>JAGDQO010000575.1:1047500-1371078 GCA_018342035.1 Solanum appendiculatum
AAATGAGGCCACCCTAGCCCATTGAGTGCTCTACCCCGGGCCATCGACATCATACGCTCTACTGAAATAGATTTCGTGGAAAACCAGCTATATCCGATCTTGGTTGGCCTTTCACCCCTAGCCATAAGTCATCCTCGTATTTTGCCACATACGTGGGTTCGGTCCTCCAAGGCCCGTTAGAGCTCTCTTCAACCTGCTCATGGCTAGATCGATCGGTTTCGGGTCAAATAGGAAGAACCAGAAGATTCCACCTCTGGAAAACGCCTACACCTAATAGCTTAAGCCGATGTTCCCATTTCCTCGCTGACCCATCATGCAAAAGGTACGCCGTTAGAGTGAGTGCGCTTTACATAAAGTAAAGGCTCTAAGCTCCGCTCCTTCGACTAATTATTCGCATCGGATCTCAGGTTCTTTATTGCACTCCCTAAATAGGGTTCTTTTCACATTTCCCTCACGGTACTTGTATGCTATCGGTCATTGAGGAATACTTAGGCTTAGAGGATAGTCCCCCTTTCTCGCATAAAAGCGATCAGAATTCGAACACACCGTGTTTTACTGGGAAGGATCGAACCATGGGAACGAATCTATAGGGCTATCACCTTCTTTGGCCAGATCTTCCAATCTTTTCACAATTATAGTTCACTGCGCCCGCTCCTTTAAAGGGCGGCGGCTTGAAAGCTTACCTTATTATTAGAGAAAGGTTTGGAACGAAGTAACTCGCCTAAAATGAGACGTACGAAGTCACTCGACTGAAAGGAGAGGAAGAAAAACCAACGTTTTGGATTTTGGAGTTTTCGCCCCAACCTAGGTTAGGGGGTCGTTAGACCGTAGCTTGCTGCTGAAAAACGTTGCTAGTCTAGCGCGGCTTGCTTCGCTCTTCAAGCTCCGCCCCCCTTACTCAACCTCAACATCTATAAAAAAGCCTTTTCTCCTTTTCTAAATAAGGTAAGCTTTGAAGCCGTAGCTTATTGGTTTTTCCATCATCCAATCCACAACAAATCGAATGAAACCTGGCGAAAAAGAAGTGAACACTTTGCTGAGGAAGGAAGTAGCTAGCCTAAAAAGAGAGGTACGAAGCTTCGTGTTTGTTTTTCTTCAAATCCCCAATCCGCTCTCGCTCGCCGCTATTAACGGGGTCTCGGTTGATTTCCCTTCCTTTAGCTACTAAGATGTTTCAGTTCGCTAAGTTTGAAAAGTCCAAAGAGCGCAGACTATCCACGGAGCTTGGATACGGTTTCCCGATCGGAGATCCATGGATCACAGACGGTATCTCCCCATGGCCTTTCACCTCTGAAAGCGTCCTTCCTTCTCAATGCCCGGGCATCCATCCAATGCATTCTTTTCGATCTTGTACCCTATGTAGGCTTGCAAAGCATAGGCTAGACAAGCAGTACACTTTACACCAACCCAATCTCGACGTAAAAAAGAAAAAGCAAGTACATCCTTAACGGCCTCTATTCCTGACGTGAAGGACCGCTTTCTTGGAACTAATTCATAGGCACTTTCCATTAGTTAGACTTCACACACTATATAAACAAATAGTTGAAGCGTGCGATAGAAAGCGGAAAAATGAATTGATTGACTATTGAGTTCAAGACCGTAAATAGACGACTATGGGTAGTTCAGGTGCGCTTAAAGTCAACTACAACTAGAAGGCATGCCGATCTTGCCACCAACAAACCTTTGACTTTGGCTGTGAAAAGCTCCAAATAGGCACACAGTAGTTTAGAGTAGAAGGAGTGAAGGCCACTTGATTGTAAGGAAAGGAGCTCTAAGTTGGAATTCAATAGTGACAGAAAGGGTTGTGCTCTACAGCTATTGGTGTCATCACCCTGCAAAGAGGTGGAACCAACCAAGACTGAACACTAGCCCCATTTTGTAGACGGGTTGGGACCGGCCTTCTATCCCGGTGAACAATGTTCCACTGATTAGGCGAGGACAAGATTCGAACCTGCAATCTTTAGGTCATGAGCCTGATGAGTTGACCAATTCCTCTACCCCTCTTCTTCCCCTTCTCTTTCGAACTCCGAAAACCAAGGTTCGACTTGCATGTGTTAAGCATATAGTCTGAGTAGCATGATGTTCACTTCTTAGCGCTTAGGCCACTACCTAAAAGTAAGCTTTTTGCTCTTTTCCTCTTACATAACAACGATGGAGGAGATAGTAAGCACGACTTTCTACTCAACAATTTCTTCTTCTCTTATAATTTCTCAAGTTACAGGGGGAGACCAAGAGAGTAGATTGGTTGGTTTTTCCAGTCAAATAGAGTTGATAATCCCATTTTCGAATATGAATTTGAATAGATTCTCTTTATTATTCTAAATATAGCTTTTTTATCTTCCACCCTATCTCCACAGCTTTGGGCGACCCCTTCCCCTTCCTCTTTTTTTTCGTTTCAAGCGTGGACCTTAACTTACCGAACTGGCTTAGTAAAGTAGAAATCATTAGCTGTGAACTGTTCATAGTCAGTAGTGGAAAAGGGCGTAGCTTTGATTGCTCAAGTTGCCCTCTCATGGTTGAATGTGAAAAAGAATTTCTTTTGTTTAGCAACAGTCTTATAAGGATGATGCTTCCCTTGTGCCATATCAATAATTAATAAGGAAGATCGAGCTAAAGGTAACTACTCTTTGCTCACCCGGTGAAAGGCATAGTAGGTAAAAAGGTTATTGGTTGCTTTACTTACTTACCTCGGGTAGGTTGAAAAAGATGCTAAGAAGAATAGTTTTATTTTCTCTTGCGACCTTCCACGCCAAGGAGGGTTGAAGGGATCGATCCCAATAGCCTTTCACGAGGTGCGTAGCATTCTTTATAGACGTTACAAAAGCTCCTGAAGAGAAAGAGGTCTTTGCTGCTGACTGCGTGAACCAGGTCCAAGTCTTGCTTTTGGCATTCCCGCTGTTGACGTCCCATCGATTTAGCTAGTTAAGGGTGAAAGGGATTTAGGAATGAATAGCTGGCAAAGTCCTTGCTAGGAATTCTGGGTAACTTTCTGTATTCCTTAAGGTTACAGGTGTAGCTTACTTCCTGCGGTAGCCCCTTGGACCTTAGCCTCTTAAGGGTTGGGTTTTAGTGGCGGGCTCTTGGGTCGTCCGGACCCATATCTGGTAAAAGTGGTGGCTTGGTTGTCCCCATACCCCCTTATCATGCGTGTCTGTGGGAGCAGTTTGTGCTAGCGTTTTGGCGCTCGCCTTATGGTTCTCAGTCCTCTTTCGCCGAGATGCCTTTTAAAAAGATTTTTTCCCGCATCGGAACAAGACCCACTATACTAGATTTAGCCAATTCGGGTGCGGATGGGGATTCCCCAATAGATTCTACAGATTCGGATTTGGATGCCCCTGCGCATAAACATATGGATAGGGATGCCGATTCAGATGTGGCTAGAAAGGCTCGTTTGAGTGATTCATAAACCCTCGTCGGGATAAACAAGCAAGGGTTTCATCCTCTACTTATGGGAATGCTACTTCGAGAAATGCTGCTTCAGGATAAACTAGATATGTTGCGAGAGAAACTGGATATTTTCCTATGGCTTGGACCCTTTCACTCGAGAACTCAAAAGGGGGAAAGAATTCTTCAACATAGTCACAAGAAGGTGGTCTACGACCATTAGATCCCTAGAAAGAGGAGCAACTAAGAAGAGAGGGGTATAAAAGAAGGAAATGAATGTCCTCGATCTGGCTCTTGTTCCCTGTAGGTTTATAACACTCTAGGCTAGCTAAGAAAGGTATTCTATCTTTCTCTTTTTGTTGCTCGGCTCGATAGAATTGTTTAGAATCCTCTCCTAGCTTCCTTTTTCCATAGATATGAAGACTATAAAACGTCGATCAGAGAGCAGGGTTGTTTTTAAGATATAGAAGTAGTTAAGGGCTTGACTAAGTAGTAGATATGGGATTGAGGGGAGCAGGAGTAGGGTTGTACTTTAGAGGTAATGCTATACTCCATTCTTCCTCCCGTCTTCCTTTCTATTCTCACTCTCATCCAACTGATGAATGCAATTGGAGTAGAATCGCTTTCCCTTACTAGGTTTAGGAATCCGTAATTCTTCAAGAAGGCGAGATTACCCCGGATCAAAAGAAAGCTTCTTATCGAGAGACAGATTACAGCAAAAATGACTCATGAGGATAGCTGGGAGCAAGGAACATTCTTTTGCGGCTTACCCGTTCTATAAGAGAACGGTTCAACTGGTTAGGCGGTCTGGCGCATTATTCACAGCGCTTTATTTAAAGCAGTGTGCGTCATCCGAGGTGATAAAAAAGAACCATACCCTGTTGACAGTGTCCCTGTCCCTTAATCATCAGGCTACCCTCAGATTCTTCCCTCCAGATATTAATGAGGTGGGCGGGAAGGATAGAGCCCAACTTATTATACACGGATATGGATATTGCTTGTCATTCTAATCTTGATATAGTTCCAACAGGCCTATTCTTTAACTCTCCTATAGTGTATAGTATATTCTTTCCATCTTCCTACTAGGATAGATATTCTAACAACAAACTACCTAGCTTAGCTAGTTGGCAGCTCCGCATCGTGAACTACATCGGAAAGGGCATCCGATCTCTCTTTTATGGGCTCTTTCCCTCGTATTTGACCTATCCGAGTTAGCCCTCCCAAGCGGACAAAGAGGTGGATCATCTGATCTTGAAATAGGTCATCCCGGCTATCCCAATCTTTTATCTGTTCATTTCGTCAGGTATCTGAGTCATACGATTCTGAGGATTCTGTTTTTCACATTCATTCTACAAGACCAAAACGAGGCCTTTCCTCGCTAGTTGGAATAAAAACCTCAACAGCAGCCTTCATTGAACCCTTTCTTCCTATCCTTGCTACCTATGAAACTAGTCCCTCTTTCATTCACTAAAGAAGACGCAGCTGATAGATGGATGAATATACATTTGATGGCCATGTCTATGAATCAAAATCTCGAGTTGGAGGCATCGCTAAGAAAAAAGCCAATTGATTCGGTTTTCTCGAAATCAATGAGTGGACTTGAAATCATAGATCCATTTTGTGATCCACGCGACTCAGACAAGAATCCTATATCTTACCCACCCAGTGTTGTTTTGATTGAATTTGAAAGATCTCGCTCGCTGTCAAAGCGCATTTTGTGAAGTGTTCTCCTGCCCCTTTCACCTGAGATAAAGTCAACTGGAAACCGTGATCGGAGTCGTGGTTTGAAGATGATGATTTGAAGATTCATTCAACAGAGAAGGGTGTCTTGGTTGCCGATACCGAGGTTGAATGAATCATTTCACCTGGCAACAACAAAAGTGGAGTTTGGCACAGGTCAAAGGGGAAAGCAAGGAGGAATTCCACTTTGGAAAGGAAAAGGGCAGTTCCAAACGAAGGACCCTGGGGCAAGCTTCCCGGTGTCCAAGTGTCAAGTCCCGAGGGCTTGTGTCCGCCGAAAGCTTCCTTTTTTCTTTTTAGTCTTTCCTTGCAATGAACCGAAAGGTGAGAGGCAGGGCTTGGGCTCAAGGTTTAATTTAAAGTCACTAGTTAGTCCAACTGCACGAGTGAAGGGTGAAAGTAAAGATTACGTGCAACCAGGTGTAACGTGTCAAAGGTAACCGAGTCGTCGTAAAGGGGAATATGTTGTTTTGCGCATCCAAAAATTGAAAGAGTTTGCGGAGAAGGGTTGAGTTGCGTAATAGCAGATTCGTAGGTCAATAAATTGTTGGATTTGAAATCGAACTCTCTACCTTGGACGGATAGGAATTGAGACTTTCAATGGTCCGCTCTTCTCTCCTCGTGATCGAAGCTGACCCCAGAAGTTGGGTATTCCTTCTTAAGAGGACACTAACCCTCCCGATCTTGCTAGCTGGGGGCTCAGTCTTTCAAGATTCAACCTTTCCCCTTTCGATCCCAGGGAATCGCTCTTATAGTAGGAGGTCTACTATGTCCCCAACCTCTCTTTATTAAGAAAGTAGGTTGTCTACTATAATTAGATGTTGATCGTAAAAACAGAAGCTTGTAATATAGCTAGACCAAATTCAATAAATGGAGTCCGGTAATAACATTATGAAATTGAACCCATATGGCAGAAAGCAGAAGCGGAGGGTACGTCTGTTCGGGTTCATTCATGTCCAATAAACTTCAAACAAAAGGAGATTCAGGTATCAGAGTTGAGCGGACAGGTGACGGGAGGATGGGGGGAAGAGTAAAGACAAGACGAAAGCAAGAGTTCCGGCATCTTACTTTACTAGTTTCATTTTCATATGATAGTCACCCCTTTCTCACTGCTCCCTTTCTCGGCAAAGCAGAGTGAGCAGCTTCTTTCTTTGCTACTGCTGCCATACCACAAAGAAGTCCAATAGCTGCACTTACTTCTTCCTTCGACCCTGAAAAGAGCATATGCATCCTGGGATTCTCTCCATCTCAGAAGTGGATTCCCCTGCAAGGGTACTTGAGTACGACTACGGCTATGAGAAACTTATCGAAAGAGGAGGAAAGAACGTAAACTTGACTCTAAAAGTTTCAGTTGCCGCCTATTATAAATTTGTTATTTAGGACAAAGAAAATTATTATGGCATAATAGTGTTGCATAAAGATCATGTGAATTGTATTTTCAAGTTGTGAGATGATACATATAAATTCCTTTATTTTGATGGATTATATCTATACTTGAAAGTTACTAGAATAATTGAAATTAAGAGAAATGATTAATTTTTATTAGATCATTTGTGTTCATTAAAGGTTGAAGATTTTGTCTTCTTATTAAATGTTCATGTGTTATAGTATTGGAACGCTATAAATTTGATAACAAGATAATTTACTAATGTTAATTAGATGTCCACACAAGTTATGAAAAGGACATTTGAAACATTTAAAGTGTGGGGGTGATTTTGAATTATGATTAATAATCAATAATATTTGAAGAATTTTAAGATATAAATTGTTTCTTCAACACCTACAAGATATATCTTTTATGTATTTGACATGGTAGTCAGTGTTTATAACTTGACAATTTTAGCGATGATTAGTTGTTTAAACTACTAATGTGATGATTAGGCTATTAGCCTTCGTAAAAAATATTATGTAATATCGTGAATTAGTGTCACTTGAAATGTTGTGACTTTTCATGAAAAAAAAAGTATCTTTTGTAAGATAACTTTTGTATAGACATGACTATTCATACATAGATGAATTGGTGCGTTGGTCTATAAATAGTGAACCATCTAATAATAATGATAAAATTCATATAAGTTGAATTTTGTAACATGTATGAAGATGTCATAAATTTTGCATCAAAATAGGTTTGAATTCCATAGTGGAATAAGAATATATTTAGCATATAAATGCTTGAAAAGAAATGTAATGGTTGAAAAAAATATGATTTTCAAATGTTGTGGCCACAACTGATGCAACCATTCTAAGCTATTAAGATAATGATGATATCTGTGATATGCCTATGTGAAAGATTTGTTTATATTTATATAAATCTTATAAAATCTAGTTTCAAAAGATGCAGTGTAATAAATGTGTGAATGAGTAAGGCTAAAATCCTTAAACTAAACACGAGTGATGGGAACCCTACTTTGAGTTAGTATACACTCTAACAATAAAAGTTCAACGGGTAATAACAAGTTACTTTGTGTTGCTAAAGCACGAGTCTTCCTTTTAGAGCCTTGATCCAAGTGTACTGCATACTGTTATGTGAGAAGTTGAGGAGTTGTTAAATGCTTGAAATAACAGGGGCATAGTGACAAACTCCATAGTGCAGACTATTACAGGGAGGTTGAATTAATTCTTAATGAAATTAGTAAATGTCTACAGTAACAGGGACATAGTAGCTAATTTCACCTATATGTATATTGAAGTGGTGCCGCTTCAAGCAAGATCTAAAGGGTTGGTCTTGTAAATATTCATGAATTAGGATGGGCACATGGCCATAAACGTGCTAAAGAAAATACTGAGGTTTCTAAGCTACAAATAATATTATGTGTGTGATATTTTCGGTTTTGACACATGGAGTTGTGGTTCAAATCTTTTAAGATAGCAATTACTTCGTCAGAACTTTAAAGTATTTGCACTAACAGAAAGTTCAAATCTATTATAAGATACTCTCTGATATGCATGATATTAAGAGAAATATTACAAACTAGTGGGGGATTATTGGATATTTTGCAATATATAGAGGTCTTAAATTGAACAAACACATTTGTTCGTGAAAGAACATGACTCTTATAAAAAGACACATCTATTCATGAAAGAACATGACTCTTATGAAAGGACACATCTGTTCATGATAGAACATGACTCTTATGAAGAGTCATCTCTTAAGTTCTATAAATATAAAGACTCTTTAGAAGTAGCCTATGAAGAAAATCTGCATGTATAAACCAAGGGCTTTGTTGTATCATTGAAGAGAATTGTTTGTATTTACCCCAATATGTATATGGGCAATATCTCTTTAAAGAAAGTGTTTCACGCCTCAAAGCCATCTTCTTCTTCAATCATATTTCCTACTATTATTTTTTCTAACAACGACTTCATTGCCTTCGCTACAACGAACCGCACTTCGCTATCGTGAAGGTCACTAGCGAAAAAGGCATTTACTATGGCAAAGTTTGGACAATTTTCCTCACTTTGTTCATTATTTGATTTCTTATCAATTTTTAACCCGCAGGACCTATTCAAGAGTACTATAATCTTAAATAACTATAACGACGGGATAGGTCATTACAATTTTCTTGTTCTTGTTCAGTATTTTTCTATATCTCTTCTTGTTGGTTCTCTTTTAAATTATCAAAACTATTTTAAGTAATGGGAGTATTTTGTTCCCTGCATATTTCTTTGTGATTAGGAATGATAGTTGGCTTGTTAGTATTCTCCTTTATTGCTCCTATTACTACATGGTTTTAACCCAATTCATTACTATGCTCCATCTCCTTCGTATCATCAAGTGTTTTTTTTCTTCCAAATTTTACAATTAGACACATTATGACCTAGTCTCCTTGATGGTTAATGAAATGAGATGACTTTAGACAAGTTTTGAATGTGAACTTTGTAATTAATTATCTATGTTTCATATGTGCAAGTGTGCAAATTCAAGTGTTGAACATGATTAGTGAAAAAAACCAACAAGAAAGCTAAAGAAAGAAAAAAGAACAAAAATGATCAGCATTTGCTAAGCTGTTGCCCGCGCGCGCGCTTAAGTGCCCAGCGGTGCACAGAAACATAAAAGAGTTGTTGACCATCCATGCGCCCAGTGGCGCGCCCAAGCACCTAGTGGTGCGCCCACGTGAAATACAAAGTTGATCACTGGTCTTTCGCGCGCCAGTTGCGCACTCAAGCGCCCTGCGGCGCGCCCGCATGGCATGGAGACGTGAAAACATTAAACTAAGGATATTTTTGAAATTTCGCAGGGAACCCTATGCTATATGATGTTGGAGCTTTTCCCAGGGCCAATCTATCGAGAAAAAGAGAAAAAGAAAAGGCTAGGTTACGAAGAAGAGAAGGAGGAACACGCGATACACTACTCGAATCCAAAACGGGAGTTGGAATTTAGAGTTTGGTTGCTATGCTTTCTTTTTTCATCTTTGTTCTTAGTAAACTTATTCTCCTCCATGGAGTAGATTCTTAGAGGGTATTTGAAAAACCTATTGTATTGATGAATTTGTTGGGATTTTGATTTTCGTTCTTATGCTTGAACTTGTTATGGGAGTTTGAGTTAAATTGCAACCTTGTCCATTATTTTATTTAGTTGAAAGAGGAATATCTTGGTGATTATTGCTGCATAGTTCTGTTGGATTGAATCAATATATTTTCTCTAAAGTACGAAGGAGCTTGTTGATAATTATTGATTGAATATCAAGGAAAAATAGTCGAAGGACGTTACCTCCTTAAGAACAATCATTAACATGTTCTTGCATATTAGAATCACTGGGTTATAATTAGTTTATTCGTTAACTTGAGATTTATTCAGAAAAGAAATCTAAGACTTGAGAATACTTTAATAAACTATTGAATTCGAGAGAATCGATAGAACTTTAGATGTGATAAATGAATGTTATCAAATCCTAATTACCATTATACACTTGTTTCGTCTTGTACCCTATATTTTATTATTGTTATTAAACTTCATAGTTACCAATTGTTTTTAATTATCATTTAGTCTATAAAAATGGTTCATAATCACAACCAACTCTCTTTTTTTGATCACTTGAATAATAGTTAGCAAGGTTTGATTGAATTATTATTTGTACCAATCCTTGTGGAGATGATCTTTATACTATACTATATTTGACTAGCAAAGCGCTAAACTTATAGTGTGTTTGTGCTAGTCAAATTTTGACACCGTTGCCGAGGATTAGCAACAAGTAATTTTCAATAGAGTTTTGTGTATTAATTCAGGTTTTATTTTATTTTATTTTATTTTTTTTAGTTAACACCACAAGTTTCCAGTATTGTAGGCAACAAGAATTAACCATAATTTTGGTGTATGCCACAATCTTTCTCAAAAGAAGTCATTGAATACAATCCAGAGTTGAAAAGAGCTTTACTCTTGCTTAAGAAACTTGCAGATAAGGTTTCAGTGCAGTCGCAGAGGCAGAATGCAATGATTGATGATGTTGGAAACATGGCTCTGAATGACCCACTCAACCTCGTTAATATGAATCATCCCCCTAGGATGGAAGATGAAGCTAAACACCCGGAGGTTGGAAATCGAATTAACAATCGTCCACCTGTCGAGATGGAGGACCACATGGATCAAAATAATAGTCGGGCAGGGAGATTGTTGGGATATTATGCAAAATCAAACTACAATGGGATGCAGTCTAGTGTAAGATGTCCTCCTGTTGCAGTTAACAACTTTGAGATCCAGCATAGTATTCTCCAAGCAATCCAAAGCTATTGTTCTTTCAGAGGAAAGCAAAACGAAGATGTAAATAGTCATTTGATGGACTTTGATAAAACCATGAATACCTTTCACTACAATGGGGCATCAGATGAAGCGATATATTTGAGGGTATTCCCATTTTCTCTGAAGGATGATGCAAAAATATGATTGAGGAGTTTACCATCACGATCGATCAGAATGGGAAGATATGACAACAAAGTTCCTAGATAATTTCTTTTCACCGGCTAAGATAGCAAGGATGAGAAAGAAGATCAACAATTTTGATCAACTAGAATCAGAAACAATATTTGAAGCATGGGAAAGGTTCAAAGAATTGTTGAGGAAGTGTCCACATAATGAAATTGAGCCATGGTTGCAGTTGACAAATTTTTGGAAAGGGTTATCACCTGCGTCACAGAGGATATTAATAATGCAGTGAGAGAACCGATCATAAAAAAGACAGTCGAAGAAGTAATTGAAATCCTAAATGAACTTGCAGATGATGCTAAATAATGGGTTGTAGAGAATTCTGAAAGGAAGAAGACTATAGGAGTGCACCAAGTTGATACTTACACTACCTTGCAAGCGCAGATTGCATCGATTGCAAATGATGTAAAACAGTTGACTCTAGCCCAGACTCAAATGACACAATCAATAATGTGTGATTTTTGTGCAGAGAGTCATCCTACTCATGAATGTCAACAAGGGCCACTTGTAGAAGAAGAGATTAATACTGTTGGAAACTGTGTTAGAGGAAATATCAAGAAGGAAACAATTTTAATGCAATGGGGCAAAGACATCCTGGATTCTCATGGAGTTCACCAAATGTTAGTTTGAATGCATGGCAATAGAACATGTGAGAGGACAAGAACAAGCACTTCAGGGGTATCAGAATCACCAACGACAACAATATCAGCCTCATCAGGGACAACAAGAAAACAATTCATGTTTGGAAAAGATGTTTAAAAGTTTCACCACTAAGGTTGGGAGGTTTGAAATTCAAGGTGCATCTATTCGAAATTTAGAAAAGCAGGTTGGACAGATCGCTAATTAGATATCTGAAAGACCACCTGAAAATCTTTTAAGTGACACAGTGAGGAACCCTAAGTAGCTGAAGGCTGTGACTTTGTGAAGTGAAAAAATGTTAAATGATAACTGCAAAAGCAAAGCTTGTGAAGTAACAAAGAGCCAAGATGAGAAACAAGGAAGTCAAAAAATAGTAGAAAAGTCCAACGAAATTCAGAAAGGAAAGAAGAAGTCAGAACTAGAAATTGATTCTAAATACATGTCTGCATTGTCTTTTCCTCAAAAGATGAAACGAGAGGAGCTTGGCAAGTGTTTTGATAAGTTTTTAGAGATGCTGAAGCAACTACATGTGAATATTATTTTCACTAAAGTAATCACTCAGATGCCTACGTATGCTAAATATTTTAAGGAAATTTTATCCAGCAAGAGAAAATTAGAGAAAACATCACTAGTCAAGCTGAATGCTCATTGTAGTGACATCCTTCAAAATAAACTACCTCAGAAACGTGGTGATCAAGGTAGTTTCACTATTCCGTGTGCGATAGGGACTATTAGATTTGAGAAATCCTTGTGTGACTCAGGAGCTTCTATAAACCTCTTGTCTTTGTCCATTTTCAAAAAGTTAGAAGGAGAGCTCAGAATCATTAAATCCATCTCAATGTCCTTACAGTTGGCAGACCAACCCACCATAATTCCTGAAGGGATAGTTGAAGATGTTCTAGTTAAGGTAGACAAGTTTGTTTTTTTAGTAGAATTCATCATGGTGGATATGGAAAAAAATAAGGAGGTTCCATTAATTCTTGACTGACCATTCCTAGCGACTAGCAGAGCAATACTCAATGTGTATGAAGGGAAACTAATGCTTAGAGTTGGAGAGGAAAAGGTAGTATTTAATATGAAGAAGGTGGATGAGCTAACAGCTAAGACAACCAAGTCAGATAGAAAGATCACGACATGGATGCGTGCGCTTGGCCAAGCCTGCACAATGGACCCAGACACTATTTCCGACACCGACTAAAGAGAGCCAGGAAAGTTTTCTTTACTTTTGTAGTTTCTTTATGCCATGAGGACATGTCATAGCTTAAGTGTGGAGGTGAAGGAGTTGTAAATAACTTTTAAAAAAGAGTTTTCCTTTCTAGGGTAACTTTTTTATTGTACTTCTATAGGTTTCTTGTCTGATTCTTTTACCATAGTCGTATTTGTTTTGAATCAGATGATTTTTAGGATAAGAGTCGTAGCATAATTGTTGAACAAGTGCTAAAGGTAGAAATTGATTGATTCCTATCTAGAGGTTGTATTGCTTGCTTAATTAAATTTGTATACTTGTTGGTATGTGAAGTTGAGGCATTATCAATCCTTGAATATTGTGTGGTGAGAAGATCTTGATATGTACTCATGTTTGAAAGAATCTAGAACTTGGCATGGTAATTTTTTAAGGTGAAATTCTAGGACTTTTTTAGGAAGAATATATTGTAGGCTTTCTTTGATTAACCCATTTCTAGCCTAAATTCACCGACCATTGATGATAGTATCCCTAAACAACTAATTTGAGTCTTATAATAATTTATTTTCTTTGATTAGACGATACATCCCTCTAGTCTAATTTCCCGTATGTCACGCTATTAATTGGAATTATAAGCGAAAGTGTAGAGAATTGATTTTTGAAAGAAAAAAAAAATAAGAAAAAAGAAAGAGAGGCAACTGAATCTAGCCACGGGTTGAAAAGTAATGAAAGTTGTTGGATGTGTTTTCAAAAGAAGGCGAAAGTTGCCAAAAGAAAAAAAGAAAAAAAACGAAGTGAAAAAGAAAGGGGAGATATGATTTTTTTATTTTCAGATTCTATAAACACCCTTACCACAAATTACACCCGTGCAAGTCCTACAAGATTTTTACTTGAGAAGGCCTACATTAGTAGAGAATTACTCGATTGCCAAGCCTATGGTATTCTGGAAAAACATGATGTATTTCTTTGTGAGAGGGAGTGAAATGAGAGTCTTTTTTCTGTGATGCATGAACATGAGTTGCTTGTGAATAAATTGCATCTTCTTTGTTGTGAGGAAGTTCATGGATTGATTTTCGCTTAAATTTCATTGCCAATAAATAGTCATTTAACAATGAATGTTGCATGCACCTATAGGAATGGTTAAAGTTGATTACTGTTTATAGTGACTTGTGCGTCAAAATCTAGAGGGGGTCAAGTTTGTTCTAATTTGCTCAGGATGAGCAAAAACTCAAGTTTGAGGATATTTGATGGGTAATGAAATGAAATGACTTTAGACAAGTTTTAAGTTTGAACTTTGCAATTAATTGTCTATGTTTTATATGTGCAGCTGTGCAAATTCAAGTGTTGAACATGATTAGTGCAAAAGACCAACAAGAATGATAAAGAAAGAAAAAAGAATAAAAATGAGCATCTGCTAAACTGTTGCTCGCCCGCGTGGTGGTCGCGCGCTCAAGTGCCCAGCGGTGCACCCGCGCAGAAACATAAAAGAGTTGCTGCCTGCCCGCACACCCGGCGGCGTGCCCGCATGAAACGCAAAGCTTCTCACTGGTCCTCCGCGTGCCAATCGCGCGCTCAATCACCCAGCGGTATGCCTGCACGACGTGGAGGAGTGAAAACATTAAACTAAGGGTAGTTTTGAAATTTCGCGGGGAACCCTATTCTATATGATATTGGAGCTTGCCCCAGGGCCAATCTATCGAGAAAAAGAGCAAAAGAAAAGGCTAGGTTACGAAAAAGAGAAGGAGGAACACGCGGTACACTACTCAAATCCAAAACGGGAGTTGGGATTTAGAGTTTGGTTGCTATGCTTTTTTTTTCATCTTTGTTCTTAGTAAACATGTGATAAAATACTCAAACTAATCATTTATTTAAGAGACGTGTAAAATTTAAAGTGGACGAATAAAATAGACGAAGTAACTACAAAATATAAATGGAGCCCACAAAATAAATGGAATAAGCTACGAAGAGAATAAGTAGGCAACACAAGCAAACATGTTAACGATGTGTTGCCTGTTATTCCCTTTTAGTAGATAGTAATCGATATATTATAAAAGCATGAATAATTTTCATCAAATATTGATTGATGGAAATATTTCTCAAATATTGATCCTTTTTAAGTCCTTAAATTTTAAATTAAGTTAGAATAAAATTGTAAGGAAAAAAAAATGTGAAAAAAAATTCCCGACCTTTGCTATAGCGAAGGTCTTCCTATAGCAAAAGTTGCTATATCAGACCACCCCTTCGCTATAGCGAAGTTATACGACTTCACTGCCTTCGCTGCAGCAAACCTCTCTTCGCTATACTGAAGGTCACTAGCGAAAGAGGCCTTTACTATGGCGAAGTTTGGACAGTTTTCCCCACTTTGTTAGTTATTTGATTTCTTATCAATTCTCGACCCACAGGACCTATTCAAGAGTGCTATAATCTTAAATAACTATAACGACGGGGTAAGTCATTACAATTTTCATGTTCTTGTTCAGTATTTTTCTATATCTCTTCCTGTTGGTTCTCTTTTAAATTATCAAAACTATTTTGAGTAATGGGAGTATTCTGTTCCCTGCCTCTTTCTTTGTGATTAGGAATGATAGTTGGCTTGTTAGTATTCTCCTTTATTGCTTCTGCTATCACATGGTTTTGGCCCTATTCATTTCTATGCTCCATCTCCTTCATATCATCAAGTGTTTTCTTTTTCAAAATTCTACAATTACATACATTATTTGGGTATGCTTTCATATTCTATCTTCTGCACAAACCCTTTAAGAGGAGTCTTCATCTTCATGTCTTACCCAAACATCGTGAATTAACGGTTTCAACAAATCAATTTCAATTCAAATCTTGTTCATACTTGATCTATTCAAACTTTTAGTGGCGATATTCAGTTCACTGTCCCTGCCAAAATGTAATTCAAATTATGTATATGAAATGACAAACCTAGTAATAGTACCCAAATTGGAACAAAAGGAAGGTCTTCTTCGGATTTGAAATTGAGACTCCACCTTTGTATCCATATTTGAAGAAGCTTTCTAGTTCGATCATTCTTTTGTACAACACCATATTGTTGTCTTCATCATTAACGAAGTTCAACAACACATTAAAATCATCATACACCCATATCTTGACACTTCCTTTTAGCGAAATTTCCTCCCAAAATATGAGTGAATAACATCAATTTGAGGTCAACTCTTGATGAAGCAGCCGTGTATATATGTGCATAGTAACTTTGTAGCTTCATATGAATTTTCAATGAATAAGGAAGTTACACGATTAATACTACAGAAGAATGTCACTGTTCTTTTTCTTTATTCATTGGTTGAACATTAATGTATTTGCTTCATAGATGTTACTATATCCTTCCTCAAAGCTTACATGAGATGTAGCCTCAAATTAGCAAATTATTTGACCTTATGATATCAGTCAAAAAAACAACCTTCCAACCAAGTCACTGAAAAATTGTTTATAGTGTTAGTGTAATACAAGTTAAATCCTATTTGAAATACTTATGACATAACATATATATCCATCCTGTGGTGTTCCATGTACAAAAATGACCACAGAATAATATTAAATATGCCTTTGCAGTAATTAAACTTGATCAAGATTCTTCATCTGCTTCATAGTCTTCAAGATCTTCTTCATCAATAGACATTATTTTAGATACACTTCTCCTACAACTTCTTATTTTAGGAGTCTTGAATCCCAACCTTGATTTCTTGTTTACATCATGTCCCATTTCATCTTCTTTCATTAAGTCACTAGGCGGTAAGAAACAGTCCGCGGAGAGTCCCTTTATGTTAAAATCAACTTCTTCAATTGTCCAAACTTCTTCCATCCTTGTTCTAGTGTGTCCTTCAGTGTTCTCACCAAACCTGAAGAGCGAAACAGAGGTCCTACCAGCATGTGCAATATTAACACCATCTATCGTTCGATAATCGAGGATTAATGACTCCATTGTTGTTTCCCAAAAGACATCATTTCCTGGGGCTTTAATTCGCAAAAGATGAGTGTCTTCAAGCTGGAACAAGAGCCCTGTTCTTTGGCTGAAGTACCCCCATACAGTGTGCCTCATTACCTCAACTTTGGTGCTGCTTCTTGCTTTTAGAGATGAGGGCTCTGCTTCAAGCTTTAGTACGAAGCAATCTTCTTCATTCACTGTCTTCTCTCCAATACAAATGGACGAGTAGAATAAATTAGCAACGGATTTGGGATCAAGACCCTGTTCATATCATGAAGTTGCAGCCAGTTAGTTCATATTCTTCGGGATGAGCCAGAATTTTTATTAAGAGTCAAAAATATGAAAAAGCAAATACGCAAATCAGTCAATCAGATTCAACATTTACTATATATATATAAAACATAACTTTAATCTTGTATGTATATAAGTATAATTTTTCACCGAACCTTGTCCCTACCTAGCTCCCCTTGAGTTCATCCATAAAAATAATACTGAACATTTCATGAAGGGCCAGGGGCGGGTAAAGGGGACGCGGAGAATGATACCACACACGTATTGTGTTAAAGACTTTCATCAATATCACTAGGCCGTAAAATTTTATACTGAATAAACTTGTTCAATATTTTCTTGTTTCATTTTGGGTGCTTTTAGTCCAAGAATTTCTCCATCTTCATTAAATGTTGACTTTAGTTTGTCACTAGATATTTTTGAAGCTCGCCACACATATTACTAATTTGATCTGGACATCTGGTCAAGGGGAAAAAAGTCCACATTTGCTTCTTCATTCAAAATAATCTAATTTTATGCTGCATATATTTATTGATTCATATTCTTGTCACTTGCAATCATCATTTTATATAAATGTTGACTTCTTGGTGTAGATACCGTATCATAGAGATTAAGGCTAAGATGTGTGCACATTCATGACAGATAGTTAATTGGAGTAGTGATTAAATCAATCATTGATTTGGTGGAAGGACAACTAGGTCCTCATAGAAATATGGCCCCAACAAAGAAAAAGAAAAATTAAAAGCTGCTATGACAATACATGGCAATCAGCTTTATAAGTAGGCCCTCCCTCCACCTCTAAAGTAAAAGTCAAAAATATACAAATACCAAAGGAATTTTGATCATCTTCACGATGATTTCACACTTCCCAAGTTCCAAGTAAAAGACATTAAATAAACATGAGGTCCCACACAAAGTGAAAAAACATACATGGTTGTCAGTTGCCTATTTGCCAATTATTGTCCCTTCGAAGAAGGCTAGAGTTTGTGGTTGAAAAAAATTCACTTTCACTTGATACTTGAAGTATTAAATCATCACTAACAAAAGATTATTTTTAATCATTATTCATCGATTAATTAAAGTGAAACAAAGTTGGTAACTTTTATTTGAATTTAAGTGACATACATTGATTTTCTAAAGAATGTTTTTATTCAGGTGTAGTTTAACATGTTATAATAGGTAAAGCTTATTTTCTATAACTTATTTTTTACCATAAGTTTGAAAAGTTCATTTGTATATTTGAAACTCTATGCTGAATGAAATACCGTCATGTAAATTGAAATAGCAAAAGAACCAATTTTCAGGTTATGTTACCAATCAATAAAATTATACAACTCAATGCAATAGAGAAATTAATTTTCAAGGTAATGTAAGTACCTGTAAGGAACGACGAAGAGGCCTTGCAGGACCACGAGAAGCATGAGAATGATGCCATGGAGTTTGTCTCCAAGCCACTTTACCATCACTTCCAGCACTTATTTTACAGCCTGAAACTACCAACTCTATGCTCCACAGGTCAGGTCTCTTTTGCCACAACACAAATCCTCCCATTTCTCCACTCCCATTTTTCACACTCTTGATCTTCATCATATTCCCCTTGTTCAAACCCATACCATCTCCCGCACTAAACTCAGATGCCACCATCTTTATCTTTCCCATCGCATACATACTATCAATGGAATTCAGAGCACCCTCTCCCCCTGCTGCCGCTATGTACTGTTGCACTATATATTTCGCCATCGAAGCCTCCTGAATAGGTTAAAGTTATAATAAAGTAAATAAGATTACAAAACTTAACATGACATCCAAGCAGACAAGTGATGATTAAAAGGTACAATTTCATCACCATGTAGTTTTCGAGTAAAATATATATAAAAAAAAGTAAACACACAAAAAAGTCAAGAATATTTACGTATATTAAAGGAAACCAAAGGTCTTAGTTACAACTTTCATCATCACTCATGTCAATTTTTGTTAATTGTTTAGACCGGAACATGAAAATGAATCCCAGTAATAACTTACGATGGGATGATCATTGATCTTAGTGTTGAGGAAATGTTGAGAACGGATAGGATGAGGGATTAAGGGAGCACCAACGACGCCGAGTAAGAGTTGAATTTCAGCGTCTCGGCTACCAAATACGGAAGCAGCTGACTTTTCGTCCGTATGATATTTCATGTTATGCCGTGTCCTGTGTTTAGGAGAAGCAAACATTTCTTCTGGGATGGGAACTTCCAGCACTGTTTCCAGCCCATCTTCTCTATCCAAGTTTGGGCACAGTGTCCTCATTTGGATATAAAAGAGAGACAGAGAGAAAATAAAATGATTCAGATTCCGATTTAGATAAATGATTGAAACAAGTGTTATGGAAGAGGTTAGAATTAAATAACAAGGAAGTTATTTTTGTATTGATGGGGTAAGGGGTCGCTTTTAGGGGTTAGGAAGTGAGAAAGCAACTAGTGGAGTACTAAAAGGAAAGATTGTTGGATTCAAAAGGATTTTGGGAAAAGAAAAAAAAAACAAAGAGAATTAATTTAATTTGAAAGTAAGGGAGGGGCAACCGACAGTGGACGGCCATCACAAGACGTGCTTTACGACGTGATAGCACGTATTTCTCTGTCTCTTTTTTGACTGTTGGTCGAAACATTATTAGGGGATTGAGGAAAAAGAAAGAAAGGGAAAATCAGTGAGTCTTCATTGTGTGTCTTTCTCATGTTCCAATTATTATTAGTGCATATCATTTACCATTATAAGAAGGCAGAACTGCAGATGAGAGGGTTAAAATAAGTTAAAAGTCACTATTGAAAGTTGAACCCATATATGTACTTTTTGAACTTCCTTTTGTCATCACATTGGAATTTTTCTTTATGCTAATGAGATAGATATATCAAAATAATTTCATTTTCAAAACTGGGGGTAGGGGAAGGGGAAATGAGGAAGAAATCACAGTGTGAGAAATCGAACTCTCACCAACAAGGTGGGAGTTCAGATAGCCAAACCTACTGAGCTATTAAAATTTCTCCAAAATAATTTCATCTATGCTTTTCTGACAATGAATATTTAACTAACCACTCTTTGAATAATGTCTCTCGGCCACCACTAATTAGTTTTAGCTGCATTGGTAGTTGGAAAATCTGCAATGTAGCGCGGAAAGTTTATTTGAAGTGTAAGTTTCGAGTTCTTTTGGTTTCCTAGAGAATAAGCAAGAAAGTGGTAGTCCGGCCCCTCTTTTTCCTTTTGCACATCTTAAATTCAACACCAACAGAAATTCACTAGCTTGCAAACAGAGTTAAATTAGCAAATTAAAGTAATTTTGTAGAAGAGAATTAAGAGTATTTGCATTCTATATGTTGCCTTACTCTTCTACTGGAAATTTAATAGCTTAATACTCTGTTTTACAGAGATAATATCTCAGATGGTCACTCAGCTTTAAATAGTTCACTCAGAAAGTCACTCAACTTTCAGTTGTTCACTCAGAAAGTCACTCAACTTTGTTTTATAACTCAAAAGTCACTCAACTATTAATATTTTACTTAGAAAGTCACTCAACTATTAATATTTCACCTAAAAAGTTACTCAAACAATTTAAATAGTTTTTTCATTAAATTTTATTGAAATCTAATTTTTATTTTAAACTACTTTTTAAGAAATAATAAGATATCTATTTAATTATCTTATTAACCCATTCCAATTATTTAAAATAGATATCTTATTATTTCTTAAAAAGTAGTTTAAGATAAAAATTAGATTTCAATAAAATTTAATGAAAAAACTATTTAAATTGTTTGAGTGACTTTTTAGGTGAAATATTAATAGTTGGGTGACTTTCTAAGTAAAATATTAATAGTTGAGTGACTTTTGAGTTATAAAACAAAGTTGAGTGACTTTCTGAGTGAACAACTGAAAGTTGAGTGACTTTCTGAGTGAACTATTCAAAGCTGAGTGACCATCTGAGATATTAACTCCTGTTTTACATGCCAGAAACTTCAAAATCCGCTGATTCTCTTAACACACTCATTGTTAACTTTTTTATATGAAAGACAACCACATTTCCCATTTATAGTCCTTTTAAAGTCTTAGGATCCGTTTTCAGTTATTTATCCATCCTTTATTCAATCAAATTCATAAATTGACATCACACACACTATATAAATCATCTTATATATTGTATTAAGCATTAATTTTTTAAACTATTCCAAATATATGTCTTGTAAAATTTCTAGATCTGAGTTTGAAATCAAGATCAGCTATGGTGTTTCTTGGTTTCAGTTTAGAGAGATAAAATTAGTGTGAGAGAATATTGCAATAATCATAGTGGTTGTTAAACTACTTTTAATCAGCTCACCTTACTACTTAATTGACCTATGCAACTAACTACAGCTCTAATAACTAACCACAGTTACAAATAGCCAACTAACTTTAGCTATAACTACCAATATTGATATTCATATTCTATCCTAATTTCTTTAGTGAGATGTTTGCTTGTTGGTCTTTAGTTACAACATCATGAGTTTTTATCTTCCCTTATTTTATTTTGTCTCTCGAAAAGTGACAGTCTATCTGTATATGTTTAGTATATTCATAAAATATGGGATTAACTTCTTGTTATTTGCAATGCACTAATATTGATTGACTAGTTGTTTGATTGGTACTCTCAAATCTTCAAACAATCCCACATGTGGCAAAGTCATGAATTTCGCTAAAGGCGTTCATGATTTAATATATATATATATATATATAATCATATTTGATTATTATACCTAGGACCGGTTCAATGGAATATGTGGCCTAAAGTCAAACATTAAAAAAAGGCCTAAATATATATCACTCATTTTATTTTATATGTTTTAATTTGACTCTGCACGAATTTTCACATATATAAAAGACTTTTAGTATAATTGTCTTAAATTAATAGTGTATATCAAAACTATAAAGGGCTTTGTATACCTCTCAACTTTGTCATTTAAAGCTAATATAATCCTCGTTACAAAAGTAGCTCACATATATCCCTACCGTTACAAAATGGCTCATATATACCCCTATTGTTATAAAAGTGGCTCACATATACTCCTACCATTACAAAAGTGAAAAAAATCATTTTAAATTTATTTTTTAAATTTTAATTTTTTTTTTAAATCATGTATTTAATCTTTTTCACACATAAATTATTTTTTGACATCTTTAATTAATCTTATTTAAGTTTTTTATTTTTATTTTTATTTTATTTTTCTTTCATTCTTTAGTGTAAAAACAAGAGAAATAGAAAGAAAAAGTGTGAGTGGAAAAAGATTAAAAGGCTATATTGTAATTGTTGGGATTTACTATTAACCATATGGTTGAGTTATAGTATTGATTTTAATCCTTTGTAAAGACTTTGCCTTTTATGTTAATTATTATAATAAAGTCTTTATTTGAATAGATCATTGTGTGTATATGTGTGTCCATTACTTATATAGTAGACGATTTCTACGTATGAAGTTGTTTAACTCATACGCAGAAGAATAAAATTGTCGGTCCTTATGAGTTATAAATTAAATGTTCACAATCAAAGATGAAGTTGGACAAACATCTTGATGATTGTAGCATAAGATTAAACATAATTCGATCTTAATTATGGGAATGGTAAAATTCCAACTTCTTGTGTTAGTACATTTTGTATGTATTGAACGGACCAAATTGAGATATTCGTTTAGGTTCTGAATTTTAATAAATGATATCTCCAGTCCATTACATGTGCTTATACTCTTAATCTTGATATAATTATTATGATCTTTGTAGTTTATTTTATTATTTTAATCTATTAAAAGGTGAGACTCTATGATGAGTCAAAATATTCATGATGGATTGGATAATGACAAATTACATTCGTGAAATAATAATTAGTTGATAGAACCATATCTCGGATATGAGAAAGAAGATACCCCTTTATGGTTGCTTATAAGTTATCACGTGAAAACCCTGCAGGTGGATTTTATATATATATATATATCAGTCACGTGAATTAATTTAAGCATAGAGATAAAGGATTAAATTAATCAATGGATTAAATTTTTCAGAAGTTTGATTTAATTGATTGGTGTCGGTAATTCTGATATGGGAGTTAAATAAGGTGTAATGGTAAATTTTGGAATTAAATAGAGGAGTACAGTTACAGATTTTTAGTTGTACAATCTGTGATTTATTATGATATGGTTAATTCATGCTTTTACGAATTTAATATTATAATTGGAAGCCTCTGCTAATAAATTTTGCGGTCCCTACTATGCCTGATTAATTAATCGAGTTCGGAAAAGAAAAGGACTGTTAGTATTTTTTTTTTCAATTTAGGAATAAATTGTTTTTGACTTTTATTGATTTAAAAGAGGAAAAAACTTTTTATTTCCTTCAAAGAAGAAAGAGGAAAATACCGTATTTCTTTGTTTCCTTAGAAGATGAACAAATCAAATATTGTTATTAATGGTTATTAATGGTGTTTAATGGCTATTAATGACTATTGATGGTGTACAATGGATGTTGAATACCTTTGGTGTTTAATGACTGTCTAAATACCTTTAATGGTATTTAATGGTTGTTGATGACTATTGATTATGGTTGTTGGATACACTTAACAATTTCTAAATACCCTTAATGGTATTTAATGGCTGTTAATGGCTATTAATTATGACCAGAAACGTTTCATTTTTCAAACATTTCCCCTCTGCTGAAAAGTATAAATAGGGGTGGTGGTTCTCAAGGAAGGATCATCCTTTTTCTAAAATATTCTTGTCCATACAAGACTTGATTGAGAGAGTTAGTCAGGAATTAGTAGAAGGCTGCAATCCTGGAGTCCCAGTTCCTGAACGAGTTGTGTGAAAGCTTGAAAAGGTTAGAGTTTCACAATTAATTCAGTTTACATTATTATGCTATTATGTATTGTCGTGATCTTGTATAATGCTTCTTTTATGCATATTCTAACAATTGGTATCACGACTCTTCTTACATATAACTGATAATGTAATAAGAGTTCATGATTTCGATACATATTTGATTAAATCTGTATATATCATGCTATTTTTTTATCAACAATTTTTGTTGGTTGAAAAAAAATGTTTTTCATATTCAAGAGTTGTAAGGGTTCATCCCTACTTCTTATAAATAATTTTTACAGTTAATATACGAGTTTATATGTTGACATAGGTCTTCTTCCCCATCGGATAAACTTGTATATTTTGATATTATTATGTTTGTCTTTTGATTTGATGACTTGTTTTAACTTTCCAACTAAGTTGCATGTTGAATCAATGAACAAGAGACAATATATATACCTGACTAAACTTCACAGATTACTCTCTAATTGAGTTGGACTTGTCTTGTTTAAGTGGTACTATATATGAACTTGCTCACATATATGCTTGAATAGTTAAGTTTCCCTATCGATTCTAACAGTTCATTAGCATGATTATATGTGTCTTGTTGTTTTTTATTTTTTTTTAAAAAGCATATGTTCCTAATGATCTGTTTTAAATATCTCTCAGATTAACTATGTCTCACTTCAATCCTCTATCCTCTATCTTGAACCAAAACAAACTGGAAGGTCCTAACTATGTGGACTGAAAACGAAACCTCGTACATCAGAGGGTTTCAAATATGTGTTGGTTGAAGAATGCTCCAATAAACTAGCGGATGCTACTGATGAGAAGATTAAGGCCTATAATAAATGGGTCAAGGCTGATGAGATGGCAAGGTGCTATATTCTTGCCTCAATAGTGAATGTCTTACAACATCAACATTAGATCTGCTTACGATATGCTCGAATTTCTCAAAGAGATGTTCGGAGAGCAGAATCGCGTTGCCAAGCAGACTGCCATGAAGGCTCTCTTGACCACTAAAATGGTTGAAGGATCACCTGTCAGGGAACATGTGTTGAACATGATGAATTATCTAAATGAGCTGGAGATACTTGGCGTTGTCATTGATAAGGAATCTCAAATGGAGATGATTCTACAAACTCTGCCAGACAGTTTTCAACAGTTTCGCTTGAATTATAACATGAACAAGATGAATTTGTCTCTTGCGAAACTGTTGAATGAACTAACAGCGGTGGAATCTATTATCAAGCAGCAAGCTCCTCCTTCTATAGCATACATGGTGGACAAACCTACTACTTCTTCATCTAAGCCGGTGAAAGCCCAAAAGAAGAAGAAGAAGCCCTGCAAGGTTGTGACACCTGGAGGTGCTAAAGGTGGTATGGCTAAGACAAAGGGCAAGTGCTTCCACTGCAAGCAGCCTGGTCACCACAAGAGGCAATGCCCTGACTATTAAGCCAAAATGAAGAACAAAGGTAATTCTTGTTTAAATGTTGTTGAAACTTGTTTAGCGACTGTTTCTACCCAATTATGGGCTGTAGATTCGGAAGCCACTAACCATGTCTGCACTTCTTTGCAGGGGTTTCAGGAAAAGCGACGGCTAAGTGAGAATGAAGTTTTCTTTTTTCAGGCCAATGGGTAGTCAGCACCAGTCCTAGAAATAGGAAATATTTATTTTTCCTTTAGTAGTACAAGAATTTTGTGTTTAAAATATGTTCTTTATGTACCTTCCATAAGAAGGAATTTGCTTTTAGTTTAAAAAATAATGGATGCTGGTTATGAAGTTTTGTTTGCAAATAATTGTGTTGTTATTAAGTACTATAAGCAATTCATCCATAGTGCTCCTAAAATAAATCATCTATTTGTATTTGAAGTCTCCCATGATATGCTACAACAAACCGAATTAAATACTATTGATATTTCTCATAAAAGAAAACGTATTTCTGAATTGAGTCAAACTTACTTATGGCACTTACGGCTATGTCATATTAATATAAATAGAATTTCAAGGTTGGTTTCTGATGGACCTTTGAGTTCATTGAAAGTGGAGGCACTAACAACCTGTGAATCTTGTTTAGAAGGTAAAATGACAAAGAGACATTTTCCTTCTAAAGGAAATAGAGCCAGTAATAAATTAGAATTTATTCATTCTGATTTGTGCGGTCCTATGAATATAAGAGCAAGAGAGGGTTTGAGTATTTTGTGACTTTCACAGATGATTACTCCAAATATGGATACATTTATTTGTTGCGCCATAAATCTGAATGCTTTGAAAAATTCAAAGAATTTAAGATAGAAACGAAAAAATGACATGGTAAACATATCCAAACATTACGATCTGATCGTGGTGGTGGATACTTTTCTGCGGAATTCATTAAGTAGTTATCAGAATCGGGCATTACATCTCAACATTCTGCACCAGGAACACCACAACAAAATGGTGTGGTAGAGCGAAGAAATAGAACTCTTTTGAAAATGGTTAAATCAATGTTAAGTTATTCAGATTTATCTTTTAGCTTTTGGGGATATGCTTTAGAAACTGCAAATTACATTCTGAATTTGGTTCCTTCCAAATCTATTTCTTTAACCCCCATTCGAACTGTGGAATGGGCGCAAACCTAGTTTACGGCATATTCAAGTTTGGGGATGTCCAACACATGTACTAAAAGGAAAAACAAATAAGTTGGAATCAAGGACAGAAGTGTGCATTTTCATTGGATATCCAAAAGGAACTAAAGGAGGTTTATTTTACTGTCCTAAGGAACAAAAGGTAATTGTTTCAACAAATGACAAGTTTCTAGAACAGGACTATTTAATTAACCATGTTCCTAGAAGTAAACTTGTGTTACAGGAACTAAGTAAAGGAATAACTACTAATGAAACATCAGCACAACTTCCTAAAATAGTCGTTGACATGCCATTGCGTCCACGTAGTGGGAGAAATGTCGATAGGCAAGAGGTTGCTCCAAAGCAGACTCAAGACATCTCGCTACCACAAAGTAGTGGGAGTAATGACGCGCAACCTGCAATTATTGAGGAAGTAGTTTAGGATGTTCATAATTTAGTTCAAGATGTAGTGAATCCTGTAGTTGCTAGTCGTCGTAGTGGGAGAGTTATTAGAAAACCAGAACGGTTTACGCTCTTGGGAGAATCATATGATTGAATCCCTGAAGAGACTAATACAAAACCATTAAATTACGCCGAAGCACTACATGATAAAGATGTTGAAATGTGGGTTGTTGCTATGAAATCTGAAATGGAGTCTATGTACTCAAACCAAGTCTGGGATCTTGTAGAACCACCTATAGGTGTTAAACCAATTGGTTGTAAGTGGATCTACAAGAAAAAGAGAGGTGTAGATGGAAAAGTGAAAACTTTTAAGGCTCGGCTTGTTGCGAAAGGGTTTACTAAAAAAGAAGGAATCGATTATGAGGAAACTTTTTCACCAGCAGCCATGCTTAAATCCATTAGGATTCTCTTATCTATTGCTGCTCATTACAACTATGAGATTTGGCAAATGGATGTCAAGACAACTTTTCTAAATGGAAGTCTTGATGAGTGCATTTATATGGCACAACCAGAAAGTTTCATGGAAAGTGGCAATGAACACATGGTTTGTAAACTTAAGAGATCCATTTATGGATTGAAACAGGCATCTCGGGCATGGAATATTCGATTAAAACTTTTGATTTTGATTAGTTTGAAAATGAATCATGCATCTACAAGAAATGGGAGGGTGACAGAGTAGCATTTTTTATTATGTTCGTAGATGACATCTTGCTCATAGGAAATAATGTGAGCATCTTGAATTCTGTTAAGGAGTGGTTGTTGTGTCGTTTGATATGAAAGGCTTAGGAGAAGCGGCTCATATCCTCGGGATTAAGCTTATGCGAGATCGTAGACAAAGGATATTAGGCTTGTCTCAAGCACTTTATATTGATACTATTCTTGCGAGGTTTAGCATGCAAAATTCCAAAAAGAGATTTCTTCCTTTTAGACATGAAATTAATTTATCAAAGGATCAGTCGCTCAAAATGACCGATGAGATAGAGAGGATGAAGGCAGTCCCTTACACTTCTACTGTATGGAGTCTTATGTATGCTATGTAATGCACTAGACCGGATATCTGCGTTGCTGTAGGCATGGTTAGCAGATTTCAGTCTAACCCTGGGTAAGAACATTAGACTGTAGTCAAGCATATTATCAAGTACATGAAAAGGACTAGAGATTATATGCTTGTTTTCCACCCTGGCAATCTTGTACCTATTGGATATAAAGATTCAGATTTCAAGTCAGATAGAGATTCTAGAAAATCGGCCTCAGGATATGTATTTACTCTGGGAGGTGGGGCCATAGTTTGGAGGAGCATCAAGCAATCGTGTGTTGCTGATTCCACCATGGAAGTTGAATATGTAGCTACCTCTGAGGCGGCTAAAGAGGTTGTTTCGCTCAGAAATTTTCTAAAAGAGCTTGGAGTGGTTCCTTCTATTGAAGCACCAATCACACTCTATTGTGATAATAGCGGTGCAGTTGCCAACTCAAAAGAACCACGAAGCCATAAGAAGAGTAAGAACATTGAGAGGAAATATCACTTGATTCGTGATATAACTCAAAGGGGTGATGTAAGAGTTTTGAAGATTGAATCGAAGAATAATTTGGCAGATCTATTTACTAAAAGCTTACCTCAGAAGTCTTTTGATAAGCACGTGGAAGAAATGAGTGTTAAAATTATACATGCATGGTTATAAGTCTAAGTGGGAGATTGTTGGGATTTACTATTAACCATATGGTTGAGTTATAGTATTGATTTTAATCCTTTGTAAAGACTTTGCCTTTTATGTTAATTATTATAATAAAGTCTTTATTTGAATAGATCATTGTGTGTATATGTGTGTCCATTACTTATATAGTAGACGATTTCTACGTATGAAGTTGTTTAACTCATACGCAGAAGAATAAAATTGTCGGTCCTTATGAGTTATAAATTAAATGTTCACAATCAAAGATGAAGTTGGACAAACATCTTGATGATTGTAGCATAAGATTAAACATAATTCGATCTTAATTATGGGAATGGTAAAATTCCAACTTCTTGTGTTAGTACATTTTGTATGTATTGAACGGACCAAATTGAGATATTCGTTTAGGTTCTGAATTTTAATAAATGATATCTCCAGTCCATTACATGTGCTTATACTCTTAATCTTGATATAATTATTATGATCTTTGTAGTTTATTTTATTATTTTAATCTATTAAAAGGTGAGACTCTATGATGAGTCAAAATATTCATGATGGATTGGATAATGACAAATTACATTCGTGAAATAATAATTAGTTGATAGAACCATATCTCGGATATGAGAAAGAAGATACCCCTTTATGGTTGCTTATAAGTTATCACGTGAAAACCCTGCAGGTGGATTTTATATATATATATATATCAGTCACGTGAATTAATTTAAGCATAGAGATAAAGGATTAAATTAATCAATGGATTAAATTTTTCAGAAGTTTGATTTAATTGATTGGTGTCGGTAATTCTGATATGGGAGTTAAATAAGGTGTAATGGTAAATTTTGGAATTAAATAGAGGAGTACAGTTACAGATTTTTAGTTGTACAATCTGTGATTTATTATGATATGGTTAATTCATGCTTTTACGAATTTAATATTATAATTGGAAGCCTCTGCTAATAAATTTTGCGGTCCCTACTATGCCTGATTAATTAATCGAGTTCGGAAAAGAAAAGGACTGTTAGTATTTTTTTTTTCAATTTAGGAATAAATTGTTTTTGACTTTTATTGATTTAAAAGAGGAAAAAACTTTTTATTTCCTTCAAAGAAGAAAGAGGAAAATACCGTATTTCTTTGTTTCCTTAGAAGATGAACAAATCAAATATTGTTATTAATGGTTATTAATGGTGTTTAATGGCTATTAATGACTATTGATGGTGTACAATGGATGTTGAATACCTTTGGTGTTTAATGACTGTCTAAATACCTTTAATGGTATTTAATGGTTGTTGATGACTATTGATTATGGTTGTTGGATACACTTAACAATTTCTAAATACCCTTAATGGTATTTAATGGCTGTTAATGGCTATTAATTATGACCAGAAACGTTTCATTTTTCAAACATTTCCCCTCTGCTGAAAAGTATAAATAGGGGTGGTGGTTCTCAAGGAAGGATCATCCTTTTTCTAAAATATTCTTGTCCATACAAGACTTGATTGAGAGAGTTAGTCAGGAATTAGTAGAAGGCTGCAATCCTGGAGTCCCAGTTCCTGAACGAGTTGTGTGAAAGCTTGAAAAGGTTAGAGTTTCACAATTAATTCAGTTTACATTATTATGCTATTATGTATGTTCGTGATCTTGTATAATGCTTCCGCTGTGCATATTCTAACAGTAATTTAGTTATATATATACATCTATAATAAATTTTACAAGAAAATAAGTGGAAAAAATAAATTTGACCATAAAAAAATAATAAATTTAAATTAGTCGATGAATAAAAATAGTCAAAAGAAAAAAACGTGTGAGAAGGATCAAATATAACCCTACATGGATTTTTTTTTTGTAATTAAAAAAGTTAAATAAAATAATTTAAAAATTATTTTTTTTCGCTTCCTTTATCGGAAAAGGGTATACGTGAGCCATTTGTGTAAGAGTAGGGGTATATATGAGTTACTTTTACAACGAAAAGGTATATCAGCTCTAAATAGCAAAATTAAGGGATATATCAGACCATTTTTCCTTTTTATTATAAGAAAATATCATTAAGGCTAAAACGGAAAGTAGAACTAGAATTTATTTTTTTTAATATAAAAATATGCAAATTACGACAACTAAATTAAAATGGAGGGAGTATTTGATAAGCCTCATATATATATCTTTACATAAGGTGAGAATTCAACCAAAAAAAATTAAAAAAATAATAGAAATTGTTCTCAAATTAATTATAGCTCGTTCAAACAATATTTGGTTCATTTTTTTTAAAACAAAAAATAGGTATTTGAAATTGAAATTGTATAACAGTATACAGATATTAAAATTGCGTTTGGATATAAAATTTATTTAGAAAATATTTAAAAATTTGTAAGCAAAATTATTATTTCACAAAAAACAATATATATATTGGGGCTTAAAAATCTTAGGGCCTAAGCAAGTGTTTTGCTTGCTTTAGGCTTAAGCCGGCCTTGATCATACTTAGAGGTTTTTTGTACATATTTTTAATGAAAAGTGTTCAATTGACCACCATTTTGTCTGTGTAGCTACGCCACTGTATTCCAGTAACCTTAATAATTTTAGAGGTATTTGTAAGAAGATACTTATATTCTGCTTCTGCAAACTTCCGAAAATATTTGTCTATTACTTTTTTGACTCTTTAGACATCGAAGAATCAAATTTTCACCAAATATCGTATAACTGATATTTTAGGGGGGCGTTTGGTAGAGTGTATTAGCAAAACTAATTCATGCATTATTAGCTCTATGTATTAGTTTTTTTTTAAGTAAGCTTGGACAGTGGTCAATTTTATTTATAATAGAGTCTGTTGGGCTCAAAGTGAGCCCAAAACAAACCAAAGGAAACAATTATATACCAAGGTCCGCCCAAAAGTGACCGATCTCAGGTGAAAAAAACATTATTCCTAAAAAAATAAGGTTTTCTAAAGAACACCACATCTTCCTACACTTCTTTCTGGCTTTGTCCGCCGCTGAAGATTCTCTTGTGGTTTCCAAACTATTGCTTCTGTCTCCTTAATCTTTGGGTTATCAACAACCTTCATTTTGGGGGAGCCAAGTATATCTTGATCTACTTTCAAAGGTGGGCTTATCTTCATCTTTTGGTATATCATTTCTTCAATCAGCCTCTGATTTGCCTTTCTATTGAATGTATACCATCCGGTGGAGGTCTGTGAGTTTGTGTGGAACTCGGAGAGAGTCAGAGCCATGTTTTCCATCTTTAAGGATTTGTGTAAGTGTTCTCTTTCTCCTTCTTCTTCTTTCAACTGTCATCCTTCTTATTGTTTTCCATTTCCAAAGTTGAAGTCAGGAATAGAGTAAAGGTTCCTCCCTGCCTTCTTTCAGATCTCCTAGCTAGACACAAGTGCATCAAGTCAAAACTTGTTCTATGTCTCTCGCTTTTTGCTGATGTTATCACTTTTTGTTGGCTGACATAGCTTAGGCTAGTTAGTTTTTGCTCAACTATTTTGCCTTGACCACAAACGTTCATGTAAATGTAGTAGTTGTGTGACTCTATGGTCTATTGTCTCCTTTTTATGCTACTGTCAACTTGTGTGAATGATTCCCCTAGTTTTTATTTTGACTGATGGTATCTGTTGGGTTCATTGTATAATGTGTGAATGGATAATGGTACATAGAATAAAGATTGGTGCATTAAAAATGTGAAAGTGCTGCAATTATGAATGAAGTTTTTCCATTCATGAATACTCATGTCAAATAAATGCAACATTTCGTATTTCCATGCAACCTCTCATATTTCTAGACCACCATTTCACATTTCATACATGAATCATTGTGGGCTATAAATATCTGAATTTTTCTCAGATATTAGGCAGCAATTTTAAAACATAAGTTAGAAGACTACATAGTAAGAAAAAGTTTCTGTTTTTCAAAACTTCAAGTGTGATTACAAGCCATTGAGTGGTTCGCCGGAAAACAGATTTGAGGTACCGCTATTTGTTTGTCGTGACTCATTTTATCCTAGGAGGATATATTCCATAACCTCGGGTACTTGAGGGGAATAATTTCCTTAAGAAAACTCTGAATTCAGAGAACTTGACTCTTCTTCCTTTTGATCTTGTTGATTATATGAATTTTTACTTTCAGAATTTATTTAACTTCACATTGGATATTTCATTATTTGTATGAAATTAGTTTGAAGTCATTTTGCACTACGGAACTAACAGTATCTGCTGCTTATCCATGTTTAAAGTTCTTCGTGCTTGCTTGGTAGCTGACTGAAACTTAGATATTGTTGCTTTTCTTCCTAATTTATAGCTTCATCTGTGATAAAGATCAGCTCATTGGTTAGCTTCTCTAAACATATAGTCCAGGTGAATACTTAACGAATCCATCATCCTTTGTATTCCCTCTACTCTTTCAGCTAGAGCCCAAGGTATTCTCCAATTATGCCGAATCATGTTTTTGAGACTTAATGTATTAGTCTCTAACATGATTTGATTGAAACCTTGTTCTTTGCAATATTTCAACCCTTTCCACAATGCGCCATCAGTTCTGCCTCCATGTTTGTCATGATTCCAATGTTTTGTGCCTCTGCATATAAAAGATCATCATATCTGTCTCGAACACAAAATTCATAGGAACTCTCACCAGGGATAGCTTTGCTTGCACCATCAATATTGCACTTAACCCATCCTGCTTCAGGTGATGACCACTTTACTATATGATAGTAAAGGTTGGGTATATATCCTTGTAATAAATCAAATATCCCACTCCAATGATAAGGGGTATTTCTCATTCATGGAAATTTGGCCTTAATCAACTAATGTACTGTCAATTGAAATTGCAAGTATATTTTATTGAAGGTGACCTCCTTATCATGTCTTCTTGCATTCCTTCGTTTCCATAGTTCCCACATGACAATAGCAGGAATTGCCTTCATAATATATTGCAATTCAGGATTTGCCTCATATTCCCATCACTTTGATATAAGCTAATGTATATTTAGGTCGTCAACGCTAAAACCTGTGCAAGAAGCAAATTGTTTTCATAGCCTTTGAGCTATGGGAGATGTTAGTAATAAGTGCATCATGGTTTTAGTTTCTCCTTTCTCACAACAATAGCATTTGGAGACTATTTGCATCTTCATTCTCTTTAAATTATCATCTGTGGCTATTCTCTTTTTCCACACTCTCCATAAAAAGAAGGATATTTTAAAAGGTAAGCGTTTCAACCACATACACTTCATCCAGTCTATCTTCTCTCTTTTATGCCTCATGTGATATGATGATTTGATAGTAAATTCTCCAGAAGTAATCCTCAGCCTCCAGGCTGTATCATGAATATCATTAATAATAAGCTTGATATTCTCTCCTATGTAAATTGTTATTTCCTCCGAAATATGTTCTAGCAATTTCTCCATCTTCCAAGAGCCATTCTGAATAAAATCCTTCACCTCCATGTCTTCCATATCTACATCCCCGTCTTCTATGAAATATAATGCACCTTGTTTAGTCCAGTTGTAGTACCTTGTTTGGTGCACTTTTTCATGTTATGCGTAACTAATGCTTGCATTAGTTATATACTCTATTGTGTATTGGGGAGTGTATTACTAATATCATAGATTTCTTGGTATTAGTAATGCAAAGGGATTTAATGCATGTATTATCATGGTTAAAGACCCAATTACCCCTCAAAACCCCTTTTACATCTTTTTCACCATAAATGTGGAGGGTATTTTTGTAAATAAATATTTTTATACAATGCATGCTATTTTTAATACACTAAACCAAACAATGCATAAGAAATAATCTATGTATAACTAACGCAAGTATAACTAATACAAGAATTACTAATGCAAGCATTGTTAATACACTCTATTTAGTATTATCTTTATACACTCTATCAAACGACCTCTTAGTGTTTGGGCAAACTGCCCAATCTGCATCACAGAAGTATGTTAACTAATTTGAACCTTTGCTTTTTATTAGAATTCTCATTCCTGATGTCAGTTTCACATATTTCACAATTTTGAGTGTTGCGTCTTGAGGTAATACTTTTGGTTTTCACATAAAGTAGCTAAATACTTGTGCAACATTGTTGATATCTATTTTGGTAATTATAAGACAAGGTAGCCTCCTAATTACATGGCCGTCTCAATAAGATTTGGGGGTGTAAAGTAAATTTTGATTTTTTTCTCAACTTGATATATATTTTGTAAATAGTTATAGTATATGATTATATTACGCAATGCAACGATAATTTTGTAATTTACATAATCTAGCAACCTCTCCTCCTATTTTTGTTGTATTCGAGTTGTAGATTACTAGTATCTAAGATACAATTTTGAGCGAGACCCTTTAACTGTACCTAAGATTTTATTGATGTATTACGATTATCATAATATGAATTTACATCAAATGTTTTGGTGATATATGTAAATATCATGATAAAACTGTATCAAATGTATCAAAACAATCCAAAAATATGTATCGAAAAATGAAGGCACAATTATAGATAAGTTATTGATACAGATTACAGATATATGTATCTATGTACAAAAAATTTCAGATACAAAAACTATGTCTACCTATATTTAACTATAACAGAATTACATGTATCCTAAGTAATTCTTATTAGTATCCAATATTCACCAAATAAATCGGTATTAAATATGCACTACTTTATCCAATAATGTGTTTGATCATGGATCCATACTTAGAAAAAGAAGAAGACTAAGAAGATATAATTATCAAATATATATTTGATATCAAAAGATACATGTATTTGATATCGAAGATACATATATTTGGTATCTTTTTACTGTTTTCTTCAGCGAGCTCGTGCAAACGCTATCAACCACATCTGGACCTCTAGTCAGCAACCTCCAAATGATTCCAAAATTTCGCCACTTGTTCCCCGCATGTTCCTTTACATGGATACCCAATTTTCTTTGATTAAACTTCGTAGATTTGAGGAAAATCGAACAACCGTTGTCGGTCGAATTCTTTCTCTAATTCTCCTTTACATAAATTCAAAAATTATTTTTTTCAATTCCTAGCCAAATTTTGTAGATCTGAGAAAAATTAAATATGAACTGTCATTCTATTAGAGAAATGAGTCTGTAGATTTTTGAAGATTTGTTGGAGATCGATTGAATAAGATGATGGTGGTGATGATTGTTTGGTGAAACGAGAATGCGATCAATAAAATTGAAGTAGAATGTGATTATCTGCTTCTCACTAATTGGATCTCGAACAAAAAGGACTCTTATTGAGATATCAGAGGCATTTTCATCTCCATTCAATAGCTGATAAAATGTCTATACAATATTTTCAGGGAGGGGCCCAATAAACTTGCAAATTGGGGACTGCAACGCACTAACGCGTATCATACATTGGATATTTACTGAAATTTAATATAGGAACTTAAAAAAAAAGGTTACATCATATGACAAACATGTGATATGTATTTATTATACATAATTATAATTTAAAACAATTATAATTTGTATTCTGCCAATTGTATTCGTTAACACAAAATATATTCATTGATATACTTGATACAATTTATATTAGATTATATGATACAAATCAATTATATCAATTGTATTCGTGATACAACTTGATACAACGAATACATTATGTATTCATTCTCTCTGTTAAATATATATTTTGTATCAAGTGTATTCAATCAAATGTAGGTGAGAGATGATTTGTATTCTATATCAATTGTATTATGATAACTATATTTATATTTTGTATCAAATGTATTTGTATTAGTATCAATTGTATTCGTGATACAATGAATACAACATGTATTCATCCTCTCTCCTCTCTCTTCCAAATCTCGTTCGCCTCTCTCCTCCCTCTCTCAATCTCGCTCGCATTTCTCCTCTCTCTCTCTCTCTCTCTCTCAATCTCATTTGCCTCTCTCCTCCAAACATATAGCTAAATACAATAGTTTTCGATACAATTGTATTCATTGACATAAATCAATTGATAGTCATGATACAACTCGATACAACGAATACAACATGTATTTAACCTCTCTCGCCTAGACCTTGCTCGTCTGTCTCCTCCCTCTCCTAGTCTCCCTCGCCTCTGTCCTCCTCTAACATGTAGCTATGAATTGTAATTAAACAAACTATAACTATAGATTTCTAATTTAGTCCAAACTATAGTCATTTTTGAAAGTTCCTAAAAATATATACATCTTAATAAATGGTGATATAGCTTTGCTAATATAGGAATTTGTAGTTGGCCCACTTGAAATAAATATCTAGAAATTGGGTCATCCCTGGGTGAGGTTAGTTAAGGAAATAACTGTGTAAATAATGTTGTTTGTTTCAAAAAAGAGAAATCAAGTATTTGATCTGTTAAATAGATGGGTTGAAGAAGAATGATATCATTATTGGTGGGTCAAACAGTCATTTTGCATATAGTCTATTTGTTTCAATCTCATTTGTGACCATTCTCTCTTCTTTCTTTCTTTCTTTCTTTTTTCCACTACCGAAATCAGTGGCTTGATCGCTCTTTTCGATATAGAATTTCGTTGACACTTTGGTGAGTGAGAAAAAAATGTTTTACTTTGGTTTATAATTAAACGTTTTAGCTGTTTTTTTTGTACAATTAAATACTTATATGATTCTTTATTTGAAAATCTTGAAACCACACATTGTACTTAATTAGTATTTAGGTTCTAAAACAAAAGATATAAATTAAGAAATTTCAAAATCATTTTTTATTCATAAAAGAAGATTTAACTTGCAAAGGTGAAGAAAAGATCCCAAATTGAATTTTGAAACCAAGTTAACTTCTCAAAAACTCAAATACAATATTCTATATTTGTTAGCGATAATGAAAATAAACCTAGCAGCTACTATATTTATTAGTCCTGGGAAAAATTACAAAGTAAACTCCGAGTCCCATTACTGGCCTGACGTCCAAGTTAACGACCCATCACATGCATGGTGGTCCATCCCTTGGGGCGTCGTGTAAGTCATTGGTTGAAATCAGCTTCATTCTTGATATTGGACTTGACCGTCCATTCGAGCCTTCACGGTCCGTCAGAACAGCCATTAATTTGCTTTATCAGCTTAGATAGATAATGTTTATTTTCCAGCATTATAAAAATGACCATAAGTTAATCTGACGGAGTAGAGAGTTTATGTTAGAAAAATAATAGTAGGAAACATGATTGAAGAAGAAGATGACTTTGAGACGTGAAAACACTTTCTTTAAAGAGATATTCCCATATACGGGGTAAATACAAACAATTCTCTTCAAGGATACAACAAAGCCCTTGGTTTATACATGCAGATTTTCTTAGGCTACTTCTAGAGAATCTTTATATTTATAGAACTTAAGAGATGACCCATGTTCTTTCATGAACAGATGTGCTTTTTCATAAGAGTCATGTTCTTTCATGAACATATGACTTTTCATAAAGGTCGTGTTCTTTCATAAACATATGACTTTTCATAACAGTTATGTTCTTTCACGTACATATGTGTCTGTTCAATTTAAGACCTCTATATATTACAAAATATCCAACAATCCCCCACTAGTTTGTAATATTTCTCATAATATCATGCATACCAGAGAGTATCTTATAATAGATTTGAACTTTCTGTTAGTGCAAATACTTTAAAGTTCTGACGAAGTAATTAGTATCTTAAAAGATTTGAACCACAACTCCATGTGTCAAAACCAAAAATATCGCACACATAATATTATTTGTAGCTTAGAAATCCCAGTATTTGCTTTAGCACGTTTATGGCCATGTGCTCATCCTAATTTCATGAATATTTACAAAATCAATCCTTTAGATCTTGCTCGAAGCGGCACCATTTCAATATACATATAGGTGAAATTAGCTACTATGTCTCTGTTACTGTAGACATTTACTAATTTCATTAAGAATTAATTCAACCTCCGCGTAACAGTCTGCACTATGGAGTTTGTCACTATGTCCCTGTTATAACAAGCATTTAACAACTCCTCAACTTCTCACATAACAGTATGCAGTACACTTGAATCAAGGCTCTAAAAGGAAGACTCGTGCTTTAGCAACACAAAGTAACTTGTTATTACCCATTGAACTTGTATTGTTAGAGTGTATACTAATTCAAAGTTGGGTTCCCATCACTTGTGTTTAGTTTAAGGATTTTAGCCTTACTCATTCACACAATTATTACACTGCATCTTTTGAAACTAGATTTTACAAGATTTATATAAATCATAAACAAATCTTTCACATAGGCATATCACAGATATCATCATTATCTCAATAGCTTAGAATGGTTGCATCAGTTGTGGCCACAACATTTCAAAATCATATATTTTTTCCAACCATTACATTTCTTTTCAAGCATTTATATGCTAAATATATTCTTATTCCGCTATGGAATTCAAGCCTATTTTGATGCAAAATTTATGACATCTTCATACATGTTACAAAATCCAACTTATATGAATTTTATCATTATCATTAGATGGTTCACTATTTATAGACCAACGCATACAAAAGGTATCTCACAACCGATACTTCTTTTCATAAAAAGTCACAACATTTCAAGTGACACTACTTCACGAAATTACATAATATTTTTTACGAAGGCTTATAGCCTAATCATCACATTAGAAGTCTAAACAACTAATCATCACTAAAATTATCAAGTTATAAACACTAACTACCATGTCAAATACATCAAAGATATATCTTGTGGGTGTTGAAGAAATAATTTATATCTTAAACTTCTTCAAATATTATTGATTGTCAATTCAACCACCCCCACGCTTTAAATGTTTCAAATATCCATTTGTAACTCGTCTGGACATCTAATTATCATCAATAGATCATCTTGTTCTCATGTTTATTGTGTTCCAATACTATAACACATTAACATGCAATAAGAAGATAAAGTTTTCAACCTTTAAAGAATGCAAAATGACCTAACAAAAATATCATTTCTCTTAATTTCAAATTATTCTAATAACTTTCAAGTATAGATATTATCTATCAAATAAATGAATTCATATATATATCATCTTATAACTTGAAAACAAAATTCACATAATCTTTATGCAACACAATTATGCCATAATAATTTTCTTTGTCCCAAATAATAAATTTATAATAAGCATATCAAAGATGTTATTCCTAAACTTATTTAAAATGCATTTCAAGATCATCACAAGTGAATTATTTATCCTAACATTTATGAAAAATCATTTCTCAAAAATTTCAAAGGATAAAATTTCATAAATAAATAATAAGAGAAGTTAAGAAAATAGAACCCGATTTTCATCGTTTCCTTCTTGATCCATCGCTCTAATCATATGACAATGTTTCCATATTAAAGCCAAATCAATTGCCTTCACCATTTCCTTTTTCCTTTTGCAACTTGCACCCTTCAGAACTGCTTATCTTTGGATCTCTTACGTCATAAAATTTTTTGTCTCTCAACAACAAAGAGGATCAAAGTCTCCTTTCCAACATAACTTCAATAATCTAATTTTGGATCAGATCCAATATCTTCTCCAAATCAAATATCTCTTTAAAATTGTTAGAAAAATAATAGTAGGAAATATGATTGAAGAAGATGATGGCTTTGAGGCGTGAAAACACTTTCTTTAAAGAGATATTGCCCATATACAGATTTGGGTAAATACAAACAATTTTCTTCAAGGATACAACAAAGCTCTTAGTTTATACATGCAGATTTTCTTTAGGCTACTTCTAGAGAGTATTTATATTTATAGAACTTAAGAGATGACTCTTTATTAGAGTCATTTTCTTTCATGAATAGATGTGTCATTTCATAAGAGTATGTTCTTTCATGAATAGATGTGTCTTTTCATAAGAATCATGTTCTTTCATGAACATATAACTTTTCATAAACATATGACTTTTCATAACAGTCATGTTCTTTCACGTACATATGTGTCTGTTCAATTTAAGACCTCTATATATTACAAAATATCCAACAGTTTTGAAATTACTTTCCTACTATAACCAACTATTTACTGAGGACTAAGTAATTTGGTGAGTTCACTTCAATAATTTATTAAGAACGTAATTATAAAAACATGTATATCCTAATGTCCAGCATGATTTAAAATTATTAATGACATAATTGAAACTTGGCTCTTAAGTGGTCAAAATGCATCGCACTCTTCACAAGATAATGAGAAGAAACAAACCAAATAAATGCATCATATACCAAAAATCATCTCCATTATTAATTCATTATTTCATCCCAAGATGAGTGTTCTCCTATGTAGATTTCTCCTGAGTTTTCGATAGCACAATCGAGATAGCGACGAATTCTTTACCCCAACAAGGATGAAGCGATAAAAGCTTTTTGAGAATTCAATGCTTATTAGACCATGGTATTTGATTTGCCAAATACATCATTATCTATACTCTTTCATATATATAGCGCAACCTAATTTTTATTTTTGTACCTTTTTTAAAAATGAAAATACATATCTAACCTGAATAATAAGATCATCTCCCTTGACACATTTACCAACAAGAAAAAATTTCTTTGTTATCAATCATATATTAATTTTTTTTATAAGTTTTGATGCCATCAAATTACACTCTGAAATTAAAATGAAGCGGTCACTGTCAAAATATAGTAATCCAACTAGGTTGGAGATGAATTTCACAAAAAGTGTGGTGAGGAAATTTACAATTTGCTAACGAGAACTTGCATTAACAAGGCGCACGCTACGTAGACCGCGTTGAGCCAGGCTTATTCGGGGCAAAATTCTTATTTTGTTCTTTAAAGAGTATTTTAGTCCAAGAGTTCTTTGTACGCGGTAGGGTGTACATGGACCGGGTTGGTTCGGGTTTTTCAAATACCAAATCAAATTATTTGTGTTTGATTTTTAAATCTATAAACCAAATCAAACTAATAAAACTCGGGTTTTTCAACCTCAGAGTTTTTTTGAATTTCTCGAGTTTTTCAATTTTTTCAGATTTTTCCGGTAAAGTATTCATACAAACATATAATTAGCTTGTTCTTCAAATATTCATTTAGTACGACCAAAATACAACTATCTAAAGTGTTTCTTAAGAAAATAACACAAAATATGATATGAGTCATGACACAATAATATTCAACAAAAAATAATAATGAAATTGCATAAAACAAAAATTGTAAATAAATAAGTCATAATGAAAACGATCATAATTTAAAAGTACTAATCATGCTAAAATAAGGCTAATAAGTATTAATTACATGACTAAATATTAAAGAAAAACTAAAATTAGGTTATGTATTTTAATTATCTAAACCAATGTAAAACTAAAGAATAAATATTCAACATTATTTTCATTCTTAGTGTAGTCATGTTTTTTTTTTCTCGATTTGCGATTTTATACAATTTTTTATTCGATTTTGTTCACACATAGTACGCCGTATTAATATATCAATAACTCATTTTCAAAGGATTGCACTGACTTTTGGGAGGCGAGAACAACGCAAGGAATGGAAGCGACTAGAATTCAACTTTGAGTTTCAGGGTGTGTTTAGTATGAAGGAAATCGGAAAATGTTTTCCAATTTTCTCATGTTTGGTTGAGTTAAATGTTTTGGAAAATGTTTTTCAAATCAACTCATTTTCCTCAAATTTAAGAAAAATGACTTCCCTTCAAAAATTAAGGAAAACATTTTCCAAAACTCTCCTCCAACTTCAAATTACAATTTTTTTTCTTACCCCACCCTGTACCCCGACCCTCTCCATTTAAAAAAATTAAAAAATTATAAAAAAAATCAATTTATTTTTCCCTACTCCATCCCCCTACCCCAAAACCAGCCCCTCCCCTCAATCAAAAAAAATTAATAATTTAAAATTTTATTTTTGAAAAATAGTTCCAATTTTAAATTTTCTGATTTTTTTTTACCCCGCCCAACCCCTGACTATCCCTACCCCTGCTCCCTACAAAAAAAATTAAAAGTTTGTTTTTGAAAAAATTTTAAAAACAAAATAAGGTGTTTTCTTACTGAGAAAAGACATAAAATCACCACTGAAGTTGTCCCGGATTTTCAAAAAGACACCTTAACTTGGAAAGCGTCATATTACCACACACAAGTTTTGAATATCTTTGAAAAGGGTCATTTTGACCCATTCCCTCACCTGGTTTGTTAACACACGCGTGAAGCAGTGTTTTTGCTGCGAATAACCAATTAAAAAGTGCCACGTTTCACTTGTTTTCTTTATTAATTAATTATTTACTTCTTTTACATCATCTTCCCCAAAACAAAGTTCAAAAGAGCTATTGGTACTCTCTCTTGACGATCTCATCATCTTCCCCAAAACAAGGTCAACCTTAGTACTTTCATTGAAGAATTCATCATCTTCCCCAAGTGTAATAAGGCAGGAATTTGTTTTCTCTTTTAATTTCTAGTCAAAAAGGTTAATTTGAAGTTTTTCAAGATTTAATTTGAAGTTCTTCAACAAGACAATTAAACTCTAATAGTAGCAACTAGTCAATAACACAATGAAACGCACTAAAATCCTAACAATAGCAACTATAATAAGTCGATTCTAACACTTTTAGTTACATTATAATAATCCCTAAAGTAACTATTAATTACATTATAATAATCCCTAAAGTAGTAGCAATATGATCTTTATCAACTAATGTAAGAAAACCCTAAACTGTTAACCTTCAATTCCTTGTTTCTCAAAGAATTGTGACCAAGAAACGTCAAAAAGGAAGCAGATGATCACCAGACTATCGTTTGACCAAGAACACAAAGAGACATAGAAAGTTGAGATAAAAGAAAAAGAATTTTCTCTTATTAAAATGAATCGGGTCGGATCTAGACTATGGTAACTCGTGATCATCACGCGCGTCTAACCATGTGAAGGAATGGGTCAAAATGGCCCTTTTACAAAGATATTCAAAATTTTTGTGGTATAATAGGATGCTAGCAAAGTTTAAGTGCCTTTTATATAATCCGAGACAATTTTAATGGTGACTTTATGTCTTTTCTCTTTCTTACTTGATAACTTCCTTACTCTTGTTTTTATTCTAGTTAGTTTAACACACACAAAAATATATATTATACCCCTAGGAGTTTAACACACACACAAAAATATATTATACCTCACAAAAAAGTGTGGTGAGGAAATTTACAATTTGCTAACGAGAACTTGCATTAACAAGGTGTGTGCTACGTGACACGTTACGTAGACTGCTTCACACCAGGCTTGCTTGGGCCAAAAATCGTATTTTGTTCTATAAAGGGTATTTAAGTCCAAGAGTTCTTTGTATGCAATAGGGATGTACAATGACCGGGTTGGTTTGAGTTTTTCAAATACCAAATCAAATTATTTGTGTCAGATTTTTAAATCTATAAACCAAACCTAATTAATAAAACTCTGGTTTTTCAACCTCAGACTTTTTCAGATTTTTCGGATTTCTCAAGTTTTTTCGATAAAGTATTCATACAAACATATAATTCACTTGTACTTCAAATATTTCTTTAGTCCTATTAAAATACAACTATCTAAGGTGTTTCTTAAGAAAATAAGAGAAAATGATCAAAGTGGTCCGATTATATGGGTAATGCTTTATTTTGGTCCTTAATGTATTTTACTTGATTGAAATGGTCCTTAACGTATAACAAAGGTGCTCATTTTGGCCTTAATATATCTCACTTGATTGAAATGATCCATTAATGTATGACAAAAGGTGTTCATTTTGGTCCTTTACCCTAAACCTAACAGATTTATTAAAAAAAGAGTGTTAAATTTTACTATAGACCCTACGTGGCTAACAAAGTTTACCATTGTTGTCTTTTTTGTTAGCTTCAAAGAAACTTCATAAAATCTAACACCATTTTTTCTAGTTTTTCCAATAAAATTTACTATTTTCTCTTTTCTAAAATATTATTTTACTGGCGTAATACCCATTTCTGTTTTAAGCAAGAGAAAATAATAAATTTTATTAGAAAAAGTAAAGAAGATGGTATTAGATTTTGTGAAATTTTCTTTTTAGCTAACAAAGAAGACATCAATGGTAAATTTTGTTAGCCACGCGGGGTCCATTATTAAATTTAACATTTTTTTTGAAAAATCTGTTAAGTTTAGGATAAAGGACCAAAATGAACATTTTTTGTTATACATTAAGGATCATTTCAATCAAGTGAAATATATTAAGGATCAAAATGAACACTTTTATTATACATCAAGGATCATTTCAATCATGTGAAATACATTAAGGACCAAAATAAAACATTACCTATATATTAAGGACCATTTTGATCATTTCTCAGAAAGTAGCACAAAATATGATATGAGTGATGACACTATAATATTCAACAAAAAATAATAATGAAATCGCATAAAACAAATATTGCAAATAAATAAGTCATAATGAAAATGATTATAATTTAGAAGCAGTAAATCATGCTAATAAAATAAGTGTAAAAAGTATTAATTAGATGACTAAATATTTTTTATTTTTAAAATTAGGTTGTGCGTTTTAATTGTCTAAACGAATGTAAAACTAAAGAACAAATATTCAACATGATTGTCATTCTTCGTGTTGAATTGATTTTTTTTTTATTAGCATTAATATTGATTTGATTTTGATTTGAGATTTATTAGAGTTCGTAATATATATATGCTATAACCTTTATTGGAGCATTCAAAATTCTAAGTCAAACTTGAAATAATATGTTAAAAGATAAAATTTATGAAAAAGTATACGAAATATTTATAAATTATATTAAAGTAAATACTTTTACGTATAAAATAAATCTTAAAAACTATGTATCTAATGTCAAGTTGGTTTAGTCTCGGGTTAACTTTTTAAAGTTAAACTAAACCAACACAAGTATAATCGGATTTTTTTTCCAATACCAAACTAAATCACTAGTCATATTTTTCTCTCAATTTACAATTTGATGCAGTTTTCGATTCGATTTTGTTCAATCAATAATTCATTTTCAAAGGGTTGCACTGACTTTTGGGAGGCAAAAACAACGCAAGGAATGAAAGCGGCAAAAATTCAACTTCCAGTTTCAATATCTTCTCTTTTTCTTACTTGTTCATTATGAAAATCTATGCTATACTCTTAAACACCATTATGAGTAACTAGACTATTTTATTAGGATTTCGATGTAACCATTTGTTGGATAAACTTGTGATTGTGTTTAATCATATCTTGTTGTACTTGAGAAAGATTGTAAAAATTAGGTTTTAGTTGAACAACATCACTTCAAAGTCGTTAAGAGATTAGTGACTTAGATTTAAAAGCGGGTTTAGAGATAATGGGGCCTTGACGTGATTCCGTGAATAGCATAATTTGTTAGCTGGAGTTATTTTGAGAGAAAAACGCTAGAAAATTACTACACTTGATCGAGAGATATTTATAATTAGATGAAATTCATGATTAATAGAGAATAGGCGGCGAGAATATAGTTGGCACGTTAAGAATTTAATCCAACATTTGGGAAAATCATTATCCTAAGACTTCTAATATCCAAAGAAAGGCGTTTTCTTACTTGATAACTTCCTTACTCTTGTTTTTATTCTAGTTAGTTTAACACACACAAAAAATATATATTATACCTCTAGGAGTTGATTAAATTGATATTCTTAATAATACGAAAGAAAAGTAATTGAATCAGTTCTCTGTGGATAGGACTTCAAACTTAAATAACTACATATTTAGAACGATCACTTACTTCTTTAATTTGGGACAACATTTGAACGTGACCACCTATCTACAGACTAAAAATAGTTCAAGCCCACACACAAGTGAAAGTCTTTTTTTCATCATTCAAAGTCAGCTTCTGTCTCTAATGAAATAAGTAGAAGTGAAGCCAGTTAAGAGAAATCTAATTCCCATCTCACTTCGAATTTTACTTTCTTTATTTTCCTCTAGTTTTTTGACACCCTCCATGTCCGTGAAATGTAGAGATGGTAAACAGTGCAGGACGGGGTACTCGTGGAAAAATGTCTCTAATGAAATAAGTAGAAGTGAAGCCAGTTAAGAGAAATCTAATTCCCATCTCACTTCGAATTTTACTTTCTTTATTTTCCTCTAGTTTTTTGACACCCTCCATGTCCGTGAAATGTAGAGATGGTAAACAGTGCAGGACGGGGTACTCGTGGAAAAATTCGCATAAATCCGCGAAGATTTCAATTCGTCTTGTTCCGCATAGTAAAAATTCATTTTTTCAACCCACTGCCCTACTTGCATAGACCCTTTCCACATACTTTTCTCTTCTTCTTTTTTTATATTTAAAAAGTCTTCAAATTTGACTCTTCTTGACGGTGTGTTTTTTAAAATTTGACTAAAGATTGTAGAATAATTATGATAAAATTGTTAACTTTATTTTTTTAGTTATCGAATTACTCAAAATTTTATTTTGCTTCATACAACATCAGTTTTGTTGTTTTCCGGCCAACATCACCAGAAATTACAATTCACAACTTCATTTAAAAATATTATATTGATGATATTAAAAAGACCAACCCAAAATTTCCTACTTACCATAAAAAATTATACTATATTAATAGTGTTTAGGGAAAAACTATTAAACTTTATTGGTAACGAAATATCATTAGAGTCTTTTGATTTCGCATGATAATGTCAAATTCGAAACATCATAAAGGAAGTGCAGTATATAATGCCTAGTTCTATATGTTAAATTTCAAAAACTTCGCTTCCAACATAATGTGTAATACTTAAGCGCTTAATAGCCGATTGGTGACTACTTCTATGAATATGAATGAACAAAATTGATTCAATATTCCATTTTTACAAACATTTTAAAGAATTCGATGCAGGTTTAGAATTTTGAGTAGGTTCTTTTAATCGGATGGGCTGGGTTATTTGTAGGGATATATGTCACGATTCGAAAATCTGAGTCATGATGACACCTATCAAACCAACCGATAGGTAATCCAATACGCAATTCGGAACCACAAGTAACAAACATATTGGGCAGAATTAATAATCAACAAAAAGAGAACAACAACATAAAGGAATACACAACGAATACAAGGAAATGACATAAAAATAAAAACAGTGTACATGATCTAATTCTCACGACCTAGTTGACGAAGGTACAAAGCTGCTAAAACGAGTACAAGATACAAAATAGAGTAAATAAGTACAGACTTGTCTCGAATACAAAAGACTAGCCAAAACTATATATATATGAAGATAAGTCGAACTAGGACGCTATCAGCTCACACTCTATCTCCAAAGATTCACACTGAAGCTCTAAATCAAGATTGGCGGTTGGTGCTCAAATTTGCATTAGGAAAACAGATGCAAAGTGTAGCATAAGTACCAAAACAACAGGTAACCAGTAGGCATCATATGCTGACTTCTTGAGTTGAGATTTGATACTTTATGCATTTTAGTTCTTGAGTTGTTGTTTATGCTTAACTACCACATGAACCCTAGTTATTGAGATTTTATTGAAAGCTTTTGTGCAATTATTTTCATGCATTGATTTCAGAATTTAAAATGAGTCCAAGTATATTTTAAGCATCACTTGAGAAGAGTTTTAACGGAACACTAATAGTTCCAACTGTACTATTTTGCATTGAGAAAAGAACTACTATTTTAAGAAGAGCATAAACAGTTTTCGGAAGCATTTCGATCAGTAAAGTAAAGATCAATTATCCCTTAAAGAGAGTCTTTTGAGTATTAACTCAACCCAGTGAGTATTATTAATGCATATATTTTTGGAGTAGTATTGAGCACCGATTTAGGTAAGATTTAAGATAACCCGAATCCTATAACCTATGTTGCCAACGTCGATAGGATCGTACCAAAATTTAGGCGACTCCCCACCTACCTCAAAAAGGCTTTTTAGTGGATCCATAAGTTAAGTTATGTCCTATACTCCAACAAAGTATAGGGCAATTCTGACAACATGGATGAGACTTTGTATCATCATGAGCCTCATAGTTATGGTTGTTAGTTAGAGAAACTCCCCAAGAAAAGTAAAGTATATTATTTTAGAGTTTTACTACTATTGCATATCTCATTGTAGAGCTTTAATCATTTCACTTCATGTTCATGCTTCACTTTCAGGCAGGTTACTTCCAGTTACTTTCCGGTTCATTTATTCAGTTCAGTTATTTATTTCATTAAGTCTTATTACATACCGTATATTCTATGTACTGAGGTCATTTGGTGTTGTATCATTTCAAGATGCAGTTTCAGGTACTCACAATAACAGACATTTAGTAGGATCTCTTTTCATCAGCAGTTGGTGAGACCTCCTCGCTTCCGGAGGGCTCTAATTTAGTTAGTTCAGTTTATTTAATTTTTAGTCATTGTTAGTTGAATAGTCAGGTAGCCGTGGGTCTTGTCCCGACACATGTCTTTAGTTTGTAGTGACTTCATAGATAGACAAAGTTAGTGAGTCAGTTCGGTCTTAAGCATTCAGAAGCTTTAAACATTATTATTATTAATATTATTTATATTCAGATTTATTTCATATTTTTGCATAAGATATATTTAATTGATTTTAAATGTCTATTTTATAATATTTCTGCATGTATATATAGTTTTTCGCTCAGTAATCAGCGAAGCCAAGAGTTCGCTTGGGACCAACAATGATTCTGAGTGTCGACCATGTCCAGGGTGTAGACTCGAGGCGTGACATTAGTATATGAAAGTTATGGATGAATGTCCAATAAAAGTGGAGTCTTCATCTAGCTAATTAGGATTCAGACTACCAGACCCAAGTTTGCTACATCAGTCTACAAGGAGTTATAACCGCCGAAAGTGACATTAGAGGATTTCTAAGGCATAATAGTTCAGAAATATAGAAACTCTAAGACAATCATTATCCTACGCCGAGGCTAAGACAAACAGAAGTCATACATAACAATATAAGAAGGCATAAAGTCAGAATATGGAAAGGCAACAACGTAGCAAGGTAAACATGCTTGAACTCCTCGAAAAAGAAGGCTAAAAGATGATTTCTACCAACTTAACATAATATATGCTAGAAACCCCTCCCAAAATTTACTAAACAACATATAAATACCAACACAAGCTCAATCTTAGATCAATAAGTCGTAGCCTATCTCGATGCTGGTCACGCGCACTCCTAAATCAATAAAATCGAAGCTTTACCCTTCTGAATCGTATCTGATCATTGTCATGCCATTAAATAAATGATTACGACGTCAATATGAATGTTTTGACATCTAAATTGTAATAATTCAAGACGAAACTAAAATGAGTCAAAAACAACATTGTGAGACCCATGCGAGTAATCTTAAAATTGACTTTGTAAGTTAATGTTATACAGCTCAAGAAGTATGTGCCTAAAAAATAGGCATAATCCGAGCTTGAATCCACCCAAAACAGTTCACGCAACAAGCATCATAAAACACCATTAAAGAGATAACTCGAAATGTTCAAGACAAGAATTTACCTTCAAAACGAGTCCCCAATGCTCTCTTGATGATATCAACACAAAGCTATAACAATTCCCGACATTTAGCACCACAACTAAGCTCAAATAGAGCTCAAATGATTTGAAAGTTGCATAATGAACTAATTTTCAGGGCTAATCACAAAAATAAGGCCAATTAAATGACCTTTGCAAATATAGGCCCCGAGGCCGCGATCGTAGTAGTCAACTAGGTCAGGTCAACTTTGACCCTTCTCCATAAATATGGGATGTTGTATGCAATTAGGTAGGGTCGGGGTCCTAGCCCTTCGCAAACGCAGAGTCAAGCCTACGAACGCCGTAATCGATTTCTTTGTCCTCTACGAACGTGAAGCACATGGCATGATGCACCAGCAAAGGCTGCACGAGCCTAACTTGGAATTGGCAAAAGCCTCAATAAGGGCTCGAGATTTTTTCGGAACTATATGCATGCAAACGAACTATGCTACCCTACCAAAATCGACATTTCAAACTCAACAGAGATGTCAAAACTTTCAATGAAGATCTTCTCGATAAAATGTGGATCCCACATCCAAGCTCTTCTCGACAAAATGTGGATCCCACATCCAAGCTCCGTTTTAAGTTAAAAACCACAAGGTAGTTCGAAAAGAGCTTAATATCCTCAAAAACCGAACCAAGAATACTTTTTAAGTAAATTCGACGTTTTGAAGCTAACAGAACCATCATAATTGCATTCTGAGGTCGTTTACCTGATGTTTTGATCCAAGTCAACCGTTCAAGTTTCAAAACACGAAAACTCGCATAAAAATCAAATGAACAATTGGGTGATTGAACTATTAATCCTAGCAAGTCATAAATAACTTGGAATCACTATAATAGAAAAGCTCTAAACACCGAAATTAACTCAAAAAATCCTAGGGCTTTCTCTCTCTAGCAGCTCTTTCCTAGGCAGCAGCTACGCAGCCCTCTCATGGAAGCTGACGACCTCCTACCGAGGCTGTCCAGCCCGCCCCCCACCTCAAACCACCATATATGCCATCCTTGTCAATTTCAATACTCTTAACCCCAAACAATCTGCCCTAATTAACTAAAAAATAATCTTAAACTTGTCGAAATAGTTCATAGAGAACCTATTATCATGTTTTCAATGGAGAAAAGGCAAGACTTTATGATCGAAGAAGGATTACATCAAGTAGTGGTATTTAAATTATCTCATAGTGCACCAGATTTGAAAGTATTAAGATCGATTTTGCCGAAACATTTTGGTACCAAGGGCAATTGTTTAATTGGCTCACTTGCTCCAAGACAAATTTTATTGAGGTTTGATCAATATGAAGATTTTGTACTAGTTTTATCTCGCTCAGTTAATTATCTTCTCTACAATGGAGAAGAGCACCAATATAGGGTATTTTCATGGTCCATTAGATATAATTCTAAGGAAGAAACGACGTTAGCTATGGTTTGAATTTTTTTACCAGATTTATCTCCTGATTTATTTACAAAGAAGTCTATGTTGTCTATAACATCGGAAGTTGGGAAATCAATAGCCATAGATCACTCAAATCAAGTCAAGACCTAGCACGGCTAGGGTCAATGTTATACTTGATCTAATGGAAAAGCTTTCAAATTGTATAAGGTTGCAGTTTGTGGATGGAAAATCTTGTAGGTTGATCAAGGTTTTTCAAGAGATTGTATATGATAATCTACTTTTGTATTGCAATTATTGTAAACACAAAGGTCATGATGAAGTTAGTTGTTGTTTGATCTCGAAAAGAAATCAAAATAACAAACAAATTGATGATACCAATGAAGCTTCTTTAAAAGGTACTAGCGATAGTGAAAAATATCAAGGTGATGCGAGGAAAATACTAAATGAAAAAAGAAGGGCTATAGATGTCGATCAAAGTAAAACTACTGCTTTAGATCGACAATTGGTTGCTGTCACTTCTGAGCAAAATCGTGCAGATTCAATGAATGTTGATACGGGGGGAACACCAAGAGTTGAGGTTGATGCGCCGCGAGTTGATTCAAGATAAAAACTAACGGATACAACTGATGTTGAAGATGCTGAAAATTCTACAATGCATGTTTTGCAAGTTGAATTGAGAATGCAACTAAAAACTAGATACTGGTTGCACACAAAAATTCAACTAGTAGTTGGACCCTTTTCCCGATTAGTCGAAATAATTCTCCATGTAGTGGAAAGGGTGCGACTGAAAATTTTCAGGATAGTGAGAAGAGGCAAGATATTAGTAATGCCTGAAGAGACCTATTATGTTCGAATAGCTTTGATGCTTTATTTAAGGCTACTGGAAAAAATGGTAATATTATGGTTCCAACTTTCTATCTTTCTAATCTTGAGGTAGCTAAGGTTATTAAGAAAAATTAGGATGTCATGCTACTCAAATCCAATCTAGCGATTAAGCCACTCATGGTCACATTGAACACCTCGACTCAAAAGATCTCTTCCCCATCTTTGGAGTTGCTTGGTGAAACCTGGATAGATAGTAAGGTCAACAGAGAATGACAACGATTTGGTCCAAGAAGAGCAGGTTTCACCACTTGCTATGAATAGAAATCTATGCCTAGAAGCTCTCGTATTTGTGCCTAAATGTGTGATTGTAAAGAAGAATGAATCAAGGGTCTTAGCGTCAAACACAATTGATTTGTACGAGGATTCTCTCGATGAAGATGAGGAAGAGCTGGACATATGCTTTAATAGAGTGACTAGGGAAGGGAATATATCACCCAGGCAACAAAGAAGTGGAAGCAACAAAAGCAAAAAGAAGACACATGACAAGCAACATAGTTGGGATGGTAAAGTGACTGAGGAGTTTTTTCCAAGGCACCTACCAATGCGACAGGCAAACCAGAACCATATGACAGTATCAATAGGTCCAACAATATCCAATAAATCTATAAATAAGATATGAATTAACAAGTATTGTTGGATATGTTTGAAGAAGAAGACAAGAGAAAAATACTTCAAGTTACTTTTGATGGACAATCAATCTTTTTCAAATAGAAAGTTTGAGGCTGATAACTCAACCTTCTTCTTGATTGTCATATTTTTACATTATTTAAGCATACTCATTTGTAATATAATCATAGAGTGTATTAAAAACTCTATGGTGATCACAAAATACTTAGTTCTTTCTAACTCTTATTTTCTTCATGTTTGTTAGTTAGTAGAAGTTATGTACTTCATTAGGATTGGTAAGGTGTGGCCTAGCCCCCCTTGCTTGTACCTATTCCTATTGATATCTTTTTATTTTTAATAAAAGGTCGCTAGACACATGGCAAAGTTGGAGAGGCAAGAAAACCCAATGGAGAAAAAATGACCTAGAGGGTCATTACAGGATAATTCAACTGGGGTTATAAAGTCACTTAAAATAATATTTTCTTTTAATGAAATAGTTGTGCTTTCCAGTGAAATCAAATGAAAATTGGCAAGAATAATATAGCATGAAAAAGTGATAATTCGGCAATTATTGTGATATTAGAGGAATAAGTTTTACTACTATAAATTGAATGTCCTTTATGTGTATCTAACCTTCAACTACACTAGTTTCATCAAAGATTGTAGCTCTAGTCTAGTCTGCATCAATTCTTATCTAATTATAGTTTTAGAGTATGCTATTTGTTTGTTATTTTTTGCCTTGTGTAGCTTAATCACAAGAAGAATTATTTTCATTGTAATTGCTGCCTGCCTATATTTTAGAGTGACAAAAAAAGACTATTGTAGTACACTAGTTTTTTTTTTTGATTTTTCATTTAGTATTCGAAGTCCGCATTAGAGCTTGACTAATTTTGAATTGCACATTGCAGGACCTATTTGAGGTTGACACTCTCAATAAAATTTTCTTTAAATTTAAAACTCAAACTCGAAACCTTTCGTTAAAGATGAAACAAAACAATCACTGCACCGCATCAGGTTGGCTAGTACACTAGTTACTACATAGGTAAAGCGCGTAGTACAGGAATACTGTGCTTGTCTGTTTGCTCCATGTGACATATCTCACAGCCTCTACTTTGGCATTAAAGTCTCCTACCTTGCTTCAACTTCCCCTTTTTACTACATTTTTCTTTCTATCTATCTATCACTCTTTTTAATGCTTCCCTTCTCCACTTAATTTTATTATATCATCTTGTCTAAAATTCAGATCCAATCTTGGAGAACCCTCGTTAGATCTTCACAGGACAAGAGTGAGTCATAGATTTCAGTACATATGGCTCCACTTCTACATTCCTGCAGCTTTACTAAGGTACTTTTAGTACTATGTCTTGTTTTTGTGTTATTCACTCTTTCATTCATTCCTGCACATAGTGAAGTCCAATCTCAGAATAATAATGTTAGAAGCAGAAGAATGTTGGAGCTAGAGAATGATTCAAAGCCAATTAAGAAGAAAATAAGCATAACTTCAACTTCACTTTCTGCTTCCAAGAACCAAACCAAACTCATCAAATCAACTACTAGCTCTTCTAAGAATCAAACCAAGCAAATCAAGACTTCTTCTTCTTCTAGCTTTGGTTCTACCAAAAACCAAACTAAGGTTTCAAAATCAAAACTACCCTTTTCTGAATCACAAATCAAGCCTAGTTCTACCATTACCAAATCAGAGAAACTTACTTTCAAATCCCAGCTTCAGAAGCTGAATCTCACTCCCTCCAAGTCCTCAAATTCAACCAAAATCACTTCTTCCACCACCAAGAAGTCCTCAGATCTACCCAAAATCAGCTCAAGTTCTTCTCCCAAGAACAAAATAATCAAATCCACTAAAACCCAACTGGAAAAAGGCCTCAATCAGTCCAAATTCAAAACCCCAATTAGTAAAATCCAGCCAATAGACAAAACAGCCAAAACCACTAAAACCCAATTGAAAAAAGACACCAGTGAGTCCAAATCCAAAACCCCAATTACTAACACCCAAACCCCTGCAGTCAAGAAACCACAAACAACCCAGAAAAATTCACAGTACAGCTGGCTAGGAGATGATGAAGATGACATGATTTCTGAATTCAGAGACTTACCCTCCAAATTCCAAGAAACCCTTTTGCCAGATTTGGAAAAACTTTCCAAAACCTCACAAGTTTACCTCAACAAAGCAAACAAAGAAATCACCAAAAACTTCAAACCCTATGTGGGAAACAAATATGCACCAACCATTGCCTCTCTAATCTCATTTGCATTCATCTTAATCCCTCTCATTCTAGTCTCTCTCATTTTCAACAAAATCAAAGCCTACTTCTCTCTCCAAAAACTCCTAATCTTCATCCAAGTTTACCTCTCCATTTACTTCTCCATCCTCTGCCTCTCCTCTTTAGTCACTGGCTTAGAACCATTGAAATTCTTCTATGCTACAGCACAATCCACCTACATTTGCTTACAACTATTGCAAACTCTTGCTTATGTGTTGTACCTTTTGATGCTCCTCATGTATCTCATCTTAGTGTTTTCCACTGAGACTGGCCCCATAACCAAACTCATAGGCCTGGCTCAAACAATTGTGGGCTTTGCTGTTGGGCTTCATTATTACATGACAGTGTTTCATAGAGCTGTGCTCCATCAACCACCTAAGACTAGTTGGAGAGTTCATGCAATTTATGCCACATTTTTTCTTGTGATTTGCATCTCAAGTAGTGCAGATAGAAGGAAGAAAGCTTATTTAGTAGAAGGTGGTGAAGTTGAGAAAAAGAGCTAACACTTTTGTTTACAATTTTTTTTGTTTTTTCACTTTATTAATGGTCTATAGTTTCTACCCCAGAAGGCAAAAAAATGGGGGAGAAAAGAAGATTTTTATTGTCCTAAATTTTATCTTTTTCTTTTTTTATATATATATTTGTTGCAATTTGTAATTTATTAAGATGTTATAGTAATTAATAAATTATGGAATTCATTTCATGCTTTTCTTTTACATTAAATAGCACTTCCTTTACATCATTCTAGATGGACTATTTTCTTTCAATTCTCCATTCATATGTTGAATTTGTGTGTGAGTGCATTAATAATTTGATTTACAATAATCATGTCATCTTGGAATTGGTCTACATAAAATATTAATGGTTAGTCCCTCATCCTAAAATTATTAAAAATATATATCTCAAATTATTTGTCCATATACAAATTAAGACACAATTAGTTAATTTTTTTGTATATAAATATTCCATTAAGTTAAATTTACTAGTTTAAGACATACTTGGTACTGATGAATAGAACACAAATCTTAACGGAATTAATTCTTTTTTCATTTTATAATAAGGTCTAATTCTCCTTGAAGTTAGAATACATAGTAGGTACTTTTGGCATAATAATTACGTAGCAAGTGGTCTTAGTCTATAATGTGACAGCCACATGCCATGAGAGTGATTAATAGAATAGAAGTTTTGATCAAATAAAAGTTGAGAGACTAATGAGGGAAATAATTTAGGAGTTAATAAATTAATAATTCTCAATTTGTGGAGGAGCTCCTTAGGCATCAAAGCAACCGACAGTCCCTACGCATGGTGTCGGTGACTATATTTAGAAAAGGCCTAACTCATGGGTGAGCTCCTAAAGTTAACACATATTTTCACTTAGACATCTCAACTAAGCGTTGTTCATCTTTCCCGTCAGTTCTTCACTCACGCCTCATCTTGTTCAATCTTCCTCAGTTGTTTTCTCTATTGGTTCTATATCTTTTCATAATTAATTATAGTTTGGTGTACTGTAATTTTAGTTGTTTTTGTTTTAACTAAAAACCACCATTGAATCTACTTCTCTAGTTTAAGTTTTGGGAAATGGTGATTAAAAATAGGATTTTCCGTCATGCTAAGCGAAAACGATGTTGAAGCTATAATTTTTTTATACTTTCTCTCAGCTATATATCTTAAGCAAAGACGATTGGGTTGAAGCTATAATTTTTTTATATTTTCTCTCAACTATATATCTGCAATAACACATTGAGGCAATGAAATATGAATATAATAAAGTAATCGTATTAGATGATTTATACAAGTTCGAATTCTCAAGGTGGAGAATCTCTAATTTTCTCAAGGTTTTAGAGAGTACGATCTCTTATTACTATAAAAAAAAAAAGCTGAACTACTATGTATCTTTAATATTAGAACATCTAAAAGAAAAAAAAATACTAAATATGCATATTTGATCAAGTTGTTTATAAATATCGGCAAATAGAAGGAACTGACCCGTTTATTCTATTTAAACACGTGTCACCCACAATTTTCGAATTCTGGATTCGCCTCTGATTATTAAAACCTGCCTGTATTATTTGCTCGATTAAAAAAGAAGTTAAGATTAGGAAAAAGAACTAAACACATAGATTTGGGACTCATCTTCTATCTAATGATTTGAGATCTGACGGTGATAATTTTACTTGAGACTTAGGTTAACAGTTGTTAAAGTAATGCCCAAGTGTCGCGAGGACTTAAGGTGATATCTTCTAAATGGACCGAAAAGGCTTTGTTAAGAGATAGCTTATCACTTAGTTTTTAAGAGAGTTTATCACTTAATTATTAATTTACTCTTATTATTAACTTTCTTAATGTATTTTTTTAAAATTTATTATATTTAAAAATGATATAATAAAATTATCATTTTGAAATGTGTTAAATTAAATTAAGGGAAAAGGGTCTGATTTACCCCTGAACTTTATGATTTGGAGCTGATATACCCTCCGTTTAAAAAGAGGCTCATATATTTCCCCGTCGTTATAGAAATGGTTCATATATGCCCTTTTACTTAACAGACCAATATTTAATAAATTAAAATTTCATTTTTTTTGTTTTAGTTTGACAAAATGCCATGTGGCTTTTAAAATACCCCACCCAATAACTTTTCACTATATCTGCCCGACCCAACTGGAAACAAAAAAAACCCACCCACTCAAATAAACCTAACCCATTTCGTTGGATTGTCTCCATGCTCCAGAGAGAAAAATAAAAAACACAGTGAAGATTTCGGTGAGCTCGAAACTAGCGTCAATCAGTCACATAATTGTTGAAAATCTCAGGCCTATTGTATTCATCTTTGAAACTGCCTTCCAACTTATCAAGAGCCATTGTTTTGGCTCTTTTTAGTTTGGATTTTGTGCCATTCAAAGTGAATTTTTTTAAGAATTCCTCTCATGTCTTTGATAGAGTATCTTGGATTATTTTAAATTTCGTCCTTAAAATAAACAACCAAAGTATGATAAGTTGTCAGTGAATTAACGAAAGAATCACGGCTTCATGTTTTGACCTTGAATGTTGCTGATTTTCCATCCTTTGATATGAGAAGAGTAAAGTAAAGGGACAATTTTGAAACTTACCTGAAATTTTCAACAATTTTGAGACTGATTGATGCTAATTTAGAGCTCACCGGAACCTTAACATTGTTTTTGATTTTTCTCCGTGGAATGAAATGGGTTAGGTTTATTTGAATGGGTGGGGTTTTTTGTTTCCAATTGGGTTAGGTAGGTATGGTGAAGAGTTATTGGGTAGGATATTTAAAAGCCACATGGCATTTTGTCAAATTAAAACAAAAAAAAATGAATTTTTAATTTATTAAATGTTTATCAGCTAAGTAAAAGGGCATATATGAGTTAGCATGGGCATATATAAGCCACTTTTTAAACGAATAATATATCAGCTTCAAACCATAAGGTTCAAGGATAAATCAGACCCTTTTCCTTTAAATTAATATTGGGATAAATAAAAATAGATAACAAATAGTGATTTTTGGGCCACGCTAAGCATGGGCGACTTGTAACTGGTTAATTATAAGAGATAGGAGGAATTCAATCTTGACCGTTGAAGAAAATACAAATTGTATAAATATAAACCAGTACAGTGAAAGATCACAAATCTGTGGGCAATTGAAAATTTGAAATAGAAGACAGTTGGAATCCACTAATTTTCAAGTGTTTGAGTTTGTTTTTTCAATCAATGTGCTCAATTTACTATTCCCTCTATCCAATAATATTTATCAACTGTTGATTTAACAAAACTTTGAAGAAACAATAAATAAAATGATGATTTTACTATATTACCCTTTGAATATAATAAATACAATATATTAAAAAATGTAATAAGGAGATGACTATAATTAATGATAAGGGTAAATTATGAACCAAATGTAAATTATTCATTGATTTCATAAAATAGACAAATATTATTGAACATTCCAAAATAATATAGTGAACAAGTATAGTTGGACGGAGTGGATTTTTCAAATCAATTAAGTACAATACAATTGTTGAACACAGAACACACCGTCACTTTTAGATGTACCATATGAGAGTCTCCATCAATTATTAATGTGATCTAATTAATTTGAGAACAAATAATGATAGTTTTTAAAACAAGGTTGTACTTTGGATCATGTCATTAATTCATAAGAAATAATACATATGCCCATATTGGATACTTACGTATATTCGCAATTTATAATAATACTTTTAACTTTTTTTAAGGAAAAAATAAAACTTAAAATAGAATATTAAAATCAAGACAAAATCTTAAGAATAACACCATTTAAAATGGATATACTAGGACCAAAAATTAAAAATGAGCACAAAAAAATAATAGAGGCAAAAGAGCAAATAACACCATTTAAAATGGATCATACAATAGTAGATAGATCTAAACCAACAGAAATAACAAGTGAATTTGCATATAGATTATGCAAATTAGAAAGCAACGATATCCTTCAACAACCGCACAACCTCAAGACAAGCTTCAACTCACTGTTATACTGAATTCCATAGTCGACGAGAGATCTATCATCTTCGAGATGTCGTCCATTATAGATTATCCTCTGTTTATGAAATCGGATACCCTCCTTTTCCTGAATGGCAGCTTTAACATCTGCAATCGTGTCATCACTTTCAACCATTAACTTAAACCTTCGATTAGTGAGCGTTAACACATAGATTTGTGTTATTGGTGCATATCGAAGGATTAAGGTAGATCCTTTGTTGATTCCCGCAGACATAAGCGTCTGTGCATCTCTCATAACTCCTCCATCTTCATTCAACAACTTTTGTTTTTTAAAAGAAATCCCCTTTTCCTCTTGAATATACGCTTTAACTGCAGCTATACTATCGTCTGGTTCAACCATCAGGAGAAAAGCTTTTGATTCTGAGCATATTTCTTCTATGGTGGCATCCATGCTACTTGGTAGAAAAGATTCTGGTAATGACTTCCAATTTATCACGTCTCTATAAGTGTCATCTTGAATAATGATTCGCATCGTTCGATCGCGTGACCATGGATCTATATGACAATAAAACACAACATAAGTTTTCCATCAAAATAAATTGATACAACAACCTATATTTGAATGATCTTTTATTGTTAAGTACAAATATTGTGTATTTGTGTTAGAATTGACAAAGTTCCCTTGGAGTTCATAATTACGCAAGAAAAAAGAAAGTCAACATACTTTTTTCTAGCTAGGTTCATAAAAAAATATTGAAAACTAGATAGAAATTAGGAAAAAAAGAAGTAGAAGAAACTTATCTAATAGGATAACATGTTTAAATCTTTAAATCTGTTAGTAAGATATAAAGAAAGAAAGAGTTTACTCTTTTGAACATCCATTTCAATTGTGGCTTGATCACTTGATCTGCCTTTCATCATATTCTCCCTTCAACTCTAAGTAAAAGAAGACTGCGCTCAACCCCAAACCCTCTACTTATAGAAGGAAAGCTTAAAAGGGGATATTTAAGACAATTCACATGAGTTTTGGGGAGATTTATGGGCATTTACAAAAAAAAAAAAAAATTGTATTCATTGTGCCATTGGTAGACAAAGAAAAAGTTTATTTCATTGTTTTAATTTGTTTTTGTTTTTTTCATTTAAAAAGAATATTTTTTATAACTCTTTATTGTAGCTTTCTACGTGGTATATTTTAGATTATAAGATTTAAGAACATTTTGATATATTTTAGATTAAGACTACAAAATTTAAAATATGTATATTTATATAAATTTTATGTTAAATCAAAATCACACAAACTAAAACAAAGAAAATAACAAATTTAAATTATCATTTTCATCAAATTAGCGATGTCATGTGTTCCAAGAGCATAAAGTTTCTCTCTTTCATTTTTTTTCCACAACTTTTATGTTGAAAAATGTTCATAACTTTCTCGTTTCACATTTTGTTATAGACAATTGAAGTCAAGTGGATGCTATGTGGGGCTACTCTACTGTAGCAAGCATACTACTCCAAGTTTTGTTATGTTTCTTTTCTTTATCATTGGTTGATTTATTCAACTCTTTGATTTTTGGCTACTAAAGATGATGTCCTACTATTTTATTCTTCTTCTTTTATGATAAGTAGTTAAATTATCACGTTCTTTGGGGCCATTGAAGAGTGATGTTTTGTTTTGTACAATTTGTAAGATATGATCTTCACAATTAATTAAGTGCATTTGATTATGTATTTTTATAATTCGAAAAAAACACTTGCACAAATTATGCTATTAATTACTATCATATGATTTTACTTGAGAAATGCATTGCAAATAATTAAAAATATTGAAAAAAGTCTTGGGTTTCATATGTTGAAGTAACGATTTTAATCCATGTACTATTATATAATTTTAATTTTAGTTCCTATGTTATTTGACTATGTACGTTTAACCTTTAGTTATTTGAAGTGTGCGATTTTCGTCCTTGATGTTAACAAAGTTAATTCTTTAACAGAATTACTATTTTAAATATATAAAATAAAATAAATTGAAGGGTTGGTGATTCTAAATGCTTGAAGAATTATGTGAGTTTTTGACTGGTCAATGTCGCGCCCCGTTTTTCGCAAAACGGGCTGAGTGCACGACCTAACAACTCTTTTGAGTTTTATTAAAAGAATGAAGAGTCGCCACCTAACGAATTAAAAGCGCGTTAGGGCACCTATCTAACCTAACTAAATCCAATCTAACTAAGGTCAAACGAACCAGAGATCGGGTAAGGGTTCAAATTACCTCGAAGGGAAGGTGTTAAGCACCCTTCGAGGTCCACAAAAGGTGGGTCCCGGCCGTATCTCATATTTTCATGTGGGGATTACAAATTGTCAAATGAGGTCTAATTTTATTTAATCTAATTAAATTAAGTGATAAAATAAGTAGACATTAAAACATTTAATAACTAACATAAATAATTAAAGAAGATAAGCGAGAAGACAGAAAATAAATAATTAATATAAGGAAAATCAATTTTTAGTTAATTAACTACCCCAAATAAGATACATAATAAAAGAAGAGAAAAGGAAGAGAAAGAAAGGAAAAAAAAAAAGAAAACTGGAAATCCTAGATTAAAAATTGCCCTTTTTGGATTTGCACTCGGCTTATTCGGCATGCCAAGACAAATTCATAATAATTTTTTTTCGTTTGTCGGCTTTTTGCTCGAGTCACCTTCCATCATGTCCAAAGGGCCTAAATACCCATACCCTCCCTTTTCTATGATTCATTTAATATTTAAAGCCTAAGACGATCTAAAAGAAATTATAAAACTAACGTCCTAAGAGGTGCCTAGCGTCCCAACTTAAAGTCCAAGAGGCATTGGACTTAACTAAAAGGGTAGTTTTAGACTTACATAAAATATAGGTTACCTATTAGACTCTCTAAGCGTCAAGCAAAACATATTGGACGAGCACTTAGCACATAAAGTCTCAAGTTGGCCTCTAAGTTTTAATTAACATGCTCACAAATACAAATAGTGAAAGGTTTCATGCAAATAGTGTGTGAGCATATAATTGTAACAACAATTTATTAAGGTGGCAAAATATTATAAAAGTCAAATTGGTTTTACTTAATAACAGAACATATTTTAAAGCATAGCAGAAATAATTAATCATTAGTTTTAAGTGGCAAAATATATGTCGCAGAGTTCTTATGGCAGGACTGAGAAAAATAACAAATTAGATTTTAATTAATTATTAGCATGCTGAAACGAGTGTATTCCTATAGGCAGGGTTTCTACTTGATTAAAATATTCTGAAAAAAAAAACATTAGGTTACAAATCTATTTAATTAACGCTACAATAAATATTAAGCAGATTGATAAACTTACTAAATATGCAGATAATTTATTGGTTGATTTTAAGTGGCAAGACAATTGTTCATCACGCAGAAATAAATTATTTTAGGCAGGATTTAATTAGATCAGCATTTAAACAGTTCAGAATCAATTTTAGAGGCAGAAAACGGTTCGGAATAATTTTGGAACAGAGGTTACACGGCAAGCAGATTAATTTATTTGTATAAAAAGTTATTCTTATAGGCATGATTTCTATGTAAATAGCACGCAGAAAGTTATTAACATATTGAAGTTCATTAAAACATAATTGACTGATTTTAACATGCTAAAAATTAATTAATATTATCTATGAGCATGATTTCTAAGTGATTGTCATGCTGACATTATTGACATACTTAAGCTTATTAAAAATACAACTATTTAGTTAACATAACCAAATTATTAAAACCTTATTTTAGCATGCTGGGATTATTTATTCTGATTAATATGTTGATCATATTCACTGAGTCCTATAGACATGGTTTCTAAATATATGATAAAATAAAATAATTGATTAAAGCCTATATGCAGGGTCTTTCTACACCCAAATAATAGGTTTAGACAGAAACTGATTAATTCATGAGTATTACTTACCTATAAGCATGGCATCTACAACAATTTTATACAAGCAAAATATTGAATATCAGCATTCATTTTTACTATGTAAAAGGAGTTGGTGGCGGAGTTAAATAAAACAAGAAGCATATTATTGTTATGATTAAGAGGGTGGTCATGCAAATCGAATGAAAGCATTATAATGAACAATTTTAAAAATTTAAACATGTGATCAACTTTAAACCACGATTAGACAAGATTGGATAAGTGACTAATGGCAATAGTAATTTTATTTATTTTAGTCAGATTTTATAATGAGGTTATTAGAACACAGACATATGAATAATCACAATCCTATAGGCATGCTTTCTAGCACAAACAAGTTGTAATGTAGTATAAAACAAGTAGCACATACGTCCCTCCCCCCTTAGACCATCCCCAAAGTTATTTCATATATAAAGAATTAGAGAGTTTACAAAATTACAGACCAATGTGAAAGGAGAAATAAATATAAGTACAAATTTACAAAAAAAACTGAAACTAAATTCCGCCCGGAATCTCCAACCTAGGCGACTCTTCGATATCTTGAACTTTAACATTCAAAACCTGTTAAACCAAAGAAGATATAGACAGAAACATAATGCAAAGCGGACTCGCAACAACAGTAATTATGAACATATACAAACAATTTCACAAGACATTCATGAAAGTAAGCAAATAACATCACACACAAAGAATGGGAAGTAGAGAACTGACCCGATTGCTTCCTTTTATTTCTTTACATACTAAAGTATGTAAAACTTATATTGTAAAGCAAATAAAACTAATGCAAAACAGAGATTAAAATAGTGAAGTAGTCTAACCAGTTAAGCAGATTATTAATCAGCATTGAAGATTAATTCACACTAGATTCTCGACCCGAACACAGCAAAAGAAAACACCTTTAGTTTCCGAAAATCCCTTGTTTTTTATAACAAAAAGTATTTTTGTGCTAAAAGCGTTGTTAAAGTCTCTGTGAGTATTTTTTTTCTTCTTAAAGCGTGAGAAAGAAAGAGGAGAGGGGTCACTTTATATAGCAGAGGAGGGGCACAACATTAAAGGAAAAGGAATTAATTTTGGGGAACAATCAAAGGGATACCATTTTCCTTAAACAAAGAGAGTAAAATCAGTCATCTATGGAAATTTTATTTTATTTTCTTTAACAAAGGAGAGCAATAAAAATCAGCAGGTTTTCTTGAAATCGATAAGGATTTCACCAAAATTAAACTAATAAGGATCTATCCGAATTAATTAAGGTAAAATAATAAAATAATAGTCAAGCAAGTAGAGATTAACTATGATGAAGTAAAGAAATAACTACGCATCCTTAATCATGTATCAATATTACCATAATCAAGACAAGTAAGAATCTACCAGAATTTAATTAAGGCCAAACATCGATTGATATTATTTCCTAAGCAAATAAAAGGGTAAAATCAGTCAACATATATGCAGAGAGTCAATCAGTGAAGCAAGAATTTCGCCCATGACCTCTGTATAATACAAACAACACATTTAACCATATAATATTGTTAGATGGCTATTGACAAAGAAATTACCATAATTGAAGCAAGCAAATTAGAGGCGCGCATTTTATTTGTTTTAATAGAAGAAGACAGTAATAAATAAAATCACTGATTATAAAGAATGCCATAATAAACAAAGTAACAATCCATCTAAGATAACAAGAATCAATCAGTGAGATGTAAAACCCAAAATAAGCACTCAGCAATTAGAGAAAATTACGAAAGTTTCCATCGAAAATCAACTACTAACAAATTCAGCCGTTTACCGCAACACCAAAACTCTGGACAGCATAAGAATCAATTCAAAGATACAGTAATAAAGTAAAGAGAGTGAGAAAATGTTCAGAGGATCAGAAATCGTAACAACTCATGCTTAAAACAGAGTCCGCCGTGCACAAGAATTATGATTTCTCCATAGACATATTGAGCATCTATTTTCTGAATAACAAAAATGATAGTCACATATTTTTTTAAAGGGAAACTAACCTAGACGGATCTGTTGGGATCCGCCTTATTCGAAAATACTCCAATTTCCAGAGCATAAATGTTTGTTGTTGACGACCGGAGAGAAGAGAGGAGCAGGGCTCGCTGGCCACCGGTGCTGGAGCTTCACGGTGGCTACCGGCTTTGGGATTTCACTGGAGAGGGAGGGGGGAGAAGCGTAAGGGGTCTGCCGGTTGGAGCTGTTGTTGTTGATGCTCGCTTCGCCGGTCGGAGCTGCTGCTTCGCTGGAGCTGCTGTTGTTTATTGTGGTTGCCGGCTGGGAAAAGAGATGGCGTCGGCTGGTGGTTCGTAAGCCATTTGAAGAGCCATACAACTCCCTCTTAGACTCCACTCTCTGAAAATAACCAACTTTCTGAAGATGCATACTCTAGACCATGAGCCGCACTGGCCCATCGTGAACCCTTTTTCTAAAACTCTAAAATTCCTGATGGCAACCACGGTTTCCCTCCACGAGTCATGGAACCAACTACGGCCCGTTCATGGGCCTCTTGCAACACTATTGCAACAACTTTTTGCAATTTTTAAATTCTCAAGTTACCTTTTACACTTCTAAGGTGTTACATCTTGGCTCCACTGTACATGTTCTTTATCGTCTTAATATAAACCATTGGGATACCTCTAGCCTCCAAGCATCTCCAGAGGACATCTCTTGAGACTTTGTCATAGGACGTTTGAACATCAATGAACACCATATGTACGTCCCTCTTTTTTTCCTATACTTCTCTACCAGTCTCTGCACAAGATGGATGGCTTCAGTAGTCTATCGTCCCGGCATGAACTCAAATTGATTCTCAAAAATAGACATTTATCTCCTCACTCTCATCTTCTTCACTCTCTCCTAAAACTTCATAGTGTGGAATAACAATTTAATACCCTTGTAATTGTTACAATCTTGGGTATCGCCCTTGTTCTTGTACAATGGAACCATTGTACTCCACCTCCACTCATCAGGGATTTTCACCGTCTTTAAATTAATATTAAACAACCTAATTAACCACTTCATACCTGCCTTGTATGTAGTGCTGGCAAGGGGACGGGGACGGGGATGACGGGACGGGACATAGGGGGACGGGATGGGACGGGACGAGGTTTGACCGAAATTCAACCGGACCCGGGATGAACCGGGCCGGGATTCGGGGGACAAATAGAAGTCCCGTCCCGTCCCACTAGATTAACGGGATGGGACAGTGTTTTAGGGGACGGGACGGGACGGGACGGGACGGGACACGGGATTTTTATTTTTTTTGTATTTATTTAATTGTTTTGAAGTTATATTTTTTTTGAATGACATTTTTAATTTTTATTATTTTGAATATTATTTTTTAGCTAAGTTAAAATGCTTAAGTTTTGAAAAATTCAAATTTCATCTTTTAACTTTCAAAATTCAAATTTCAAATTTTGAAGTAAGTTTTGATAAGTAAAGTATTAAATTTAAATGCAACACAATAGTTGTATAAAAAAGACTTGAATAAAGCCTTTAAATTTATTCAAATAAAATTTAATTGCAACTAACAACTTACAAGTTACAATTTACAAATTAAATATTAGAGGAGTAACTAATCTACGCAGCCACCTTCTAGGAAGGGTTCTGTTTCAATTAGTTCTCGTATGTAAATCTAATATCTGTATTGTCCAATAAAACTTTTTTCTAACTCTTGTATCAAATCGACGGTAACATCCTCCGGTGTTGGCAATGATGCTTGAAACTCTTGTGCATCTAGTTCATCGTCACTACTACATCCAAATATTGAATTAAAATAAGAGTCTTGTTTGGCGCTTAACTTTGGCAAATTATAATTTCTTCTCTCGGCGTTGATCCAGTCTCTAAATAAAACTGATGACTCCAAGCTTTCTTCAGCCAATGAATGTCTGTGATCTCCAATTTGAAACCTTGCCGCACTAAAAGCAGCCTCTGAAGCAACTGATGAAGCTTGAATAGCTAGAACATCACGAACCATTTTGCTAAGAGTTGGAAATGCACTACCACGTTTCCTCCACCAATCTAATACTTTTACGTTGCCCTGCTCGTCGGTAACTGTTTCCAAACACTGATTAAGATATTCTTCAAAATCATCACGGTTAGTAGAATTAAGACCAAGAAAACCAAGCATATAATTATCAATATAATCATTGTTGATAGCATTAGAAGTTTGAGCAACAACTCCTTCATTAATTTCCATAGTTTTATATTTTTCATATAAAATTTTGGCTTGCACTTTTATGCTAGACTTACAAAATTCACAACTTGGAACTTCTTCCGGTAAAATTTCTAAAGTATCATAAAAAGTTTGAACAAGTCCTTGTACACCTCGTAATTTATATTGAGGGTTAAGTAAAGTCGCAGTTAAAAAAATTTGAGGAATAGGAAAAAAATATTTTTAAAATTTTTCAATCATAGCTTCAATTGACGGTCTAAATTTTTCAACTTTTTTGTATGTTTGAAATTGAATTGAAATGGCACAAATATTTACTAAGACTGATGAAATAGTAGGATAATAAACTCCAGAAAACATTGTTGTAGCATTATAAAAAAGTTTTAGAAAATCCAATAGTTCTTTGGTTTCTATCCAATCTTCATCACAAATTCTTTCTAGTGGGTCAGAATTATGGGCATTAAAAACCATTTGTATGGGTCGTTGATATTCATAAGCAACTGAAAGCATTTCATAAAAAGAATTCCACCTAGTTTTAACATGTTTTGGAACTTTTCGTGGTGTAAGATTACATAGTACACAACGCTCGTTAAATTCCCTAATTCTAGCAGGTCTATGAGCATAAAAAATTCATAAAACAGCATATTCTATTTTCATACAACCACAATCAAATAATGAAATACCATCTTGTACAATTAAATTTAATATATGTGCAGCACATCTAACATGGAAAGCGTTATTATCAATTGGACATAATCTAGTTTTTAACATAGCAGCAGCGTTGGTGTTATTAGAGGCATTATCTAATGCGACACTCATTACTTTATCACAAAGCATATAAAAATCTAAAATACCTAAAACAGTTGAAGCTATATAAGCACCAGTTTTTTTCTCTACACATTCTTTATAACTTAAGATTCTTTTTTGCAAATTCCAATTATGATCAATCCAATGTGCTGTGACAGTTAAATAATCACGTCCATTAACACTACGACCCATATCAGAAGTTATAGACACTCTACAATCTAATATGCTAAATAAACAACGAAGATATTGACAATGTTTACCTTGAAATTCTAAAACATCAGATTTAACTGTATTTCTTGAAACACCTTTAAAAGACGGATTATAAGTTTGTTGAATATATTCAATAAAACCAGAATGTGAAGGAAAACCAAAAGGTAAACCACAAACAGAAACCATCTTAGCTAAATTTTCGCGATCTCTTTCTTTATTATATTTACGTTGTGTAATTGGACCACCGGGGTTAGAAGGATCCAATGTTCCTTGTACCATGTTAGAACACTCTACCGATTGAGGAACACTAGAATTAATATCATCATCATCAATTTGAATTCCTTTTTTTTTATTGGCTAGAGCTTTGGCCGCCTTATATTCAATCGGTCTACAAAATAGCAAATGTCTATTTAAACCCCCCGTCCCACCTTGCCCTCCACCGACTCTATGTATAAATATTTGTTTACACTTATTACAAATAGCAAGAGAGTTTACAGTATCTAAAGTCATAAATTGCCACACAACAGAAGTTTTAGGGCGTTGATACTTCACCTTTCCCCTTGTAGGAGGTACAAGGGGGGAGGGGTGGGGAGTTGACTATCTTCCTCAGTTGGAGGTGTAATTTGTGTTGGAGCTTCCGTCGCCGGACTGGTAGGTGTTTCATCTAATTCATCTTCTTCCAAATCAACTTGTACTTCATCATCTAAATTTTCATCAACATTAGGATTATTAAAACGTCGTTCTAAAAATTCATGATCAATTTCAACATTTGTATCTATATTATAATGAGGAGTGAAAGAAGTATCATCAACAAAAGTAGAATCATTTGTATTAATTCTAACTCTAGGCATTGATTTAGAAGAAGAACCACCACATTTACTTTTATTTTTTTCCTTACTACTTTTTTTAGGAAAATTAAATAAATTGGAAACAACGGTTGCTATTTTTTCCTTACCGGTATTTTTTTTATTAGAACTCATATTTAATAAAATGTAAAATGTAATATATAAATATTAATAACACAAAAAATAATTGCGAAAAAAATGTATAAATAAAGAAATGGAACGAATGTACCAAATGTCTGCGTTAATAGCAGACGGTTATAACCAATTCTTCAAGCTTGCTCCAACCAAATGTAGTATCGTAAGTTGTAAGTTGTAGCTTCAATACTTGATAGCAACAATATAAAATATAAAATAATTGAATTATAAATATTATGATATTAATTGAAATATAAATATTATGATATAAATTTAGAATTGAGAATTGAGAATTAAGTGTGGAATCAAGAATCAAGATTCAAGAATGAGAGAATATAAAATATAGAATTGAGAGAGTAGATAATTTGTGAGAAATAAAAGAAGGATAAAGGGGTATTTATAATATAAAGAGTGGACTAAAGTGTATTTTATGTAACTTGAGGGTTAAAATAAAATATTAAAGAGTAGGAGTGGTAGGGGGGTGTTTGGGAGTCCAAAAATTGAAATATATCCGTTGGGGGGGCCCACTAGCCGTTGCCCCAACGGTCCCCAACGGATAAAATTACAAAGTTTTTTTTTAAAAAAAAATGGGACGGGATGGGACAGGACGGGACGGGATGGGACGGGACGGGACGGAACCCGCGAGGGGACCGGGACGGGACCGGGACAGACCGGGACGGGTCGACCGGGACCAAATCGTGAACCGTCCCGCTCCCCGTCCCCCTATTCCCCTATCCCCTATCCCGCTTCGACACGTGGGACCGGGACCGACGGGACGGGACGCGAGCCGGTACTGGGACGGGACGGGCTGTCCCGGTCCCCTTGCCAGGCTTAGTGGTAGCAGTACATGATAAGTTTGAAATCCGCCTAATTGCTCCATTCTATCATATGAATGTGGTAGCAGTGAATAATAAGTCTGAAAGATGACAAGTGATTGAATGTATGAATATGGACGTGGAGGTACAAAAACTATATAGTCATCATTGTGGTAAATTATAAAAGGAAGAACAATATGGGTTCTCAAAATAGTCCTTCAAAAGGTGAAGGTAATAATTATCATCAAATCGGATTGAATGTATTGGACACGTGATTATCGTGCAACCTAATAATTTGATGAGTTTTATAAATCCTCCATCAAAATAAAAGAATATAAAGTGGTGGTGCACTTTTCCTTTCAAAATGATATTGAGGTTAATCATATTTATATGATAAATGTCAAGGTATGACAATGAAACAACGAGCTTGTTATGAAAATTTATAAAGCATGTACAAATGGTTATAGTTCATTCATTGAAGAGAATGTGACTTATGATAATTAGTATTGTGATTGCTCGACCATTCTTCAAGATGTGATGAGAATTATGAATAAGAATATGCTCATGCATGGTTGGAAATATGCCACAACTCACCTCTATGGGAGGTTTGAGAGAAATAAATAAATTTTATTTGGCAGGAATGGTAAATGGTCGTGTACGTTTATACGTCATAAATATTATGGTATGTTTATTGTGAACTACCAAAAGGACAAAAAGAAAGAAGTAATTCTTGCCTATAAATATTGTGGCAATGACAAAAAATAATATTATTGTGTGGCAATACAAATTTGTCATTGATTGTGTACCTATGGTACGACAAAAGTAAAGCAAGAAACATGTCTTTGCTTGTAATAATTTTGACCATGACAATAATAATATAATCTTCTCCTTGAAGGAGATGTTCACCATACGGATGGTGTCATGGAATATGTGATAGTACACAAAATTAATTGTAAGCTCTAAAGAAGTATTGTGCTATTATCGGAGGAAAAATATTATGATTGTAGTGAGTCTCAAAAGAAATTTTTTAAGTTTCGAATGAATTGAAACGAAATATTGAGACTATAAATTATGAAAAGATTTAATATCGTCAAATTACTACAACCGAAACGGGTTATAAATATTTATGTAAAATGTTACCCATTTTCCTCATTTTTTTTGTTCCACACAAACATGTGCATGCTGATGGAATCACATGCAAAAGTAAACTATAAGTATACTGAAATAAAGATCAGTTGGCGTGATCGGTTGGCCATTCCGATTAAATTTTGATGCAAAAATAATTGAGAATTCACATGGTTATATATTGAAGAAACAACACATTCTTCAAGAATTCTCTTATGTTGCTTGTTCTCATGATAAAATTATCATTGTACCAGCTAAGGTTGAGATTGTATTCCCTGAAATTATTTGGAACATATAAAAAGGTGAATATGGGCCCGTTCACCTGCCATGTGGACCGTTTACTATTATGATTTAATAGATGCATCTATGGTCACATGTGCGTTTGTTATCAACTTGCAATTTGATTTTTGTAAGGTTATTTGCTCCAATTGTTAAAGTATGAGCATAGTTCCAAATTATAAAATTATATTGATAATGCTGGTTGGTTTAGCAGAAATTGTATGCCTCCAATTATAGCTAAATCAATGGTTACGAGAACAAATCTCCCGAAAGAAATTTTGGTATGAGAAGAATTTATTTAACATATAGCAACACTTGTACGCATCAAGCCAACAAAAGTCCCCTATCAAAATTGGTTCAGGGTCCGGAACCAAATAATTTTCATCTAAGACTTTGAATGTATGGTTATGATTTAATTGCTCCACCACACGCATAAAGATGAATCCCCAAATGAAGTTGGGATGAATGTTAGAGTTTCCAACATTAGGGGGAGAGGATTGACAGCTGAAAGTTATGTGAGAGATGAATTATGAATTATCTAGATCCTCGTTAAAAGAAAATATAAATGTGAACTTGAAGTTCAAGGGATAATTCATTTGCATAATGTTGCAAATCAATTGCCAGATGAGTTTACTGACCTTATGTTATAATTCAGCTGTAAATGCTCCAATAAGAAGTCCTTGAAGGACAGAGTCTATTATACACTTGAAACGTGATAGACCGATCGATTCCAAAAAATTAAAACTCCTTGAGAAAGGAGAGGAGCAAATGATCAGGATGGTCATGATAATGAGGCAAGTGCTTTAAAGTAGCACAACGACATAACACTTCATAAAACCTTGACAAAGGTTCAGGTACCTGAAATGATGAAAAATGAAGAGATCTAAATTAGTTATGTCATATCGGAATCGATATCAAATAACCGTCGACGGTATCTTTGATATGAAGTAGAGCTCAATGATATAGATCGTGACGAGGATCTTGAATTCAAATCTGTTATATAGTGTGGACAGATAAATGATTGGCCTAATAAAATGCATAATTCAAGTATATTTTGTTTCACTTAGAAAAGTGACGCTTTGGACTGATAGTCCATAAATCAAGGTATAATGTCAGTGGGGTACAAATAAATTATTATGCGATAGTATAACCGTAAATATCAAGTACGGCTTGCCTTGGGGCATAAAGGTTTTTCGCAAAAGTCCTGACGTTATTGGAGATGTTTTCTCCTATGGTGGATGTAATGAAATTTGTTTTGATCTGGCAATATATGAAAACTTGAATGCATATAATGAATAATTGTCATGTCTAGCTAGACAATGAAGTTTATATGAAAATCCTTGAAGCAATCAAGGTGCCTGAAACATATAAAAGTTTGAAAGAGACTTTTTCAATAAAGCTTTAAGAATCCTCATATGGATTGAGATAATCAAGGAAGAAAGGGTACAGAAAATGACCCTATTTTGTCCTTGTATTTTTATAAAAAGGTCAGGATCTAAATTTGTTATAATAGTTGTGTAAGTTGATGACTTGAACATTAGCACTCTTAAAGAGCTTTTAGAAGCTATTGAGTGTTTGAATTGAAATCTAAAATGAAAAGATCCCGATAAGACAAAATTTTGTCTTGTCCTATAGATTGAGAATTTCACAAATGAAATATTTGTCCATCAATCAACATACATAGAAAAGTTTTGATGCGATTTTATATGGATAAATCACATTCATTGAGTACCCCAATGATTATGAGATTGCTTGACATAAATAAAGATCCATTTCGATCTCAAAAGAAGGAAGAAGAGCTTCTTAGTGATGAAACTCCATATATCAGTCAATTGGGACACTAATGAACCTTGCTATATATGATCAAATATTTTGCAGTGAGTTTATTGACAAGATTTCTCTCCTCCCCAACGAGAAGACGTTGAAATGACATCAAGGACATATACGAAGTTATTCTACAAGACAATCAACTACAAATGAAGTGTCCACAAGATGATTGTTGCTATGAACAAGTTGAATGAGCAATTTACTTGCAATAACAGGGTCACGAATAGAGTGATTTTCAAGAATATATTCGGCTAAGATCAAAGCCTTATCATATCCATGAAACCACAAAATGATATATCAAGATAAGTTCAATGATGCAACATATTCGTGAATGTGATTTGATCGCAAAGACACTGTCAATATTTAAGAAGTTGGTATATATGACTGGATGACATCATCACAAGAAATTAAGTGATGTTTTAATCAGGGGGAGTATAATACGCGTTGCACTCTTTTTTCCTTGACCGAGGTTTTGTCCCACTGGGTTTTCCTTGCTAGGTTTTTAATGAGGCAACAAATAATGTGTATCAAAAGATATGTGTACTCTTTTTCCTTCACTAGAATTTTTTTCCCACAGAATTTTTCCTAATAAGGTTTTAACGAGGCACATTATCTATGGACATCAAAGGGGGAGTGTTATAAATCCATTGAACTAAGTGGATTGTCCATTGAGTTTATCCATAAACTTATACTTATCATGTATGTGTATTTCCTAGGTGATATGGACCTCTTTGGAATAACAATGTATCTATTAAATTTGGCATTCATCATGATGGCTTTTGGAGTGATTTCTCTACCTATAAATAGAGATATCATTCTCCATTGTAAGACACACTTGAATAAGAAGAAAAGTTCTCTCTTCCATCTATATTATTTGTCTTCTCCTCTTTATATTATATTATTCTGAGCTTATGTTTTATAACAGTTTGTTATTTTTTAATGTATCATAATAATAACATAAGTGTGATATGAGTAGGATAAAGTATAAAAAAAACGTTATTTTTATCTTGGGGTTAAATTGAACATTTTTAATTAACTTGTGACTCAAGGAAAAGTAATTCAAAACAGAATGTAAAAAAAATTGCTATTCATTTTTCGATTTGAAATTATAAATTGTTTATTAGTATATAATCAAAGATTACAAATATTGTGAAAGGATATTAGAATAAAAAAATATTTGAAGTATTAACCGTCTATAGAATATATTTTATTTTATGGTGAGATCATAGTTAGGTATATGCTATGTAAATTCGGTCAAACTCTTAATATTTATTTTATATAAAAAAAAAAAAAAGTGATTAAAGTTGATTAACTCTTCTCACCTTAAGAGCAGCACAAATAAAGAAATTAAAATTATTGACTCTATGATAAACTACTAAGTACTAACACAATGGTGCTATGTTAAATCCTTCCTAAGAAAGAACCTTTAAAGTTATATTGAATGGTTTTTTTTTGTTTTTTTAAATATTTTTTAATTATATGGTGTCTTTTTTATTTAAAACAAACACGTTCCTTCATTATTTTCTGTTTAAATATCAAATTTTATTCTGACAATCAATAATAAAAAAAAACTAAAATAATCGTACAAATTATCTAATTGAAAATCATGAAATTTCATAAAATATATAAGAACAAGATTTTTTTCAAAATCACTAACATGCAATTTACATTCAAACACTACAAATTGCTACTTAAAATTCAAATTTCTCTTCTATTACAATTCAATATGATTTGTGTAATGAAACAATTATTAATTAGGTCTACATAAATCTTTATAACTTAATAATAAAATTATATACAAATTTAATATCATAACTTAATTATACTTGCAAAAGTTGTATGACCAAAATTACTCCACTCCTCTCCTCCAACTGGAACTAAGTAGTGAAGGCATATATAAAAGACATAATACATAAATATGTCCTTTAACTTAATTTTAGCTTATGTGTATACCTTTCTAACTTTGAGATCGCATAAGTAGACCCTTAAACTTGTATAAAGTTGAACAAATAGACACACACGTCCTATGTGGCATCCTACATGGCAATTTGCGTTCTATGTGGCGTCCCACGTGTATTATATCACGTAAGACTCGTGCGTCTACTTGGTCAATTTTATACAAATTTAAGTGTCTACTTGTGCTCACCCAAAGTTGGAGGGCACATATGTAAAATGAGGCCAAGTTAAATAGCATGTTTATGTATTATGCCTATATAAAAGTAGAAATATCAAAGTATAAGTATAGTTAAATTAATAATAAATAATGACCAAACATGTCTTCTATCCAACTTCTTCTATATCTTCTTTCTTTTATTTTTTTTGTTTTGTTTTGTATCTACCTTAATTTCAATAGGTTTCGCATTGTGTGATCATATCTCTAATAATTTAATTTTTTAATTTAAAAATACATGATTTAACTGTGAAGATATCAATTGTTGAAAAAAACAGAGATAGTCTAATCACATTTACATGAACTTAAAAAAGAGGTTGACAACAAACGACAAAAAACCTACTTATACATTTTAATAAGGTTGACATTGAGGACATCTTTGAGTTCTTGTAGTATTCAGAAAAGTGATTCTTCATTTATAAGCTTAATTCAAGCAAACTTTATACCAAAAAAAAAAGAGAGAGTGGTGTTGGGGCGGAGGGAGAGATTATGGGGCCTCCAAAAAAATTTCATTGTGAATTTTATGATTTTATGTTCTCTTCGACTATATTAAATATGATTAAAAAAAATACAAAATATATATATAAAAAAACTAAAAGAAAACATCTACTTTTTAACATAAATATTTTAGAACTTTAAACTAAACTATTCAAAATCTTTATAGCAATAAATAATATTTTTACAATAACATCTAAGATAATATATTGAAAACAAATGATTAACATTCTATTAACTTCAATACTTCTCATTTATTTTGTTAGCAATAAATTGTCCAACAAAATCATGCTTTATAGTATAAAAATAAAGTTAAAGGTCAGCAGAATCGGTAATCAGATGATCAGATACCTTTCCTCAGGGTCAATATTTAGCGACCATATTTCACTATGATTGTCACTTATAATCTGCATACACTAAAAAACATTGTCTTATCACGTGACACTAATTCATCAGAAATAATTACTATATATAAAAATCATTGAAGATATGATTCTTAAAATGAACTTTAGTGAGGTTATTTTCAATACATTTATAAAAGAAAAAAATTAATCAAGAAAAAATTATAATCTTATGTTTAATACCTCATCGCTTTTATTTCAGACATATATTATAATATCTTAATAAAAATTAATTCTTCAATATGATCCGCGTATGAAACGATCATGCGATGTTGTAACAATAAAATCACTATTGTTGCTCATAGCAAGACACCAAATTTCAGCACGTTAATCTTCAAGGGTTAAAAACAACTCAAATTTGTCAGAATCTCAGAAAAAAATTAATGGGCGTTGGACACAAACTTAACTCTCATAATACTGCCATAGAAATAGAATATCAGCATTTGTTAATTGTATTTGAAAAAAGTTTTAATATTTTTTTAATTTTATTATTTTAGAAAATGTATAGTAGTGTACGTGAATTGTGTTTTATTTATATTTTGTTCTTTTTTTAAATGATGGTGTTACATTATTTTTTTATTATTTCTCATTTAAAAGATGATACCACTGAAAAAAATTCTGCATACACCAGTAATGGAAAAAAGGTTAAAAATTAACAAGTAACTCATGATGAAGTCAAAAATGAAAACAAGTTATGCTTAGAGCCCGTTTGGATTGACTTAAAATAAATAACAAAAGTTACTTTAAAGTCATTTTAAAAATAAGTAGTTATGTGTTTGGCAAAAAAGTGTTGAAAATCATTTTTTTATCAAAATGTCTTAAATACCCTTAAAGTTGTTAATATTATAAAAGAATTAAGGGTAAAAAAGTAATATACTTGGTCAAAGTAGAATGATTTATAAGTTAAAAAAAATAAGTAGGGGGCACCCTACTTTTAACTTTTAACTTATTTTAAGTTACTTTTGACTTATTTTAAGTTATTCTTTAATTGCCAAACACTCTAATAAGTCAAAAACTGATTTAAAAGTTAATTTGACCAACTTAAAATCCCATCCAAACGGGCTCTTAGTTTGAAGATAGTATCATACAACGCGCACTCTACACCACTTTTACTATAGAACCAAAACAATAGGAGCATACAGGAAAAATATTTTCTGGAAAAATCGTACTTCAAAAATATTTTTTTCATTCATCATACTTATTTTTTTATAAGTCCATATTTATAATTTCTAAACTAGTTGGGATTGGATACACTAAATCTTCCACGTTCATTATGTTGGAAAATATTGAAAATCACGAAAATCTCATAGTTTGAGGCGTGCTTATGGCACTGTCCTTAAGGATATTTCACAGGTAAAGGTGTATTCCAGTATTCAACAAGCTCCTTCTAGTATTAAAACTAGGAGTCAGAAACTAACAAAGAAAATATTTTACTTAAAGAAAATTCAGCAAATAAAATAAGAAAGAAAAGTTTTCCTTGTTTTTCTTTTCTAGACACTATATATAGATATATATGTAATAGACTCAATCCATGCATACAATGCACATTCAATATATATATATAATATAAATGTCGTAAAGGCTATAAACTTAATTACCATATATTCTCCAAATATGTGCCAATAAGGCACAATCAATATTTGATTAATGCCATAATGACAATTAACCCACATTCAATTTACTTTTTTATCAATAAAAACACTTAACTTGAGTCTTTTCTCTTATAAAATCACTCAACTAAGGTTATTCTCTTATGAAATCACACAATCAAATTTTTCATAATTTTTTTAACATTACAAAAAAAATATATTTTATATCATGTAAATATGAACTCGACAAATAAAATTACATTAAAGAAGATTCATTTCTTATATCCTACCCATCGACTCAAAACTATAATTTTTTTTGAAAGGGGAGTATTTTTTTTTTTTGGAATAATCACATAAAAGAAAAGAAGAAAAACAGAGACTCAGAAGAAACACAGGATAAAGATTTGAGGCAATGCAATGCATTACCAGAATTATATTTTATTTTGGGGATAGAGAAGATTGATAATTGAAGACAAAAAAAAAATCAATAAAAAAATTCAAGAGAAAAAATCAACAGGAAAATAGTGTTGTGTGCTATGTTAAATCCTTCCTAAGAAAGAACTTTTAAAGTTATGTTGAATGTTTTTTTATTTTTAAAACATCTTTTAATCATATTTATAAGGAGCCTTTTTTATTTAAAACATATATGTTCGTCTATTATTTTTTGTTTAAACATCAAATTTTGTTTGTGGCAGTCAATACTAAAAAAAAATCTAAGATAACCGCACAAATTACCTAATTGAAAATCATGAAATTTCATAAAATACATGAGAACAAATTTTCTTTCACAATTACTAACATGTAATTTACATTCAAAGTTTCAAACACTACAAATTGCTACTTAAAATTCAAATCTCTCTTCTCATCAAGACTACAATTCAATATGATTTGTGCAATGAAACAATTGTTAATTAGGTCTACATAAATCTTTATAACTTAATAATAAAACTATACACAAATTTAATATCATAACTTAATTATACTTGCAAAAGTTGTATGACCAAAATTGTTACTCCACTCTTCTCCTCCAGATGGAACTAAGTAGAGAAGGCATATATAAAAGTACAAATATCAAAGTATAAGTGTAGTTGAGTTAATAATATATATAAATAATGGCCAAACATGTCTTCTATCCAACTTCTTCTATATCTTCTTTCTCTTATTTTTTGTTGTTGTTTTGTTTCTACCTTTATTTCACTACGTTTCGTATTGTATGATCGTATCTCTAATAATTTAATCTTTTTAATTAAAAAAAACAGAGATGGTTTAATCATATTTACATGAACTTAAAAAAAAGATTGACAAAAGACCTACTTATACATTTTAGTAAGGTTAACATTGAGGACATCTTTGAGTTCTTATAGTATTCAGGACAGTGATTCTCCATTTATAAGCTTAATTCAAGCAAACTTAATACCAAAAATTTTTTGGAGAGGGCGGGGGAGAGAGATTATTGATTGGTATTGAGTATTGAGACTATCTACAATCTTAACCTTAATATAAGGGGTGGTTCAAGGGTGAGGATCCTAAATTCTGGGCCTCAGAATAAATTAATTGTGAATTTTATGTTCTCTTTAACTATATTATATATGGTTAAAAAAAATACAAAATCTATATATAAAAAAACAAAAATAACTATCTACTTTTTAGCATAAATATTTTAGAACTTTAAATTAAACTACTCAAAATCTTTGTAGCAGTAAATAATATTATTACAATAACATCTAAGATAATATATTAAAAACACATGATTAATATCGATCAAGAGAGAATGTTTATAATAGACTCTCACCTCAAGAAACTATATTTTTTAAAATGAAAGAAGTGTGCAAGCCAACTTTAGTAAGGTTATTTTGAATATATTTCAAAAAAAAAAGAAAAGTTATAACATTCTGTTTAATATAAAAAAAATGGTCACCTCAATAAAAATGGTTCTATAGCATCATCCCAACATATGAAACGAGTACGGACTTGGAATTTAGACAGTTAAAGCAAATAATTGTAAGTTGCCTACTTGGAATTGCAGGAAGAGAAAGAGGAGATTGGAAGAGATATTTGAATTATATATCGACAATGTATTTAAGAATAAGTATGGAACAAAGGAAGAAATTCCAGAGGAGGGAGATGTGGCATTACAGATTCTATCATTGAAGCAATGGACATGGCAGATGCAAAACTGAAGCGAATTGCTAAACATGAGGTTATATTCCTACTTGATACAAAATTCATAATTTTATTTAGAATTATAAAGAAAAACTTATTTTGGCCTTAGGGATAATCAGGCTCGACTGATGACTTACACCACGTCAAGGTGACACACAACCGATGAGTTATATCCTTTTCATGCCCCATTGAGAAATATTACTGACTAATACTAAGTCAAAGGGTTGAGAAACTCAATGAAAAGTAAGATGTTATCATAAATTTTGACTTGGTAATTCTTGACTGGTGAATACTATATTTACATATAGGAGGACAAATCAAAGGGCAGAGTTTCATAATTCAGGCCGAATATTCTCATGCTTGGGCTTTCTCCTTCTAATTACGTTCTTCGCGCAGTATCTAATGTTTATACAAATGATCTGGAACAAACATTGCTGGTAAGTGTTTATTTTTAAGTATAAATTTCATTGAAGAAAGGATTCTTGTCAGTACTCCTACTAAAAATGTCTGCTTAGACAGCCAAATGACTTAAAAATAGATTAGACCCTTCTTCCAGTAGTGTAGGTTAAACCATTCGAGAATTGAATACAAATGTAGTCTATTGAATGCGGAAGGTCAAATTTTGTTGCATTTATATTATAAAGAAAATATTGTGCTTGAATATTTTTGTCTTGCAGGTGGAGCTTGTTGGTAATATAGCAGCAGCTGTCTCTACCAAACACCTAGTCACCTGTCTAGGAGACATTGCAGGTGGAGCTTGTTGGTAATATAGCATCAACTGTCTCTACCAAACACCTAGTCACCTGTCTAGGAGACATTGTTCCTCCGGAAGCTAAGATAAGTTTGATGAGTACATTGAGAGATTTTAACAAAGTTTTAACTAACTCAAAAGTATTGAAGCAAGGGAAGACAAAAAAAACAAGAGAAAAGAGAGAGAAGAAACACGACAAGTTAGATATAGGACATATTTGTAGTTTTATAGTCATTTTAAAAAGTCAATTAGGATTAAAAGGGAAGAATATTTATTTTTTATAATTAAAGGAGAGTTTAATTTTTATAAAAGATTTTTCACCCTTATAAATACAAAATACAAATTATGTAAAGTATGTACCAACCTTTCCTCTTCCCAACCCCTGACAGTCCCCATAGCAATTAGAATTTGATTGTTTAATTTAATTCTTAAAATTACTGGCAATCATTTTAGGGTGGAAGCAGATGATTTGTTTGGCTGTCTGTATTTTGCCATGATTGTTTTCATTTATGATATTTTTTCATATATTATTGTGGATTGTTTTTCTTGAGCCAAGGGTCTATGGTGATGTCTGCATATATTCTACGCTTCCAAGATCCTACTTTGTAAATTTACACAGGATATGTAATTGTTATTGTATTTTAGGATGGAATTATTAATAAAGAGAACTATTTATCTTAAAATGACTATAAAACTACAAATACAAGTGTAAAAGTGTAGCTGAGGTAATAATAAGTCATGACCAAACATGTCCTCCATCCAATTTCTTCAGTTTCTTCTTTCTCTTCTTTTCTTGTTTTGTATCTTCCCTTGCTTCAATACATTTCGCACTGTGTGAGCGTATCTCCAATAATTTAGTCTTTTCATCTTGAAATACAGCATCCGACTTTGAAGCTTTTAATTGCTGAGGAAAACAGATATAGTCTAATCACATCCTTATGAACTCGGAAAAGAGACTGACAAAATCAAAATCATAAAAAGACGAGCTACCTTGATATGATACAATTTAGCAAGGTTGACACCGAGGACATCTTTGAGTTCCTGGGGTAGTCAGACGTGAATTTATGTCAAAAAAATTGAATCCCCTATCGAGAAAAGTTGTTCTCCATTTACAATCTTAGTTTATAAAATGATAGTAGAATGGAAGTCGTGGACATGGCTGAACAGTTGCTAAAATCTCTCAAAGAAGTCGTAGCAAATGTACTCATCAAACTTACCTTAACTTTTGGAGGAAGAATGTCTTCTAGACGCATTACTAGAGGTTTGGCAGAGTCAGTTGAAATCAACTGGTGATGATGAAGTTGCAATAGTAATGTTGATACACGACAAACAAGCTCCACCTGCAAGAACAGTAAAAGGATAACTATCGGTGAAATTCAAGACGGGACATAGCTTGTAAACAACAAGATAGGAACTTCATTCAAGCAAAGCTACTTGGTACAATTACAAGTTTGAAGACATAATGCTACCTAATTGATGTTGACATGCAAAAAATTAACTTCCTTGAGCCGAGGGTCTATCAGAAACCTTTGTAAGATCTATGTATTCTACCCTCCTAGACTTACTAACTTTATAAAAAAATGAGGAAAAACTTGTTGATTGCTCTCTACTCTTTGGAGATTGACCTTAATATGAGAAAATTCTATTCAATTATTTTGTTTTCAAAAGCTCAAGCACAATATTTGTCTTAATAACATAAATGCAACAAATTATACATTCCCTCGAAAGGAAATACTAACCTTATCTGGTATAGAGGCCCAACTCCTCAGGTACGACAAAAGCTCCAAAGCATCAGAAAAGAGTAAAGCCTGCAAGAATTTTTTAAAATATAATCATAAATATAAAGACAAAAGCAAAATTGACAGGATACAAACCATTTGAGTTCGATTGAAAAGACAAATTCAAAGAGATACCAAAGGTTAAGACGTGTAAAGCTTGGAAAGTTGGAAGTATGGATTCTGTAGGATTGAGTAGGGTAATACATTATCGGAGTGAGATATATAACCATTAAAGCGATTAGAATAAACTAAAACTAGGTTTTCAATTGATGTCATTCTACAAGACGCTAACACAAGCTAGATGATATGATGTAGGAATCTTGGGGTATCCCAAGTCTTGTTTTCTGGTTGACGCGTGATGTAAGAATGGTCACATGACGTCATTTGGGATGCCGTCCAAGCGGATAGATTCAAGGCACAATACAAATTTTAAGCAAAACCACACAAGTCACAACCATGTAAACTCAGTTAAGTTTTGTGCAAAAGATGTCACACAACCTTCTACATTCAATAGACTGCATTTCAACCACAGATAGGCTCTAGGAACAGAAATATACTAGTGTCCATACATAAAGCAGGAAATTCGATTATTACTTGATTATATCTAGTAACAATCATAACGCATATCCATCCTCAAATGGTCTTATCTACACTACGGGAAGAAGAGTTTGATCTATTTTTAAGTCATTTGACAGTCAAGTCAGACATTGTTAGTTGAAGTACTGCTAAGAATCCTCTTCTTCAACGAGGCAATAGAAATCAATCATGTAGAAAGTAATGACTTACCAGCAACGTTTGCTCCAGATCATTAGTACGAACACTAGATAATGCACGAAGAAGGTAATCAGAAAGAGAAAACCCAACCATGAGAATATTCGGTCTGAATTCTGAAACTTTGTCCTTTGATTTGTACTCCTACAAGTAAAAACCATATTCGCTACTCAAGAAATTACCAAGCCGAAATTTATGATAACAGTTTCCTTTTTTATAAAAACAATAATAAACTAGGCACGTATTACCCCACATCCAATTACCCAGTTCCAAAAAAGAAGGAAAGGAAACCTGATGTTCAGCAATTCGCTTCCGTTCCGCAACTGCCATGTCCAATGCTTCAATGATAGAATGTGGCAGTAAGAGTTTCTTGAGTCTTTTTCCCCGCTAATGCCACAGCTCCCTCCTCTGGAATTTCTAACTTTGGTCCATACTTATTCTCAAATCCATTGTCGATATCTGATTCAAACATCTCTTCCAATCTCTTTTCTTTCTCTTCCTGCAATTCCAAGAAGCAACTTAATAAATTATTTGTTTTAACGGTTTAAAACTGATGCAGAATATAATACCTCAATAAAAAGAGCTTCTTCAGTACGATTCCAACGTCGTATGGAACGATCATGTGATCCTGTTAAAAGAAAATCCCCATGATTGCTAATCGCAAGACACCAAACTTCAGCATGGTGACCTTCAAGGGTTAAAAGCAACTCAAACTTGTCAGCATCCCAGTACTTCACTAGACGCCCACGGTAAAAAAGTAATGGGTGTTGCGCACAAACTTAACTCCCATAACACTGCCATAAAAACAGAATATCAGCATTTGTTAATTGTAAAATTTTTCCTAGTTATAATAGTTAATGATATAATCAAGGCACCTGTCATCATGCGCAAAAAGTGACTTATGAATATCCCCGAAAACTAGACCCCAAATTTTCACATTTTTGTCCGCGGAGCCAGTTACAAGCAGATCCCCATCTGAAGAAATATCCATACAGAATACAGGAAGTTTATGACCGTAGAGCGAAAGAAAGAACTTGAGTGAATCCATATAGAAGACCTGAAAACATATGGACATCATAAGTATAAGGTGTAAATATGATCCGATAGAAATAAGAGAATTCACTAGACTACAAAAAACAATGATGCAACAGAAAAACAAACTGATTTAAAAGTTTTAAGAGTGAAATGAAAACAATCTAGAATTCAAGCAAGACAGAAAATTTGGTAGCTGATTTGAGGATCTTGTCTCAGTCTCGAACCTTTTTGAGGCTGTTTAAATGGGTCTAAGCTTGTCAACAATATATTTTAGGCAGTAGGTTGATTTTTACTAAGGACCCTAAGATTTTTGAGTACTTGGAACTCAAGAGATATCATGTCTTTCTTAATGAACCAACACCTTAGGTCGTAAGAAGAAAACATATGATTTCATCTTGCAACGTCTCACTACAAATTGGAAAGCACAACTGCTTTCTATAGCATGAAATTCCAATACGTTATTGTTCAAAGACAAAGCTAAGGTAGCAAGTGAATTCTTTGAAGTAACTGGGGAGGGAGAAAGAAATTGAGGAGATCTTCTTTCCAGCCCGTAGGATCTGATAAAGCTTGAAGATATCCGGGACTGTAACAACAAGATTGCTGCCTCCTTCAGCTCCAATATCTGTCTCTCCTTTTTCCGTTGTCTCACGGCCTTCTTTGGCAGCTTTCTTCTCCTTTCTACTGATTCTTCTTTTTGCTTTGCGTTTAGATTCAGACTCATCCAGCACACGGAATATTTCCACCATCTTCCCTGCAACTTGACAAGCCAGCAGGTTTCCTGACTTGTGAAACCTCACTGTTGCAACTCTATCCTCGTTTTACCTCTGAATTTCACCAAATGACTTAAGTACTTCCCATTTGTTTTCGGGAGGCAAGTCCTTATTTACATCTGTTTCACTTTTGTTAGCAATCAATTGTCCATCAGCTAAATCATGTTTTATAGTGTAAAAACGAAGTTCAGGATCAGCAGAACCGGTGACCAGATATCTTTCCTCAGGGTCAATATCTATGGACCATATTTCGGTATGATGGCCACTTATAATCTGCATGCAATGTTGAGTATCAAGATCCCATACCCTCAAAAACTTGTCCTTAGACGCCGTCACCAGTTTTTTACCAGAACCTAAGAAAACAACATCAGTAACCTGCAACATAGATGGCAATGGAACAAAATTAGAAATTCAAAAGTAAAACATGATGAAGTGAGAAATGAAAGTATGTTATGGCTAGTTTGAAGATAGTATGAACCTGATCACGATGTCCCCGAAGACGAAACAGGCCAGTCTCACCCACCACGTCCCATAAAATTACATCATTATCTTTGCTTCCTGATGCTAGTAATGATCCAAGCTTATTGTACCGAAGGGCCGTCACAGCCCCTTTATGTCCATTCAGTGTGGTTTCACATATCCCTTTCTCGGAATTCCAGATTCTAATGCTTCCTTCCGCATAACCACTAGCTATCTGCAATTACGTCTAATTTATCGCTACTAAAACCATGAAAACAAATTATAAGTTTCACAACTTTTTCCTATGAAACAAAACACTATAAGAAACACATCTATTAAGAAACAACTCTGTTTTTGCTATTTTCCTATGCTTTTGCTGATTATTTTATTAACAATGATTAATAATTTAGTGATTATAGTAACAGTGATTTTCTCATTAACATGATTAGTTTTCTTAAATATTAAGAGGACTTTGTATATCTACTATAAGTTTTAAATTTGAGCATATGCTTATATACAATGTTGTCAAAGGCGCGCTTTATGCACGCCTAAACCCTGAAGCGAGGCTCAAAAGCCCTTCGTCTCGCTTTATGTGCGCTTCAGTGTCGTCATCGAGGTTCTAATGCATACTTTCCTTGGCAATTAACAATTGATTTTTCACTTTATCATAAAAAAATTTCAATTTCTTTGTTCATATATTTGTCATTCATGTTTATAATTATTAGTCTTGGACTAAACATATATATTTGTATTTTTTCTCCCTTTGCACCATTTTTCATTAAAACCCATGCTTTATTTGCACTTTGCGCTTAAAGCCCCAACGACCTTAGAACATGTTTGAAATCTAAAACTCTTCAGGACTAGAGGCCAAGTTATAATTTTGAGTGAAAGAGTTGACATAAACTTCTTACTCTTTGTTTGGATGGTTGAAACATTTCTTTCATAATGTATTGTTTGGATGGTGGTTACATATTGTTTCATAATGTGTCGTATTGAGTTAAAAAGTTGACATAAACTTCTTACACTTTGCTTGGATGGTTGTTACATATCATTTCATATTGTCGTGTATTGTACAATATTATTTAGATGAATAACACATTTGGATAGATTGTATTGTTTTCCATCGTTATATAATGTCACACATCAGGACAAACCTACAAGAAAAGGTAGGGTAATGGATAAAATAAGATTATTAGATAATAAGCAAAGACAAATGAATGTGTGACATTATAACCTGATTGGTATATACGAATCAGGGTAGTATTTTTTGTTGTTGTTGCGTTTGTGGGTGTGGTAGCTAGCAGAAGAATGGCTGGCTGGCTGGCAACTGATTCTAAATGCTTAAGGTCGAATCTTGACCCGAAGGAACTATAGAAGATCCTGTATGGAAGTTCAAGCTGAAACATGTTTGAAATCTAAAACTGTTCAAGACTAGCTAAGTTGTAGGTGCGAGAGAAAAAGTTGACATAAACTTCTCAGGGAAAAGCAGACATGAAAAAAGGAAAAAGAACAATGAAAACCTCGAATACTGACAAGTGGTTTTTACAGGGGCATGAAGGACCTGTGATGGGGATGGCTTGTGATGCATCAGGTGGATTGCTGGCGACATCAGGGGCTGATGGGAAAGTTCGTGTATGGGATGTGGATGGGGGCTTCTGCACTCATCATTTCGAAGGTCATAAATGAGTTGTCACCAGGATTATGTTTCATCCTGACCCACACCGGCTGCAGGTGAGATCTGGATTGCCGTAATTACTGTGCTTGCTTCCTTGTCAATATTACGAATTGTGTCTGATTTCTCAGCTAACTGGCAAAACCAGAATACAGCTGCCATTTTCTTGGTCCATTGGGCTTCCCTTTTCTGATTAGTTTTGAATAACTTTTTGTGGAAGTATTTTACTTTATCACATTGATTCACTTACTTGTACGTTGATAGTATGGTGTGTATAAGTATCCCATTAGATTGCAGACATCTTTTAGCTAGTTTTTGGTATATTTTAAAATATCACACCCAATGTTACAGTTGCTCGACAGGGATTCGTCAATGTACAGATTCATCATGTAAAAGGCCATTATCCAACTGTCATTAGAATCGTTTTATAAAACTACACACAGCACAACTGGAAAGCTGATTCATCCTCTTTTCTAAGTTTTCCGTTTATAATTTTAACAAGTATTTGATTAGGATATTCATTGAGCTTTTCTGTTTGAGTTTCACATTGCTTGTCTAGTAAAGGCTTTTATGATGTTCAAGATTTCAACACGCAATCATTATGCAGTCTGGTGACTCTTTGTTATAAAGCATTATAGAAGTGAAGCAAACTGCATTTCTTAGTAGATGTTAGATATTGAGGATGAAAAAGGGGAAGTTGTGGTGGGAATGCTAAAGTAACTGCTTCTAATCTCTGGTTTCTCCTCTTTTTGTTGAACTAATTAACCTAGTGTTTTGTAATTGTCTATAGTTGTTCTCTGGGGTGATGACGGTTCAGTAAGGGTCTGGGATCTGATACAAAAGACAAAAAAGAAATGTCTGGCAAAACTAGAGAAACATCAATCAACCGTCACTTCCATGGCAATATCCGATGATGGATGGACTTTGATCAGTGCAGGACGAGACAAGGCATGTTCTCCATTGACTTATCTGTTTCTCTCACTTTATATTTGACTGTGGGGAGTAGGTTGAGGAAATATTTGCTACTTAGGTCATAAATATTAAAGAATGTCTTGTTGTCAAGTAGTTATGGCCTGTATTATACATGCTGGGGGAGATTTCTAGGATGCAGGTAACTAATTGAATGTTTCTGTTTAAAGTCATCAGGTTGGAAGCTTTCTTTTTTTCTGTTCTTTTCTAGTTCTTCATGGGAACACATTTAACGCCATTTGTGGCACTTACTGATACTTATACTGATACAAATGACAGGTTGTAAATCTGTGTAACTTGCATGACTACCGCTGCCTGACCACCATACCAACACTTGAGTCAGTTGAAACCGTGTGTATAATTGGTTCAGAATCTGCTTTTGCTGCATGTCTAGCTTCATCAAAACATCCACGGGCAAAGAAGAGAAGTGATGTACCATCAATTAATTTCATCACTGTTGGTGAGCGTGGATTAGTGCGGATATAGAGTTCTGATAGGTACTTGAGAATCACTTTAATGTTCTTAAGATGATCGAACGTTCAACGTAGTCAAAATAGTTGGCAATATGTATCATAGTGTGACGAGAAACTCAGAACTTCTCAAGCATTCTCTGTTCAATGTTTTTTTTTTTGCTTCAATCCTCCTAAAATGCGGTGGCTTACTAAATCACTCGATATGCTTGTGTAACAGGGCACTGTGCCTCTTTGAGCAGAAAACCTCCGATATCACCGTAAGCTCTGACAATGAAGATTCAAAGAGGGGCTTTATTTCTCCTTTGAAGTTGCCTGCAAATCAAGAGTTGCTCTGTGTTACAGCAGACCATCAATTTTTTATATACTCCCCGGAGGAATCTGAAGGTAGTATGAATCTATTTCTTAGGAAGAGGTTTGTTGGATACAATGAAGAGATTGCAGATATGAAATTTTTGGGTGACGATGAACAGTTCCTTGCAGCCGCAACAAATGTAGAGCAGCTAAGTTTCTTGATGCTTTCTGAGTTTAAACAAATGTAGAGCAGATATGATCTAAGTACTCCTTCCGGTTTCATTTATTGACATAGATTTATAAATTTCCTTCTTTGGTGTAATACTGGTGCATGTATCTAAGTAGTAGTTGAAATTTAGTTTCGATAAATCATTCATGTCATCACACTCTTTTCTGAGGTTCTAAGATGTTGCATATATATACTGCAGGTACGAGTGTACGATCTTGAATCAAAGTCGTGCTCTTATGTATTGTCTGGGCACACTGATACTATTTTGTGTCTTGATACCTGTGTATCAAATTCTGGAAGAACACTTGTAGTAACGGGAAGAAAGGACAACAATGTAAGTTTGTGATATTTCTTTCTGCTCTTTAGACAAATATGCAGCAATTGATGTATGCCTGTTCCATTTCTCCTATTTGCTGGTTTACCAAGATTTTACTTCACTATTCAAGATTAACGCCATTTTTTTTTCTGCTATTCTTAATTCTGGTGTTTCTATAGGTTAGGTTATGGGATTGCGAGAACAAGGCTTGTGTTGGCATAGGCGTAGGTCACATGGGAGCTGTTGGTGCTGTTGCTATTTCAAAGAAACAACGGAACTTCTTCGTTAGTGGTAGTAGGTAAGTGATTATCCCTGAACTCTGCAGTGGTCATATCCTTCTTCTGCATATGCATGTATAGTATAAACATACGCTCCTCTTTTCTTTAATCTAGTTATGCCACTATGATGCTTCTGCTTGCTTGATATTTGTATTATGTACCGCGAATGAAGATTTAGTGCTGAATCGGGTTTGCCCTTGTTTCTGCTGACTTGAGTTGATATTTTTTTTACTGGTTGAGTGCAAATAAGATTATGAGGAATAAAACCCTACGTCATATTTCTACCAAAAACAAGAGATCAAAGATCTCTCTTCCATTGAGCTCTAAGGTTTAGTCTCCCTTTAACGAGCTGAATTCTATTCAAAATAGGTCGATCTAAGAGCTCAAACAAATGCAAGGGAAATTCGATGTCAATAGGTTTAGATTTTCCTGTTCATCGTCCTATGACTTGATTCTTCTCTAGAAATCTTAACACAAACTAATCTAAATGTTTCTTTATCATATTTTCTAGAAGTTATATCTTTTATCTTTCTACATTTTTCCAGTGACCGTACTCTAAAGGTATGGAATATGGACGGTGTCTCTGGCAACAATGAAGAAATTATAACTCTGAAAGCAAAAGCAGTTGTAGCAGCACATGACAAGGATATCAACTCTTTGGCACTAGCACCAAATGACAGTCTTGTTTGCAGTGGTTCCCAGGTTTTGAAGCATTGAGATTTGAGACATCTTCTTAAATCTTGGCATAAAAAGCTGCCAAAGGAGTCGAGCTTGCTTCTTGTATATTTTCTAATCTCGTCATGTTTTACTAGGATCGCACTGCCTGCATATGGAGCCTTCTGGGCCTAGTGTCCGTGGTTACACTGAAAGGGCATAAAAGGGGGATATGGTGCGTGGAGTTTTCTCCAGTTGATCATTGCGTGCTAACAGCTTCTGGAGATCAGATGGTAAAGATATGGGCCATATCTGATGGATCATGTCTTAGAACATTTCAAGGGCATAGAGCAAGTGTGTTAAGAGTATCGTTTCTTACCCTTGGAACCCAGCTTGTTTCTTGTGGTAACAATGACATCCCGAAGCCATTATAGTGTTGATTTCTCTGTTTCTCACTGCCTACTTTAACTAAAAGATATGACCGTCTCTCCAGATTCTGCTGGTTTCATGAAGTTGTGGACAGTTAGGAACGAAGAGTGTATCGCAACATATGACCAACATGAGGATAAGATGATCAAATATTTATGTTATCTATTCTCTTATAATAGAGCATTTTCTTAATTAATATGCTGTTTTTCTCCTCTAACTGGCAATCCAGATATGGGCCCTGGCTATTGGTAAGAAAACAGAAATGCTTGCAACTGGCAGTGGTGATGCAGAGATCAATCTGTGGCATGACTCAACTGCTTCAGATAAAGAGGAAGCTTTTCGTAAAGATGTAAGTGTTAAGGTCTACATACACTCTACCTTCCCCGCACCCCATTACACGGGGTATGTTGTTGTTGATATTATGTTGCTCGTGCAGGAGGAAGGCGTTCTACGAGGTCAAGAGTTAAAAAATGCTTTAATAGATGCTGACTACACAAGAGCCATTCAGATAGCATTTGAGCTTCGAAGACCTCATGGCCTTCTAGATATATTTACTGAACTCCACAGGTAGTCCGTCCTGACTTGTCCATTTTTTTCAAGTGACGGTTCTAAATTTATGTAACTGCTATTATACATATCACTTCTTTCATCTGACATCTAGCTCTTGACAGGAAGAGAGATGCCAGAGATCAGATAGTAAAAGCAGTTAACGCTCTTTCTAAAGAAGAGTTGCCTTTGCTTTTGGAATATATCAGGGAATGGAACACAAAGACAAAGTTTTGTCATACTGAAAACTTTGTTCTTTCCTGCATTCCTATTACTAAGATGATTGAGGTACTGTTTGCCTTTAAAAATGCTTTAGTAGATTCATTGAATTACATAGTTTAATTAGCTTGGCATATCAATCCGTCTTCATTTAGTTGATTGACTACTTGTTCTTAATGCTTGAATACACACATAGTTTGGACTTAAGCATCAATCTTAATGTCATGTTATTCTCTAGTCATTTTGCTAAAGTCACGGGTTCAAGCCTTGGAAACAGTCTCTGGCGGAAATGAAACAATAGGCCCTTGTGGTCGGGCCCTTCCCCAGACTGTGCATAGCAGGAGCTTTAGTGCACCGGGCTGCCCTTAGAACGTATATAAATGATATCCTCACCGTTGTTCTTGACATTTCTTCTTCTTTATAGATAAAAGGCAATGAAGGAGTGCTTGAAGGTCTTATTGCTTATACTCAGAGACATTTCAATAGATTAGTTGGATTTGAAAGAGAAAACCATATGCTGGGATACACTTCATATAGAATGTCAGTCATTGAACCAGAAGGAAAATTTGAGAACAAGGATGTCACACTTTGTATTGGTGCAGATAATGAGCAACATCATGAAGACATGCAAGAGAAAAAATCATCAGAAAAGTGAAAATCGGATATATCAAGAGATGTCGCGAGTAAGAAAGTGAAGAGGTAGATTGGAAGTGGTCATACAAGTAATATAGAAATTGGATACAGGGACACTTGTAATTTAGTACTCCTTCCGGACTACTTTACTTGTCACATTTTTTTAGGTTTACACGCCCTGTAAGAAATTATGTGGTTTGGCTATCATAACTTTATTTATCATCTTTAATTGTTTTTTCGCCAACTGAAATTGTAAGACAAAACAATATGCACCATTTGTTAGACGGCAAGGGTATATATATGCACCATTTTTTTAACGAGTGGTTATCTACTCTAAATCGCACACGAAGTTGAGAGGGATATTTGCCCCTTTCCCCTAATAATTTATATGAATTATTATTATTATATGATTGTACAAAGAGACAATGATAAAGAAATACATTGAAAGGGAAATGGGAGAAGAAAAATAGGAGAATATTGACGGCAAGAACAGTTTTAAACCAAACGATTATTAGAGGATATTTTTATTTAATTTCTCATAATTTGAAGATAATTTCAACTCTTTTCCGTAAAAGAAATTGAAAGAAAAGAGGAAAGGAGTCCAAGTGGGTCCAAGGAATAGGATGTACACCAGATTTTATTACACCTATTTTTATGGGATAGAGAGATTGTTTAAGTAGACCCTCAACTCAAAAAAAGTATAACCAAAACAAGATTGAAAAGAATAATGATAATAAAATAGTAAGATGAACAAAACAAACAAATCGATAGATATGTAAAAGTAATGTAAGTAAAACAAAAGACATGTCTATTATTTGCAAGGAAAAAAGAGTTCAGCCAAAAGAATTCTAAATTAGGTTGGTAAATTAGCAACAAAAAAAAGTTGCAAATTGTACATGTATACACTCACAAATTGGCGAAGCTAAGGTTCGTCAGAAAATTATATAATATATTTTGAGGGTCAAGATAACGTTTTACGTATATAGAGTAGATGTTAAACATATTAGCCCATTGGGCTGAACTTGGAATTACTTGGGCCAACCATCGGATAAGCTAAGATGTGTTTTCTAGCCCAATGTTTATAGTGTAGTAAGGGGACGTTCGTTATTGATTAGGAGGTGATTTATTCATGTATTAAATTTTGTATAATTTATATTATATTTGATAGGAAAACTACCTTATTAGATATACATACATACCATATATATAGTAGTTCTACCTATATTTTTAAATAATTACGTATCTTACCGCTAATTAAGAGTTTCCTACCATATATTGAGGAAGATACACCTAGATACATGTATTTTTGATGTCAGATATATTAAAATAGGGAAAGAGGCGAGCATATTGGGAGGGAGGTGAGCGAGATAGTCATGTATCCCAAATACATGTGAATAACACTAGATACATGTATTTGTATGTATCCAGATACATAGGAGAGTGGCAAGCGAGATGAGAGGGAGGCAAGCGAGATTTGTCTATGTATTCAAAATGCATGTGATTCCACTTGGATATAGTGTATTTATAACAAATTACACCTAATTTTGACCACATGTATCTTAATGCACCAAAATCTGGTAAGATTCGTAATATTGCAAATTAGAGTGTATTTAAATAATTAACTCTTAAACTAGTGGAATTTCTGTAAAAAAATTCCTATTTGATACTATAGCATTTTTTTTATGTATAGAATTCAACACATCAAATATACAGTGTTAGGGTAGCAATTTAGAATCTCGTATAACTAACATTAATTATGAGAAAATCTATAATTATTCTAGGTAGAATAAAAGATAAAATAACTAGTACATTAAATAATTAAACTCTGCATAACTTTAATTAACAACCTCTTCTTGCATTATACAATTCATAAATAATCACCTTGTAATTATGATACCTTTTGAGCAGTGGCAGAGCCACCTTGAGTTTAGGGGTTCATCCGAACCCCCTTCGGTAGAAAATTATACTATTTAATACATGATTAAAATATTTTTTTATGTATATATAGTAGATATCGAACCCCCTTCGGTTAGTTTGTGTGTCTATATTTCAGATTTTGAACCCCTTTACTAAAAATCCTGGCTCCGCCACTGTTTTAGAGTCATGAATCTCATAATCTTTTTATGTGGGTTAATATCATAAAAATTATTCAAACTAATCGAGTTTTAATATAAATAATGAAAAAGAAAATGTTACTACATATATAAAATTTCATCAAATGGCGGACATATCACATGGATCAGACAGAAAAACCTAGACAGAACTTTTTTGATTTTAGATGTGATGTGAACTCTGCATTGAGGGCCACAAGTATATAAATCACATAAAATCTAAACTTTCGTTTTAATTGCTTGTCTGATTTTAGTTTGATATAGAATTTTTAAAAAATAATATTTTAATTATGTAATTTTAAATTAAAGATATATTAAATATATTAAATTATTCTTTAATTTTATGATCTAATATATTATATGAAAAATTAGAATTAAAAAAATACTAAAAATGAAATAATTTTTTTTCAAAGAAAATAAAATAAATAAATTAATTAAAACAATTTGGAGTATTAATACAGTTGAAGACAACTGTAAAAAATTATTTTCCCTAATATGTAGGCCAAAAATAAATAAATGTTTAATAAGTGGCTCAATTTTGTTTCAACTATTTCATGAGTTTTCAACATCATTGTTTTTAGTGTAGAGATATGTTCCACTAATTCTTTTCCAATGATGAATAATGATGTTCTCTAACCACACAAACTCAACATGATAAGACTTAGATTAATCATCTTTATATTTTTCAAATTTAATAGAGGCAGATTTAAAATTTGACGTTTATAAATATTGATGAATCTTAATATTTATTATATGTATATATTTTGTGAATTTTATTTAGTAAATATATAGATAGGACTTGTTTGGATAAACTTATTATAAGTAGTGTTTAAGCATAAACTAAGAGAATCTCACTTTTTGACTTTTCTTTTTGTTATTGTTACTTTAGCTTAAAATATTTATTTTATTTTATTTGTTCAAACACTATAAAAGAATTTAAAAATTGTTTTGATTTAAAAACATTTTAAAAAACCAATTCAAATAGCTTTATAGTTTGAATCAAAATTATTAAATTCTATTGAATTTGTACTTCTCTTACTAGCCCCGCCTTAAAATTTTGGCTTTCATTCGTTCAAAATAAAGTATACTTATTTCTTTAATATTGAGTTTTTCCTTTGGTATTTAAAACTCACTCATCTGACTAATTTAAATTTTGTGTCGGCCAAATCCATGAAATAAAACATTCTCTATCTAAAAAGATGAGAGATCTCAATTGTTCTATTACACATGGACAAATTCAATATTTTAATATTGAACTTATCTAAATTCAATAAATTTCTCAATTAAATCCCTTGGTGATATCCCATTACCACACCACCACTCACGTCCCAAATATAATTAGTTAAGTGCTGAGCAACTAAAAAGAGGAAGAATATGAAAGCCTAAGGCATAAACCTTAGTTGGAAACTACAATATTTAGATCATAAAAAGAAGAAAACAACGAGAGAATAATCCTATTATTATTTCTTGAGTTTTTATTCGATTTTCGATATTTATATCACGGTTTCAATTAATCTTGAATTCATATTGTGCAAAATTTATTAAGAAAAAAACGTGTTCTAACATGATTTTTTTCATATTTAAATCTTACAAACTCTATTTAGTATCCATCCAATACCACAATCCTGATTGGTTAATGAAAATTGGAGTTATAGTTAGGTAGGTAATACCTAGGAAAAAAGATGGATCTATCATGTTCATTTTATTGAAACATAGGGGACAATTTACAAGGACTTGTTAACTGATAATGACATTATTTGTTTATATATATATATATATGTTTGAAGACATAATAGTCCAACTTTCAATTTCACTTGAAATAAATGTTTGAATTTTTTATGAGTGAAAATTATTATGCAATTTAAAATAGTAGTATCTCCTCAAATAAATTATTATTTTCTGGCTAATTATTTGATATTCAAAATTTATTAGCCCGGCTGACTCAGTATAATAATTCATGTCGGATAGTTGCACTAAAATGATAAAATGATTTCTAATTAATAATATAAAAGTTAATTCATCAATATTAGTAAGTCAAATTAAATCCCAAACTAGGTGTCGATTTTATTGACCCCCACACCCTCTTAGCTTCTTCTCTTGTATAAGCAAATTAGCCCCCACAGCCTTTTTGGAGTCAACAACAACTAGTTGGTGAGTTTGAGCTAAATTGTCAATTCTAAAGGATTATATTTTTCAAAATGGTCAAATTTGTTTATGTTTTATATTGATAAAGGTAAATTCATGGTGGTTAGAACAATATTATTGTATGAGGCAGGGTGTTGGTCAGTTAAAAACGTTCACATTTAAAAGATGAATATAGCAGAGTTGAAAAATGCTCAAATGAATGTATGGACAGAGATATATGATTAGGAATGAAGTTATACGGGGAAGGTGGAGTCACCCCCGTGATGGAAAAAAAATGAGGAAAATAGGACTGAAATGGTTCGAGCATGTGAAGAGGAGGTGCGTGGATGCGCCATTAATTAAGGAGGTGTGAGAAGTTGGTTGTAACATGAGTTAAGAGAAGTACGCAGAGGTAGGATAAAGAAGAATTGATAGAGGTGATTAGAGATCATGACATTGCACAATTTTAGCTTACTGATTAAGGACATAACTTCTATTTCAAAGGGGTGAAGATTGATGACTAGAAGGTTAGTTAGTAGATAGTCGAGTGTTGTTGCACTTTGTGTAGGAGAGGTTTGGGACCGCTTCATCTACACTTCTCCAAATTATAATTATAATTATTTAATAATCACATTATTCTTTTCAATCTATGGGTGTTATTATCTGTCACTTTACTTGTTTTGTATCTTACTATTTTTGATGTCATATTTTCTTGTTACCATGCTTCAAATTCTATTTTTGTCTGTCGAATCGAGAGTTTATCAGAAATAACATTTTCACCTGATAAAAATAAAAATAAAATTTGCATATATATATATATATATATATGTTGTAAAGAATTTAGACATCTAGATTCGATCAATTTCATATCTCCATAATTGGTTATGACCAATCGAGACAGTTGGTCAAAATTGAGCAATTTTTAAACAACACAAAAGCACATTAATTTAGATCATTTCCCTAACATTTTTCATCCATCCCCCCCCCCCCTACCCTCCCCCAACCTAATCTTCTTTTCTCTAGAAATAAAATTTAGTGATTTAATTAATTTTGATTTACATTAAATAAACTTGTTAGTCAAGATATTTATCGAAGAGATTTAAAATATATCGAAGTAAACATATGAATCGGTCCCTAATGGATAGCTCCGTTATCACGGACTTAGACTTCTTCTAACACTCCGTGCGGCACTCGACAACTTTTTTTTTTTCCTTTCACTTAAATAATACACCAGTTTTCTTTGGTTAAAATTATACACAAGTTGACATATAATTTAATAGGATTAATATTTTGCATTAACTTCAGCATGCAAAAAGTAGCCACTGGCCCGTATATAGAAAATTATTATGGAGGGAGTCAATATCAATAAAGCAAAACATTATGGCTAATTAATTACTTATATATATAGACTCATCCCTCTAGAAAGCTACTACTAATAGAGTACACTTAATTTAATAGTAGTACTTACTTTATGGCTAATTAACTAGATTTAGCCCCTTGAAGCACAACATAATCAGAAAATGAAGATAATGGAGATGAGAATACTCAATAAAGTATGAGCATATATATTAAGATAGATAAATGAGATGAGGGAAGCAAGATTGAGATGGTTAATTCAGACATGTAAAAAGAAAGAGCGCAGATATACTAGTGTAGAGGTGTGAGAAATTGATTATATATAGTAGATTTTAAGAGAGGTTGAGATAGGTCGAAGAAGAACCAGATTCCGTTTTATCTAGTTCACTTGTAGGGAGAGGTGATTAGACAGGTAGGGAAAGGGAACAATTGATAATTGAAGTGTGTTTTGATAAATAGTTGACGATAGTATATGTAGGAAACTTCCACACTTAATAGTTCAGTATAAAACTTGAAAATCAAAATTCTTTAGATGTGTTTTTGATTTGTCACTCTTTTTTATATTCTTAATCTTTTTATAACAAGCAACAAGGATTGTGTTGTAGTGGTAAGTACTCTTTCAGCATTAATCATGAGGTGTTAGATTTAAGTATTCCCAGATACGAAGTAACCTATGTTAGGAAATAACCCCCCCCCTCCCCCCCCTTCACCATCACATCCACCACCACCACCACACACACAATATGAAACCTCCCAATATGAGTTTAAATTTAATCGATATGCAATGTGGATAATGGATATCCGGCGAAAATTCAAATAAAAAGAACTTTGTAATAATAAATCATCAACCATGTAAGAAGAGTAGGTGTGTCCATATGGAAATGTCCAAAATAAATTGTAACTTATTTTTGGCATGTTTATTCTCTTTTTCCAATTCCTTTTCAATTTCCATGCTGAAAATGATATATTTCCCAGAATCAACTTTAATCATACAAAACTACAAAAAGAGAAGAACAAGATGCTAACTTTCACATTATCTTTTTTTTCTTACTTTACATAACCCACAAAAAACCCAGAGCAATAACACCATGAAACAAATTTATTATTAAAAAATTGAACCAAATAATTGCTTTCATGAAGATATATATATAATTTATAATGTTAAAATTCAATAATATAACTCTGCCTTTTTATTATAGAAAAATGAAAATTAAAAAAAATAATAATGAAAGAGGACAAAAAGAAAAAGTAAAGCAAATAAACAAAAAACGTCTCGTTTAATTTATTTATTTACAAGTCAAAAAAGGTCAGCCACAAGATTTTTAAATTTGGTGGAGAAAATGGCAAAAATCATCCTTTATTTTTGGAGTAGATTTATAAAGTAATTCCTTAAATAATTGAGGAGCATTTTAAATTCTTCAGTTCAGATCTCCATTAAATATTAAATAAACGTTGGTTATTTGAGTTAACATGAACTAAAAATGAATAAAATTTAACCAAACAAATCAAAAAAGTCCAATCAAATCACCGAAACTGTAACAACAAAATAAACGATTTCAGACAATTGAAATAGATCAAAATAACATAAACGATATTTCAAAAAATTGCATAAGACAACAATGAATAGACCAAACTGCACCTCAAAAATCAAATGTTATTTCGTATTAAATTATTTTTTTATATTAGGATCATTTTTGTAATATCTTTGATCCTTTAAAAATGTAATTTTAGTACAAATATATCATTATAGAACATAAAAGGCCAGAGGAAAAATTATAAAATATTTGGAATTAAAGGGATTAATTATTTTAATGGAGGTGGAAATTAAAAGGGCGGCAATGGCTGCTATTAAAAGACAAAATTAGGATAATTAGAGCTGGAAAATTTGAAATTCATAACTACTAATAATACAATACCAAAATAATACATCATAGTTTTTAATGCTTAATTTACCGACAAATTATTCTCTATGTACAAAAGTCCCTTTCATTTAAATAAAATAAAATTTGAAAATTTAACTTATCGTTTTTAAAATACGGAAAAGGGTCAAAACTATCCTTAAACTATCTGAAATAGATTAAATATACCCTTAAATTATATTTTGGCTCAAAAATGCCCTTCCCGTCTAACTATTGGTCCACCTTTACCCTTCTGTTTAACGGAAGAGCAATGTGGCATCCTTGTGTGTATTAAAATGCCACATAGACTCCACGTGGACACACCAAACACACCCCCACCTTCACATAGACGAAATAATAGCCCTAATTTCACTCTTTTTTTCCACATTTCATCCTTTCACTAGCCCTAATTTCATCTCTTTCCCCTATTTCATCCCTTTCTCCATTAAAAGACCTAAGAAGCTTTCATTCAACACATAGATTTCGAAACAATGTCAGAATCCTCTATCAATTCACTTGAAACGTCATATGCAAGAAGATGTCATTTTGGTCTCAATGCACTAAATTTGACGGCTTGGACTGATTTGAATGCAGGGAGAAGGTTCTACAAATGTCCAAGACCCAAAGTAAGTTGTAAATTAATTTGAGGTTTGGACGTTTATATACAAACTTTTATTGGTTAAATATGCATTAAGTATTTATGTAAATTATTATGTAAACTTGATGGTTGAATTTGTACACTACATGTAGGTCACTTCATGTGGATATTGGGAATGGCAAGATAAACAACAACACCCACCAAGAGCAGTAACTGTTATAATGAACCTAAAGGGTAAATTGGATGTCATGAAGGTTGAAAGAAACAAATTGAAAAGGATTGTCGATGGAATGGAAAAAGCTGAAAGGGACAACCTCGATTTTTTTTTTGAAGAAATGAAATTTATTTCAACCCAAGAGGCTGGAAAAGTTATGCTTTTGGAGAAGAAAATCAAAAAGTTGAAAACTATCATTTTCATTTCATGTGCTTTGTTCATTGTGTTTCTTGTAAGGATCATAAAGTGAATGTATGTTCTTTATGAAGTGAATGTTTAGGACTCAATGTATGAATTGAACGTTTGTTCATGTTGTATTACTTATGGAATTTGTATTTTATAATGAAGTTGTAGTACTTATGGAGTTTTTATTATGTATTATGGAGTTTGTATTTTGTAATGAAGAGGGAGCTGTTGTACAGTGGAAAAGGATGAAGTTGCAGCTTGTTATTTGTTGAAAACCAGCAGAGTTGGTCAATAGAGAAATGAAAATACAATACAAAACTACCCTTAATTTAAAACTGGAAATAACACGTTAATGCTTCACCAAACTAAGTAGAGAAACTGGAAATCTATGTGTGTTCACAAAATCTGGACATAAACTAAGTAGAGAACTGATGAAGAAATGCATTACCAACATCAAGTAAAAACTGGAAATAAACTTTACACAATCTGGACAAAAACCAAACAGTAATGCTTCACCAAACTTCATAACTTAATACCAACTTCAAGGCAAAAACAAACACAAGCATTCGTTGTTTTGTATCTACCAAATTTAACCCAAAAGTAAACATAAGCATTCATTAATTTGCATCTACCAACTTCAATCCAAAATAAACAAATGCATTCATTGTTTTGCATCTATCAAATTCAAGCAAAAATAAACAAAAGCAGACAACTTTTTACACTTTCAAGAACACTTTAAATCTGGGATTTCCCATTTGCTTTTCTTGTCTTCAACTTGCCCACCTGCTTCTCTCTCTCTCTTTCCAAGTGGTTGCTAGTGACAACTTCTTTTCCTTTCCAAGTGAGCTTAGTAGGTGAGTAAGGCAAATCTGTAGGCTCACTAATTCCAGCATGATCACCTCTAAAAGATATAACTCTATTTTCAATTGCCCTTTGTTGATTCATCCTCATCTTCAGTTTTGTGCGATCTTCATATATGACTTGAGGCCTTATATCTGGATCACTTTCAGGCTCTCTAGTAGGACCAAATGGTTCATACTGTTGTTGTGACATTCCAGGAGTGGGCATGAAATGGTATTCTTCATCTTGTGTTGGTCTAGGGGCTGAACTATTAACATCATAGACTTCTTCATGAGCTTCTTGTTCTTCTTCTTCAACTTCTTCTTCATATTCTTCCTCAGTTCTGCCCCTTGTTCTTTTTCAACAAACTGAAAATATAATGTTTATGTGCTAAAAATTTAAGGGTACAGTCAACTACATATACTAATAATAGGGAGATATGTAAATGAGTAATGTTCTTACCTTGCATGTCCTTGCATTGTGAGTTGATTCACCACACTTACTACATGTCATTTTAGTTCCTTTTCTTGAGTGAGCCCACTCTCCTGCTCTTTTAATTGCTGCATTTTTTTCCCTAGTTCTTTTGGTCTTTGGTCTTCCAACTGTTTTCACAAGATCAGGTGGGTCCATTGCATGTTCTGGCAATACATTCCAGAATTTTTCACCTCTTACAAGCATCAACTTGGCTCTATATGTCATCAAGTAAGCTTCCTTACTGTACCACCAATTAATTTCATTCTTTGGTTCTATCTTCTGGTACAACATAGCTTTGATGGCATGAGAACATGGAATGCCGGTCAACTTCCATGACCTACTTGTGCATTTTTTCTCCACCAAGTTCACTGTGTGCCTGTCTTCACCCTCAGACGCTTCATATCCAAGATCACCATTGAAATAAACATTACATATCTGGGCTATCTTCATATATGCAGTGAACAATTTCATGCACTTAGAATTGTAATCAGTAGTCCATTTGCTTGCATTCTCTTCCTGCTCCCTTAACCTGTTCATTAGCTTGATTCTTATATCTTCAAGCATTTTCAAGATTGGCTTACCTCTTGCTTCTAGGATCCAAGAGTTAAAGGACTCTGTGAAATTATTATCCACCATTTGATTTTTGCATATAGTATCCAAATATGCCCTACACCATGTCTATGGTGGATACCTAAGCAAATCCTTGGCAGCTTTTTTTGACAATGCACCAAGTGCACTCAACTGATCCTTGAAATCTTCCTCATAAGTACTCCAAGCAGCCCACCAAAGCAGTTTCTTCATCTCCCCTGACCTAAATCTCTTCATCCAGTTGGCTATAATATGCCTAACACAATACCTATAATCAATAAAAGTGAATATTTAGTTAATAAATTCAAGAGAACAAAATAATCAAAGCAACTTAAAGTACTTGTGATGAGACAAATGAAGAACATTTTTGACTGCTTCTATCAGTCCCTGTACATGTCAAATAAGTAAATATAAAGTTATAAATTGTTATAAAAAGAAGAAAAAATATTAAAATAAACACAAGAAATTATTTACCTTCTGCAAATCAGACATAAAGGTGACAGTTTCACCATCTTTTAGATTCAATTAATTGTTCAGAAGTTGTAGAAACCATACCCATGTCCTAGTTGTCTCTTTATCAACTACAGCCCATGCCAATGGGTAGAAGCAATTCTGACAATCTTGTGCCATAGCCACCAAAAGTTGTCCCTTGCATTGACCCTTCAAGAAGATCCCATCTAGTCCAATAAAGGGTCTCAATCCTTCTTTCCATCCCAACTTCAGTGCATTGAGGCAGATGTACATCCTAAGGAACTTTCTTTTACCTTGTTCCAATCCATCCTTTGATAAATTAATCACAATATCACTACCAGGATTGCTTAGCCTAAGCTCATTTGCATAAGCCTCAATTCTGTTGTAATCATCTAAGAAACTTCCCTGCAATTTTTGAAGAGCCATCCTCTTGGATCTTTTCAACGTAGAGGTACTAGCATTCAAGTTGAACTAATCCTTCAAGTCTTGTCTCATATCCTTAAGCTTGTACTGAGGATTATTCTGCACTTTACTCTTGAAATACTGTGCTAAAATAGTTGTACAAGCTCTAGAATTTTTAAATGCATCCTCACAATTGTGATTTGTTTTCAGTGTTTTAACCCTAAAACCTGGACCTTTACCATCTTTGGAAATAAGAAGGACAAATGGACAACCAATCATGCATTTATACCTCAGTCTTGTTCTGTCACTTTTTTCCACTAATATAGGCTTAGAATTTGCAAGAGAATACAAATTCACAATGTTTCTTGCCTCATTCAAGTCCTTGAAAGTCATGGAGGGATAAAGTTCTTTATAGTGACTGAGATCAGCATTTACTTCTCTAGTTTTTTGCATCTTAATGAGCTCTAACTCATCAAATTTATAATCATCATCACTAGACTTGTCATTACCACTTTCTGATTCAGCATCAGTTCCATATTCACACTCTACCAAGTATGCTTCACTTTGGTGAATAATATTTGGTGCAGAAACAGTTTCTTCAAAATCATTCACAGCAAAGAAATGAACCACCTGAAATTGTTCATTTAATATGTATTGGAGTGTCCTAATTCCTTCATCTCCTTCAACCAAGTAAAATTTTCCAGAAGGCCCTTTCACAAGCACAAATCCTAAGTTATTTGTGTACTCTTCCACTATCTTATTATAGTGTAAGAGATCTGCATCAGTGTCTCTCCTAGTAGCAACATACTTCTTGTCATATACTAGTTGTGGTTTTGTAATCCATTTACCCCCATAATGTAACATAAGGTCAACCAAAAGATCTTTCATATTGAATTGAGAAAAGAAAAGCAGACATAATGGGTCTCAGACATAGTGACTTTATGGGCAGAAATGAATAAGATGCACTTACTTATTCACATACAAATAAAGTATTTATGAAAAAGGGAACCAAGTCCTTGCTGCTATAAAACACACAAAAGCTACAGGTTTATTACAAGATAAAGATTAGAGTGAAAAAAACTGAACAAACATAAATGAATAAGATACACAATACATGTTCACAAACAAATAAAACATTTATGAAAAAGGGCTGGGACCAAGTCCTTATTGCTATAAAACACACATGAGCTAAATAAATAAGTCATTACACTTTAGAAATAATCTGTACTAAAAGAAAGAAAAAATAAATAGTGGTCACATGTTTATTACAACATAAACAATAGAAGCAAAATTTGAACAAATAAGCCATAATAAACAATGAAAAAGGGCATTGGGACCCCCCATATCAAATTCAGATAACACAATACATATTCACATATAAACAAGTCATTTATGAAAAAGGGCATTAGGACCAAGTCCTTACTGCTATGCAGAAATGAACAAGTCATTACACCTTAGAAATATGTACTAAAAGAAAGAAAAAATATACAGGGCCACATGTTTATTACTGATATGCATAAATGAACAAGTCCTTATACTTTAGAAAAAATCTGCACTAAAAGAAAGAAAAAGCATACAGGGGCAACATGTTTATTACAACATAAACAATAGAAGGAAAATCTGAACAAATAAGCTATAATAAACAATGAAAAAGGGCATTGGGACCCCCCCCCCCCCCCACACCCCCACATCAAATTCAGATAACACAATACATATTCACATATAAACAAGCCATTTATGAAAAAGAGCATTACGACCAAGTTTTTACTGCTATGCAGAAATGAACAAGACATTACACCTTAGAAATATGTACTAAAAGAAAGAAAAAATATACAGGGCCACATGTTCCTTACTGGTATACAAAAATGAACAAGTCCTTACACTTTAGAAATCTGCACTAAAAGAAAGAAAAAAAACATACAGGGGGCCACTTGTCTATTACAACATAAACAATAGAGGGAAAAAATATGAACAAACATGCCTTAAAGTTAAGGAATCTATACTAAAAGAAAGAAAAAAAAACATACATGGGGCTACATGTCTATTACAACATAAACAATAGAGGGAAAAAATATGAACAAACATGCCTTAAAGTTAAGGAATCTATACTAAAAGAAAAAAAAAACATACAGGGGGCCACATGTCTATTACAACATAAACAATAGAGGGGAAAAATATGAACAAACAGGCCTTAAACTTTAGGAATCTATAGTAAAAGAAAGAAAAAATATAAAGGAGGCCACATGTTATTTACAACATAAACAATAGAGGTAAAAAGTATGAACAAACAGGCCATAATAAACAATGAAAAGGGGCATTTGGGACCACATACATCAAATTCAGACTAAACAATATATATTCACATACAAACAACTCAAATTATTCACTAAATTTAACCTTAACAGAGAAGGACCACCATATAAGAGACAAAATTCTCAAAAGATTACAAAAATCTAACTATTGCTATGCACGATTGACTAAGATAGGAAACCACATGAATACTACTATTTTAACTCAAATAAACAAATAATTTTTCCCTAAATCTAACCTAACAGAAAAGGACCACCTTCCACCATATACAAATCAAAATTCTCAAAAGATTACAAAAATTAGTACTTATCCCAATGCACAAACCTAAAATCACATGAATACTACTATTTGAACTCAAATAAACAAGTAATCTAATCTAACATACCAAAAACTTATACAAATCGCAAACCCTAACTTTGATGCTTTGAAACCGTAAACATAATAGCATAAGAAAAATGATTTACTAACCAGCCACAAAATCCACAGATGCTAGCTACTTGGAAATCCTATCCGTGAAGAAAGATGACATCTACTTTGAAACCCTAGCCGCGAAGAACAGTCGCTTTGAGTTTTTCTTAAGGATGAAAAGTGGGAAAATGAGTGAAATTAGGGTTATTTCGTCTATGTGGAGGTGGGGGTGTGTTTGGCGTGTCCACGTGGAGTCTATGTGGCATTTTAATACACACATAGATGCCACATTGCTCTTCCGTTAAATAGAAGGGTAAAGGTGGACCAATAGTTACATGGGAAGGGCATTTTTTAGCCGAAATATAGTTTAAGGGTATATTTAATCTATTTCAGATAGTTTAAGGGTAGTTTTGACCCTTTTCCTTTTAAAATAAGGACTTCAATCTTTTATATTCTAGATATTTTATTTTTTGCTGGTTTTCATGAGAATGAACATATATTCTTGTTTTAAATTTATTCGGGGTTTGCTTTTCATTTTAAATATCGATTAATTTGAATATACACCACGATGTATTATCTAAGAAGTAAAGTGGTCCCTACCTGTTACAAACCTTATGTCACATATTGTTCATTTTGTCTCAACAAGCCTTATGAATATATTTCTTTTGTTACGTCAACATCAAATTCAAAAGGCGAGCATTCTATATGTCACATATTGTTCATTTTGTCTCAACAAGCCTTATGAATATATTTCTTGTGTTACGTCATCATCAAATTCAAAAGGCGAGCATTCTATATGAATTTGTGATATGCCTTTAAAGCTTTCCTCTCCGATAAATTTGAGATACTGAGATTTGTCGAAGATGTCACTTACAACCCCCCCCCTCGAAGCTTGTCAGCCAAAAAACATGTCGTTTGTTGCTCCCAATTGCACACGCAAGTGTACGTGGTCGCAGGAGTAATAAGTGGCTCTTTAAGAACCGGAATATCGAACCCACAGAGACTTGTCAATTAACTATTTACTAAATTATACTAGTCTAATTATTTATTTAAGAGTGTCAAAAGAAATAAAAGAATGCAAGAATTAAATACTAAGATTAACTTACAGTGATTGCAACAATTCCAGGGCTGCAGCATGCATAGGGTTTCATGTATCGCATCTCATGTAATGAATTAACTAAGGTTATCAAATTACTGATTTACAGGGTTGATTTTATGATCATGATCTCTCGACCTCTAATCGCCTACTCCAACTAACTGTCTAACCACATCGTTGAGCGGGGATAGGCAGTCCTAATTGGCGAACATTTATATTTCATCTTGTTTCGTAACCAAGCGAGGTGTTCGTCCGGGCGTCACTCCTGAACACGAATCTAAACAAAGTTAGAACAAGCTCTTTGCATTCTTTGGTCTATCTACCTCTTTATCTCTCGAGTCCAAGAATAGACAATAGATTTATTTCTATGGTGGCCTAGCATGAAATACTAAAACAAGAATGTAAAAGTAATGTATATGATAACCAATAATCAATTCAAAAACAATCGATGTTCAACAATTACCCATGCCCGCAGCCCCAGAACAAGGATTTTTAGCTACTAATACCTAAGAAAAGAAGAAGGAAAGAACCCTAAAAAATATTGACAACTTTTCCTTACAAAGTATATCTCCCCCTATTATATTCTCCTCCACTAAATAATTATTCTTATGGACTATTTATAGATGTAAAACCCTAAATAAAATAATTGAGTCCAAAACAAATTAGGAACCCAAAACCAAACGGAATTGGATTTCTATACGCGTGAAACAGCCTCAACAACTTCTGCCTACGTCGACTTCAACAAGGAGATGTATTCATGTTGCCACGTGGCAACTTCAGGCAGCACTTCAATTCAAATTCTTCTTTCAACTGCACTTCTATATATAATATATTATTATATTTAATTTAATCCATTAAGCTGCCTGTTTGATTTTCCTTCTAGAATCTTCTATTTTTAATTCGTTTTAGCTCCAAACTTCTTCATCTTCCCACCAATTTAATCCTACAAATAAAATACACTATTTAGCACAATCCATAAAATTCATGCTAAAAAGGGACAAATATAAATAATAAATATGAGGCAATTAATGATAAGAAAATATATTTTTGGCCTCAGATCAACACCCCACACTTAAACTTTTGTTCGTCCTCGAGCAAACATTAAAGCTCATCTCAAAAATCATACTAGGAAGCCATCACTTTGGTTGATACAAACAATTAGGCCATATTCAAATTTCAACACATCAAGTACACTTCTCAATCATTATGCAAGATATCTAAATAAACAACAAACCTCTAACCTCCTAACCTTAAGGAAGGACTCTGAACTCATCAAATTTAAGCTGCTCACCTACTCTCATCAAAGAAAGTTAATAACATCACCTATCTATCATGAAACAAGTGCCCTCACAAGAAGAAATAGTCCACACACTCAATTCAAAAGATTGAATATAAATTAAGGACTTAGCATTAAAGAACAACTCTCACACTCAGAAATAAAATTCACATGTATGCACAAAGAACCATAGGCTTGCCCATTATGTACATCTCCACTAATTAAACATGCTTGAATAGAATCAAATAGGACTTTAACGGATTGTAATGTAGGCTAGGGGACAGGTAGGAAAATTATATAATAGTGACTCACACTTCCCTAAGCACTTTGTATTTTTAGACTTCATTATCCATTATTTTCTTCTCTTTATTTTTAGCCCTCTCTTCAACAATTATTTCACAAGTAATTCTCATCATCTCAAGAATACTTCAATCATTTTTTTTCTTTCACAATTTTTTTTCTTTGTTTTATTTTCTCAAAGATTTTTTTTTTCTTTTTCATGTCACATTCTTTCGAAGAGGGTTTTTTTTTCATCACTTTGTAGCCATCATTGATTACCTTTTTTCACTCAACCATCCCTTGTTTTTTTTCCAGATATAACAATTATAATCAGTCTATGCTACAGTGCTCAAGGAAGCAAGGTGCAAAAACTAGGGATTCAACAAAATAGTTAAGGGCAAAATATGGCTACCAAGAAAAGGTTACAGGCTCAAAAGGGCTAACTAGTGATATAATATCTGAAAAGGCTAAAATTTACAAGACAAATCAAAGAAAACCTATTCTCATCTCCTAAACTGAGCAACACTTTTTATTTTGCTTCAATAACATGCAGGGCAAGTTCTAGACTAAGATGCAAAACATGGAATAAACAAATTCTCACCACACATGGCACAAGTATCAATCAAGATGGATCAATTCTACTTCTAAGAGAGACAGGGTCATAACAAACTACAAAATAAAATAATATATATACAAAGTCACAACCATGAGCCTTTGTGTCAAAGAGTCTGTAATTTCATTAGCAATCAAGCATTCACAAGAAAGTATTATTCAAAATTAGGCCTAAATAGCAAGTATCACACAACTCAAAAGGGTCTTTTCTTTTCTCTAAAATAATAATAATAAATAAATAAATAAAAAATTTACTCCCTATCGGTTCAAAGGGACTATCCTCAGGAAAAGTATCGAAAACAAAAGCCGAGGAACCCACCTAAAAATACAAAAAGACTCGATAAAGCAGTAAAAACTAGGAATTCATTCCTCCACCTCACACTTAAAAAGATGCTATGTCCCCAAAGCATCAAATAAAATTTAAAACAAGGGTTAGGAAAACTCCCTGAGGCCTCTAGGCCTAGCTAGTAGCATGTTCTCTTAATTTTCATCAAGGGTCGTCACCCCACCCTTAAGCTCAAACGTGCTCCTTAGCTCCAAATTTTGGATACTCAGACTTCTCCAAAACCTATAAAGACAAGACCAAAAGAAAAAATGACACTATAAAATTAAAAATAAAATAAAATAAAAAGCTACACTACCAATTGGGTTGCCTCCCAATAAGCGCCTAATTTAATGTCGCGGCACGACCTAATTAAGTTCACTACTTTTCTTTCCACTTTGAACTTATGAATTGTACCCCTAACTTTGCATCAATTTTTTGCTCCTCTCTAGGGGCGGTGGTATAAAGATAAAAGAACCAAGTAATAAATGTCGCATCTTGCACTTCTTGGCCCTTATGTGAGGAATGTCGTTTTGTCTACGTGGATTAGAAAACTTTAGGATGTCGGGGCCTTGTTCCTCATCTATAGTCAAGTGTTTTGAATGAGATCCAAGATGCCTCAACTCCAAAGCAACATTATTTACAACATTCTCACTTTTGTACTCTTTCTCAACATTGACATTAAGGAATAAGGTATAGTTGAATGGTTGGAATTCCTCTTTTTGCTCCACTATCTCCTTCACATACTTGGCGTACTTAGGAATTCCCTGCAAAATATCAACCAAAGGGAGATTAATATGAACTTGTTTAAGGAGAGACAAAAACTTACCGAAGCATTCGTCCTCGTTCTGCTTTTTGAACTTTTGAGGAAACGGAGGGGGTGGTTTTATTTGAGGAACAATCCTCTCAACATTCGCATCTTGAACCACTTCTTCGGGTTTCTTTTCTTCTCTCACCGCTTCAGAACTTCTCTTCTTTGGAGCTAGTTCTTCCAGTTGTAATCCACTCCTTGTGCTCACCGCATTCAGTTGCCTTGGGTTAGGATCCGTGTCACCCGGAAGACCTCCAGGAGGACGCACATTGACTGCATTAGCCAATTGTGTGAACTGCCTTTCCAGATTTTTCTGCGCTAACTGGGTGCTTCTCAACTCTTCTCCCAACTTCCTATAGTGTTCTTCATTTTTGTTGTTGATTTCTGTACTTAGCTCTTGGAACAGCTCCTCCTTAGTCATGCCCCCTTGCTTCGCACCTTGATTATTTGGCTGTTTGTTGTTGATTTTTGTACTTAGCTTTTGGAACAACTCCTCCTTAGTCATGCCCCCTTGCTTCGCACCTTGATTATTTGGCTGTTGAAATTGTTGTCCATTACCTTGTGGTCTGTATTGGTTCTGCCCTTGAGCCTGATTTTGGTGTTGATTCTGATTTCCACCCCATGAGAAGTTGGGGTGGTTCCTCTAACTTGAGTTATACGTGTTCCCATAATTCTGCGTACCTCCACCTCTTTGGGCATTCCCCACTTCATCACCCATGTCAACATCACAGATAACAGAAGAATCATAATAAGGGGGAGGGGGAGGGGAATAAGAGTTAGGACAACCATTCCAATGACCAAATTGACCACCACATATATGACTAATAGGACACTCGATATCCAAGTGGGGTCCATTACAATAATTACAAGGATACTTATAAGAATACTCCTCACCCAACCATGGTTTATCCCAATAAGCCATATCAATAAGAGTACCAAATTATTCGAAGGAAAAAAAAATTAGTTGTTCGGAAAAGAAAAAATACTAAAAAAATAGAACAAAAAAATAAATAAATAAAAAGAAAAAGTATAACCTAGAAGAATAGTTAATTTCTAAGTCCCCGGCAACGGCGCCAAAAACTTGTTGCTCCAAATTCCACACGCAAGTGTACGTGGTCGCAGAAGTAATAAGTGGCTCTTTAAGAACCGGAATATCGAACCCACAAAGACTTGTCAATTAACTATTTACTAAATTATACTAGTCTAATTATTTATTTAAGAGTGTCAAAAGAAATAAAAGAATGCAAGAATTAAATACTAAGATTAACTTACAGTGATTGCGACAATTCCAGGGCTGCAACATGCATAGGGTTTCATGTATCGCATCTCGTGTAATGAATTAACTAAGGTTATCAAATTACTGATTTACAGGGTTGATTTTATGATCATGATCTCTCGACCTCTAATCGCCTACTCCAACTAGCTGTCTAACTACATCGTTGAGCGGGGATAGACAGTCCTAATTGGCGAGCATTTATATTTCATCTTGTTTCGTAACCAAGCGAGGTGTTCGTCCGGGCGTCACTCCTGAACACGAATCTAAACAAAGTTAGAACAAGCTCTTTGCATTCTTTGGTCTATCTACCTCTTTATCTCTCGAGTCCAAGAATAGACAATAGATTTATTTCTATGGTGATCAAGCATGAAATACTAAAACAAGAATACAAAAGTAATTTAAACAATAACCAACATTAATTCAAAACAATCGATGTTCAACAATTACCCATGGCCACAGCCCCAGAACAAGGGTATTTAGCTACTAATACCTAAGAAAAAGAAGAAGAAAAGAACCCTAAAAAGTATTGACAATTTTTCCTTATAAAGTGTCTTCCTTAAAAAGTGTTCCCTCTCCCTCTAAATAATTATTCTTATGGACTATTTATAGATGTAAAACCCTAAATAAAATAATTGAGTCCAAAATAAATTAGGAAGCCAAAACCAAACGGAATTGAATTTCTATACACGTGAAACCGCCTCAACAATTTCTGCCTACGTTGACTTCAACAAGGAGATGTATTCATGTTGCCACGTGGCAACTTCAGGCAGCACTTCAATTCAAATTCTTCTTTCAACTGCACTTATATATATAATATATTATTATATTTAATTTAATCTATTAAGCTGCCTTTGATTTTCCTTCTAGAATCTTCTATTTTTAATTCGTTTTAGCTCCAAACTTCTTCATCTTCCCACCAATTTAATCCTACAAATAAAATACACTATTTAGCACAATCCATAAAATTCATGCTAAAAAGGGACAAATATAAATAATAAATATAAGGCAATTAATGATAAGAAAATATATTTTTGGCCTCAGATCATCGTTCTTTCTATACTACCAAAAAAAATTGAAATTAGCTGCAATATTTTTTTGTAATCCATTGTTAATCATGATTCGCGATCAATTTTGTAATTTAGCTATATAATTTGTTCATCACTAATTTTTATTTTTAAAAATTTATGTGATATATATCCTCAACAATCTTCCCTCTGTTATAAATATCACACTACCGAAAATATAATTGAGGTTTAATTCGAAACCTCTAATTATGAATATCGGAATACTTACCTATCACAACCGATAGGAGTGAACGTATTTGCTACAATTTGAGTAGTCATTGTCATGGAAATGTCCAAAGTTTTTTTTTTAAAATGTGAATTTGTGGGACTATGTAATATATTTTCCATCATGAGAAAATGCGTGGTGGATATATATTATCGCAAATTTTTTTAGATCGTCATTATATGTTGAATAAAAATTTTATCAATACATTTTGCTTCAAACAATAACAATAGTAACATAGTATTCAGTATAATTTTATAAATAAGATTCAAAAAGAGAAGATATATACATATTTTATCTCTACCTTACAAGTATCGACAAAAAATCTTATTATTGTAATGTCCTTTTAGTTAAAGCTCAATAGAACAAAATTGTGGTCCAAAATTTTGAAATGGTCCAATTTTATAAGGCCTAGATAAAAATGTCGAGCTCATACCATTAATATTTTGTCCTTAATATTCTCACCGATTTGATTAGAAATTTATATTTATGTATTTATTGATTAGAATTATACACATTATTATCAATTGAAACATGTTATGATTTATGATTTATTGAGATTAATTTATATAATTAAAAGATGTGTCATATTTTAAATAATTAACTTATAATGTATATTTGAGAACATACATATACTAAAATAATTCAAATTTTGAACAAAAAATATCTACTAATTAATATATTGTATGAACTATGTGACGATAAAAGCTCAATTGAAATAATTAAGTCATAATTTAAATATCTAAATATTAATTACTGATAAATTTAAGAGACCATCAATATATTAAAGTCTTTGATTTTTAATCTATATTTCAAAAAGGTCCACTAAAGTGTGTGGTGGATTACAAAATGATGGTGAATATAATGAAGTGGTATATATTCAAAGTAAGAGAAAAGACATACTGTGTGAAGGAATATCGTACAGGCATGATACATCATATTTAATGATTGGTCAGTTTTTTTTTCTCGTTTTTTATTCGATACTTATATTGAGTTCGATCAAATTCACATTCACATATATAAGGATCATTTTTGGGTGTGATGTTTTTAGTAGAATTTTCTTCATTCTCAACGCTTAAGGACTTGAATTCGAGACTTTTAATTAAGAGTGGATATATTTCGAACCACCTCACAACAATCCATATTAATTTCAATCTATTAATTACTTGTCCTATTATGTACCGCATTCATCTTATATTAATTATCCACATTATTATAAATAATTTCAAATTATTATTTGTCAATTTATAAAATTAAGACAATTTTTTTTCTATTTTACCTTTATATTTAATTCCTTTTTAAAGTGTAATAAAATTCTAAAAAATAATAATTAAGATGATAAATTAATAAAATTATTCTTTTTACGGAAAGAATATATATATTCAACGTACATAAGTGACTTTTTGTGCTTTAACAAATTCCCCTACACAAAGGTATTAGCTACTACTCATCTAAATGGAACATGGCATCTAGACTCTAGAGTATAAATTAATTTCATTTTTTAATGATTTCATGCCAGGACAGAGTGCATTTACGGGTTCAATCGAATTTAATATGTTTAAATATACATTAATTTAGAATCTACTAATTTAAACAAAAAAATTAATCGATAACATATCGGAAATAATTTTTCTACCCTATAAAAGATAGAAATAAAATCTGAATACATATCTACATTTTTTTCAGACTCGAGTTATGAGATTACACTAGAGCTATTATCTAAGATTTACAAAGAACTTATAAACTTTCTAAAAGAATATTGTTAATTTCTAAACCAAACATAGATTCTATTAACTAATTATTGTTTCACCTAATATATAAATATTTCCACCGTCCAATTTATTAGGTATATTGTTCCTAGTTTTTTTCTAATTAGCACAAAAGGACGATAGATTAATTAATATACAAAGGTGGCTAGATATTATGGGTTCATTTTTATATTTAAAAGCAATGCAGTAGTATGATTTCTTAATAATTGGACTTATTATATATTCTTCTCAAACAAAATAAAAATTTTTAAAAAAAAATCTTAATTAATTTGATGTATTAAATATGTTGTTGCTATTGGCCGGCTAATTTAAGGATAAATATATATTCCTGAATTAAGTAATTTATTCTTGAAACAATAAATAAATAAATAGTTCTTTCCCTTTCATAGATAAATCTCTTGCTTGATTTTTTAAAATAAAAAATTAGCATGTAGTTGTAGTTTGATATAAACAATTATGGACTATGGTCAATGTTTTACACCCCACTTCATCGTTATTACTCCACGTATAATTTACTATTACACAACCACCGGTTTGTGTAATATTAGGTTGTAAATTGTGAACTATTAGATTGGACTGGTTTTTATGCAGGTTATAGTTGTGGAGGTTCGGTTGGGGTGTAAGGAGTACCCGTATTCCATACTCTTAGCTTGTGTTTAGAAGTTTGCTTGCTGAGTACCGTGTGGTTTGGTACTCACCCCTTGCTTCTATAATTTTTTTTGTAGGTTATGAGTCCGGATCTTCATGATGCCCTCTCTTATCTTCTTGTCCAAGGTTTCTTATGGAGATTTGTGATGTAGCTGATTGTCATCTCAGCAGACCTTCTTACTCCTTATTTATGATCTTGTTCTATTCTAGAAATAACATTATTTGAGACTTGTGTTTTCTTTCAAATCTATTGTAATACATTAGAGGCTTGTGCACGTGACAATCAGGTTTTGGGGTATATTTAAATTGATTATAAGTTTCCGCATTATTTTATAGTATTAGACTTTTATTCTCGCTTTACTTCCGCATTTATCGTATTATTTGGGTTTTAGGCTGACTTGTCTTGGTGGAATAAGACGAGTGCCATCACGTCCATTTTTGGGTCGTGACAAAGAGAGTTCAACTTCTACTATATATATATATATATATATATATATATATATATATATGAAATAATAATTTTAATCATGTATAAATAATATAACTTTCTATCGAAAGAATTTTGAATAAACCCTTTTTTCCTACTTAGCTTCACACCTGCTTTCTACCAAAAATGAAGAAATACTTATCGTTCCAATGCCACAACCTTTGGTGGTATCATAAAATAATACTATTCCCACATTTCCGCTATGCCTAATATCTAGGATTTTTTTTCCCAATGTAAAGTTGCTTTGTGGCCCTATATTAGTTGTTAGTAGAAAATATTTAGGTAAACATCATATAGTTACCTACTCAAATTCCAAAATTGCCCTTGACTTCCTTCTCTCTAAAATTCCAAATTAAAGTATTTAGATAAATTTTTTTGAAATAAACTTTAAAATACTTGTCTATTGCATTATAATGATAATGCATTCACCTAACTAACTAATCATATCTTATTTCCACAAGTCTGGAAAGAAAAAAACTACCTCTAATGATGAAATTCCAATTGCCTATATTAATTGGCCCACTATATAATAAGAAGACCAACTTTTTTTCTTTAATTATTTGGTTTTCCCTCGTATCCAAGATCTGCATCAAAATTCGATTATTAAATTCACAACGAGGTTCATTTTTTGAGGACGACACTTTCAATATGAACTTTTTAAAGATTTAAATTTAAAATTTCTAATTAAAAATGAAGAGATTTCAATTATTCTTTCCACCCCATCAAGTGCTTATCCAAGAGAGCAAAAAAACTTTTTTAATTGCCTTGATTTTTTTATATTATTATTTTTCAAATATGTGGTCGAGTGTCATTTCAACAGTCATAATTAGGCAGGTTCAGTTAAAAATATTTTGATTACATAATGGGATGTTTTGTGAAAAACAGTGGATTAGAATTTAGATGTGACATGATTTAGTTTTTTAATTAAACAAAATCTTATTAGTCATTATAAAAATACTAATTATAAAGGCTATAGGGTAAGAAATTATTTCCGCAATTTAAAATCATACTTTCTAATCCCATAATAATAACTTTACAAGTTACGTCAAAATTTTCTTTCAGCCCTACATACTATTATTGTTAAAATAAAACTTTCAACGTTTTATAAGGGTATAAGTGTCTTTATACATCTTTGTGGTGGTTTATATATATCAAGCTCGAAAATGACACGCTATTTATTTTTTAGATTTCACAAGTAGTATTTTATAAGTTTTTATTTTAAAAAACCATATCGTAATCTAATCGTTTTCTTGAAAATATTTTAACATGATATTTTTTTATACAAGTAAAAAAATTTTAAAACTTTTTATAATTTGTTGAATTCGTACACTATACTTTTCTATTCTTCTTGGATTTGTCCCCTTTTTTTTTTGCAATTTTCATATCATTTTTTTCTTCAGACTTTTTCTCTTGTTGAGCAGAAGTCATCAGAAAAAGGCAAAAATCAGCAAGATTGAAAAAGGTGATTTTTTTAGTTCTGTTTTGTATGGTTATTGTTTATTTTTTCTTGAAATATAGTTTCATAGAGCTTAAAGTTTGCTTCTTTTTTGTATTCTTGGAAATGGGGTTTTTGTTATTCAACTATTTGTGTTGGTGTTTGTGGTGAAAAATTGAAGTCAACATTTTTGCAGCTTGGTGGAGAAAATAAGAAAAAATAGTTTATTCAGAAACTTTAGCAGGAATATTTGCAAAATTTTGAACACACCTTGATGGATAGAGTTACGTGGTAACTGTTGTTGGTGGGGGAGTCAGATATCTTGTGAATTAGTTGAGGTGTGCGAAAGCTGAGCCTCGCACCATGTCATAAAAAAGAGAGAACAATATCTGCAAAATTTTGTGTTACTTTTCATTTGTCTTGGCCTTGGTGGACAGAGTTACGTGGTACTTGATGCTGGTGGGAGGTGTTAGGTATCTCGTGAATTAGTTGAGGTCTGTGAAAGCTGGTCTGGACACTAGGGTCGTAGAAAGGAGAAAAATATGCAAAATTTTGTATGAATTAATGTGTTTGTTTTCATTCTCAATTCTATGTTGGATTGCTTATGAGTAAAGGGTGTGGTTTTGTGATGTGAAATTATTTTCCAAGTGTGTAGTCTTTCCTCATATGTCCTAGCTTTGGTACGTAGTAGCAGCGGTCGTTGGTAGGAGGTGTCAGATATCCCATGAATTAGTCAAGGTGTGCGGAAGCTGGGCTGGACACTACGGTCATAAAAAAGAAGTAAAATCTGCAAAATTTTGTATGAATTAATGTGTTTGTTTCATTCTCAATTCTAAGTTGGATTGTTTCTGAGTAAAGGTGTGGTTTGTGATGTGAGATTATTTTCCAATTGTGTAGCAGCTGTATTCAGGAGCTAAGAATGACAGAGAGAGGGAGAGAGAGAGAGAGTTGAAATGAGTTTCTTGAAGGAGCTGAGAATTGGAAAGAGATTGATTTGATTTTACATATTTCATTCACAAAGATTTGATCTTTTTTGCCAATAAATGCTAAAAAGACAAAATGGGCATTTAGAACAAATTGTTTGACCCTATGGGAATTAACTTAGTCATCCTGTTCTTAACCTTGAATGGTAAGCCACTTGTAGAGGTGGAGCCAGGATTTGAAGTTGGGTTTGGGATTCTTGTCCTTTTAAATTACTGATTTCTAAATTTGTATATATTCAATAGGTTTCTTAAGACAAATACAGGGTTACATTTGAACCCGTAACTGAGATGTCATGGTGTTGGAAAATAACACATTTTAAGAGATGTCATGGTGTTGGAAAATGCTTATTCTTCTTGTTTTCAAGATTGAAGTCATTATGCTTCGTTCGTGTAATATGGCAGTTGAGTCTAACTTAACCCCAAAAGATAGCTCATGAGAAAAAGATTGTCCAAGTCTATATAAGCAGACAATCAGTCCATTCCCCTACCAATGTGAGACTCTAACCCACTTAAAACAAATCTTACCCATTTCTTGGTGAATATTCCTTTTACAGCCTTTGTTTTGGCATTCCATAGGATTGGATAACATCAATAGAGTCTAAGAATCCTCAGCATTTCGATATTCTTTCACCATCACCTCTTTCATCTCGTGTGTGCTTATGCTTTTGTCCTCGAGGATGGAAGGATAGAGTGTTTTGTATACTGAGTAACCAATAATCTTTGATCTAGTAGGAGATTTGGCTCATTAATTTTGTTTGGAGTTCATATAAGAGATTAAGTTCAACTAACATCGGAAGGCAAACATGCAGTTTATGTTACTTAAGTTTATGGACAATTATTGCAAATACAGATGACCCGTTGCTAAATAGGATAACCAACGGATTTTGCTGTTTAGCTAAAAAATTTGTACGTCGCTAATTCTTGTTTTATTAGTAGTGTCAGAGAATTCTAGAATGTCGTCTCAACATTATTAAAAAAAATTTCACCTAACAGGGTAAAAGTTCTTTCGCTTGTAGTTAGTTAATGTGTCTGTAGATTGATTTTGCTATACGTAGGTGTTAATTGTTGTGTTTTCCTATTTTCAGGTCCAAGCAGGGGAATTTGTTTTAAAGCCGGATGTGTGCTTTAGCTTGTCTGAAATTCTTGGCCCCTTCCTATCCAGTATAAACTTGAAACTTTCTGGAATTATGCATGTCTGGTCTTGGGGCCATTGCGGACAATATTGAAAGAACGATTACTTTATCAGATAGGACAAAGTCGCTTGATTCTTCATTAATTCATGACAATAACGACATTACCAAATTGACAAATAGTGAAGTTTGTCTTACTTCTGAATCCACCAACTTTAGAGTTGGGGAGCTCTTATTACCAAATGGTGAATCCTATTCTGGGTCCCTGCTGGGCAACATACCTGAAGGTTCTGGAAAGTATAGGTGGTCTGATGGCTGTCGGTATGTGGGTGAGTGGAGACATGGGATAACACATGGTCATGGGAAACTAGAATTTCCTTCTGGTGCTATCTATGATGGTGAATTTTCAGGTGGTTATATGCATGGTGAGGGGACATATATTGGACCTGATAAAGTGACCTATAGGGGACGCTGGCGGTTGAACCTTAAACATGGTTTAGGATATCAAATGTATCCCAATGGGGATATTTTTGAAGGGTCCTGGATGCAGGGAACCCCTGAAGGACCAGGTAAGTATACATGGGCTAACGGGAATGTCTACTTTGGAAACTTGAAAGGAGGGAAAATATCAGGGAAAGGAACTCTCACTTGGATTAACGGAGATTCGTATGAAGGGAGCTGGTTAAATAGTGCAATGCATGACGTCGGTATGTATACGTGGAGTGATGGTAGCTGTTATATTGGTAAATGGACACATAGTCTAAAGGATGGAAACGGAACATTTTATCCTAGTGGTAGCAGGCTTACGGCTGGTCAAGAATTGTACCTCAATGCATTGAGAAAACGAGGGTTACTGCCAGATATGAGAAAACAAAGTCAAGTCTCCCATATCCATCATGCCGCTTCAGTTGATATGGGAAATGTCAAAGTCAGTGGTAAACTTCCAGAGAGAAACCTGTTAAATTTCGGGCAGTCACGACCTACAAATGTTTCTCTGGAAAGACGATGGAGTCTTGAAGTAGCCATTGAGAAAGTTATTGGACATAATTTAGATGGAGACATGGAGGATGCTATGAGTGCTCCAATTTTGGAAAGAGAGTACATGCAAGGCATCCTAATCAGTGAGGTTGTCTTAAATGAGCGTTTTTCACCACCATCCGGGAGAGCCAGAAGGAGGCAAAAGAGATTTGTAAGGGAATTAAAGAGACCAGGTGAAGCAATCATAAAGGGTCACAGGAGTTATGATTTAATGCTAAGTCTGCAGCTTGGGATCAGGTGCGCTACTTGTGGCTACTGATGACTTTATAGCTCGTGTTTGTCGGAATATGTTTAACTTGTTCGTTTTCCCCAATTTTCTTACAGATTATTTCACTCATTGCTGGTCTTTCTTGTGTCTACATTTTTCATTGATTCACTTGGTTCCTTGAACTTAATATTGTGTTATTATTGTTGTTAGAGTGGGTAAAAGTCCCACATTGGTTGGGGAATGAACTGGTGGTCACTTTATATGGACTTGGGCAAACCTCCCCTCATGAGCTAGCTTTTGAGGTTGAGTTAGATCCAAGTGCCATATCTTTACATGGTATTCGAGCCAGGTCCATTTCCGTTTGGGCTCCCGGTCCACGCGTCAGTCGGGCATGAAGGGGGGTGTTAGAGTGGGTAAAAGTCCCACATTGGTTGGGGAATGGACTGGTGGTCTTCTTATATGGACTTCGGTCCAGTTGCAATATCTTTACAATTGTATAGATCATTCATACTATTTTGCTAGACTTAATGCATTTAGCAAGCTGCTTTAGGTATGTTTTATTTTCTCTAGATAAAATGAAAAGAGAGAAGGCTGGAAGGACATTGGTATTAGAGTTTTTATGTGCATATAGAAGAGTCGTAGAAAGTTTTCCTATAAGTCTTACTTTTCTTGTGTCACCATGCATAGTTTGAGGACGAGAATGTCTCTGGATATCATCAGAAGTCAAAGGAAGTTACTAACTTCAAGACATCGTCTATTTGAAAACTTTAATATGGATGTACTTGCTGAAAATCTTTATGGTACCAATTGTTGTGTGTATATAAATGCGATCAAAGGAAGAAATCGTGAAATATCGATTGGATAATTTTGGTTCTTCTTGATGGCCAATTCAGATTTAAGTTTACAAAGTCTCTGACTTTTGAAGGGCGTAAAAAGTTAAAATAACCAAAAAATGAAACTTGGCAAATACTCTGGTGTTTACTATGCTAACTGTTCTTTCATATTTAGAGCTACCATACTAACAACTACAAATATGTTATCGGGTTTTCAGAAGCAATACTGAGGCAGATAATCAATGACATTAATCTGAAGGTAGAAAATCCCTGGATTAAGTGGAGTTAGTATCAACCTTACTAGTATCTTACACAACCTACTCTGAGATTTTCTTGACTCCTGAAGTGGGAATAGCATTGGATGAGGATCTCATGTGCAAATATGAATTCTTTTTTTCACATGAAATTAATCACCGAAATAGTTTTAATTTTCTCCTCCCCATTCCTGCTCCTCCATCACTCTGATATTGCTATAGAGGCTGTTCTACAATCCACTAAATATTTAACTTGGATGTAAAAAGATATGTTCGGGTAGGCACAGAGAAATCCCTTGATGTGTTGCCTTATTTAATTTGATATTTCATACTCAATTCATCATTGTTCCTTCTTGAGGGAGGCAATCATTTGCAGCACGATTTTGTTGCTCCTTTTTATCATATTTCAAACGTATGACCAGTTGAAATGTGACCAGATACACTGTGGGGAAAATTACACCTATACAAAGACGAGATATACGAAATTCAGATTTTGGTCCACGTGCTAGCTTTTGGATGTATTTTCCAAAAGGAGGATCTCAGTTGACACCTACACACCAGTCTGAAGATTTCAAGTGGAAAGATTATTGCCCAATGGTCTTCAGGTTGGTGGTTTGCTATCTTTTATCTAACAATGGTTGAAAAACTCTAAGCAGCTGCATGCAAATTGGATTTTTTCGGGCTAGATGTTGTTTTCAATTGAGATTCATTATGCATGTTCTTTTTTTTTTTTGCTTTTATTTGCTTATCTTCCTTAGATATCTCTATTGCATGTCAGATGCGTGAATGTCGCTTATTTTGTAGAAATAGATGCTCTTCTGTAGCAATAATGCTATTTCTTGGTGTTTTCTGAGGCATCTTCACTAAATTATAAGCATTTTGGATATGCTACACTCACATAGAAACTGAAATGGCTTCATGTTATCTTCTTTGCTGAAGCTGTATAATTAGAACCTCTATATGGTTTTATTCTGGTTATCATATTTGAGATTTTGTGGAGGCTGGTCTTGCGCTTGTGGAGGTTTAGTGGGGCATGGATGCCCAACCAAAGCAGCTCGTGTCCCTCCTGCAGATGTTTTTCTTCTTCAAATAGAGTAGCTTCCTTGTATCCCTCCCTAGATGCTTTTCCTTGTTACTGTTGATGTATTATTAGAAGTCAAAACTAGTTTGTTAGGCTTTCCGATTTGCTATATGTGTACGTGTAGGAACTAAAATGGACTTATTTCTTGTAGGAATCTGAGGGAGATGTTTAAGATTGATGCTGCTGATTATATGATGTCAATTTGTGGAAATGATGCCCTTAGAGAGCTTTCTTCTCCTGGAAAAAGTGGCAGTGTATTTTTCCTGTCTCAAGATGACCGTTTCATGATTAAGACATTACGTAAATCTGAAGTTAAGGTGTGTAATCTTGACTCAAACCTATCGCTGTCACAAATCATTTTTATCAGAAAATTTTTATCTGTCTAGCTGGGAAAAATAGAAAATGAAAAATCACAGTGATAGAATAAGTTGGAAAAGCACTGATATCTTAAGAAGTTTTTTTTTTTTATGTGAAGTAAGTGAAATATCATCAAAGGTGCAACCAGAGGAATTAGGAAATCATTGATTCAAAGACAGTTTTTGGCTATCTTGATTGATTCAGTGTAATTGTTTTGCTATCACCTAGATTTTATGGTTAGATGATAGCACAGTATCCTCTCAGGCAACACTTAGGATGCATATACATAGCCCTTCTGGGCCACAAGTAATCTTCTGCACTTGCTTTTTGTCCACAGTGGCACTACAAAAATTATGATCGTGAAAGCAGCAACATCATGTCCTTCAATTTCTGTTACTATTTGTTGTTTCTTGCGCTTCGATTATCGTATTATTTTGATGTAGTATGTTTTGTTATGCTTTCACTTCCGTTACTTCTTTTTGTAGACTACTTTGAATTGTTTTTCCTCAAGTTGAGGGTCTATCGGAAACAACCTCTCTACCTCTGAGGTAGAGGTAAGGTCTGCATACACTCTACTCTCCCCAGACCCCACTTTGTGGGACTAAACTCGGTATGTTGTTGTAAAGCAGCAGCATCTGGCAGACAAAAGATCTTTTGCACAAATTTTGCATGTATGAAAAAGAGAAGCAGACAGGGCTATTCAAAATATTTTCTCTTGCTTAATATAACTTGTCTCATTACTTTGCGTAAAGTTCTTCTTCCACATACCCCTTGAAATGCTTCTGACCCGTCGAATTCATTCCAGTTGGATTTCCCCCTTATTGTTGTAAGGCTTCATACTTGTGAAAACCGCTCATTTTTAATGTCAGCTAAGTTTTGGAAGATCCTTGTAGATGTCTCTATTAAGGATTGCCTATTTAACTATTTTTTGGAGTTCCTCTTACGTTTTAGTTAAGTATGATAAGAGAGCATCATGACCATTGATCTCACATATAGGTTTTGCTGCGGATGCTTCCGAATTATCATCTCCATGTCAAGACATTTGAGAATACCCTCATCACTAAATTTTTTGGACTTCACAGGATAAAACCTTCCAGTGGACAAAAGGTAATATACTAGTAGATTTTTATCTGCATATAATATAAGTGAAAATTGTATTATTTCTATATACTTTTGTTAATATTGCGTTAAAAATGAAATAATATAAAAGCAAAACTTATGTTATCTTGCGTCATGCAAAAGCTGTTGGGATTCTAATTACTCTACAATCTTTAATACTCCTGTTTGTCTTATTTTCCTGGTTAGTCCGTTTAAAAAAGAATGCCTCTTTCCTTTTTTAGTAACTCTTTAATTTCAACGTGGACATGACATTTTTAAGGCCACGAGATAAAAGGATATTTTGGTACATTCTACGTATCTTTAGTACAAGACCACAAGATTCAAGTCTTCTTTACTTTCTTAAACTCCAAGCCAAGTCAAAATCAAACAAACAAATTAAAAGCGGAGGAAGTAATTAATTGTTATGGTAAATTCCACTTGCCAAATATTCCCCACCTAGGAGTGAACAGTGAACCTTGCCCACTTTGCTCCTGTCGTGACTTGAACTCTTAACCTCTTGGTTGGATATGGAGTGCTCTTGCCAATGGAAGAACCTCACATGTCTTGCACTACAATTCATATAGTCTAGAGATAAGTGATTTGGCTTCCAAAGGTTCGATTGAATGTTGATGTATCTCCCTCCATCCCAGTAAAGTAGATCTAATTTGACCTGCATGGTTATATTATTAAAATATTTTAATAGATTATTATAGTGAGTTTGATTAAGAAGGTCTGAAGGTGGGGTACCTTGTCAAGTAAAAGTATAATTTTCTTCCAGGGAGGCAAACAAGTGTAACAAACACTGTGACGTTTTATATACAATAGACTAATAATTTTGTGACGTTCTTGCAGTTCCGCTTTATAGTAATGGGAAATATGTTTTGTACGGAGTTGAGAATCCACCGAAGATTTGATCTTAAAGGTTCTTCACTAGGACGCTCTGCAGACAAGGTTGAAATTGACGAGAACACAATACTTAAGGATTTAGATTTGAACTACTGCTTTTATCTAGAACCTTCTTGGCGCGAAGCTTTATTAAAGTAAGTGACTTTTTATTAAATATTCTCATTTTCTCTAATGTACCTACATTTGTTACTTTTCAGTTGCTGTTCTAACTTAAGTGTGTAGTAAATATCCAAAGGTAAATAGTAAGTGGGTATTGATCCCTAGTCCTCTAGGTAAATAACTCAACATTCAACCAAGTGTACCATTTAGCCTTCTTGTGGCATGAGTGCCAACAGATAATATTATACCAATTTTAGAAAATATATACATATATGACCTAGTTTTTCGGAGAGATCGCAGGTTCATGTGCCTCATATTTTAGCCTATAGGTTTGCCCTTGATTGTAATGGTCTGGTGGAAGCGGTTGAAGTCATATGATGTACTTGCAAAGAAATGTTAGCCCTCCTTGTTCTGTTTCACTATATTTTTTGGTTGGTAGGAATAGTTTCAAGTATTTTTTGCCGAGTTTCATAAGATATGGCAGTTTAAAGCTGTTGGTTCGTGGCGACATTTGTCTTTTGCACCTCGGAATTATGTGTTTCCGTAATTGAAAGCAACCTTAACTCTTTCTTTTAAAGTTTGATGGTCAGCGAAATCACACTAGAGTTCTTCAAGATCTATGTAAATTGTTGAGGTAACTCGCAACCTGTTGGAATTTGTATAACCTATCTCATTTAAAAGTTTAAGTTGTTAGAGAGAGTACACTTTTATTTACCTAATTGTATCCAACATGTCGCTTCATGTGCGAGCGAGTTTCGTTTTTCATCGGCCAATCATGTGGAGATTCTTTTTTATATGGGTGGTGCCATGGTGGTGAGACTTGAATGCAGGGCCTCTGTCTGCTAATACAATGTTGAAATATGTGACTGTGTCATCTAAAAACTTAAGCTATTAGAGCAAGTGCACTCTTATTTACTTGATCATATCTCAACACAACCGTTTGTTTGTACAGGCAGATCGAAATTGACAGTAAATTCTTGAAGGAAGAGAACATTATGGATTACAGCCTCTTGTTAGGTGTTCATTATAGAGCACCTCAACACCTACAATCTCTCATTTCGTGCAGTGGACGCACCACGGCAGATGGATTAGAAATTGTTGCAGAAGAAGGTTTGTCTCTGAAAACAAAAAATATCTGCATCCGTTTCAATTGGTTTGTCTTACTTTCCTTTTTAATCTGTTTCAAGATGAATGTCTCTTTCCCTTTCTGGTAATTTCTTAATTTTAACTATTTCTTAGTTTTAACTTTCCACATGACATGCTTAAGACCACAAAATTAAAGGATATTTTGGTACTTTTTTAAGACTTAACAGTTAACACTAGGACAAAAGAAGTATGACCTAATAGCTGGTGGCTTTTCAGCTAAATGATGGTTCATAATAAAGTCGAATCTCGTCATATATCTGTAGGTAGGTAAAGTAAGACACTTAAATTGAAACTGAGGGAGTATAATTTAGTAATCTCGTAAAAAGAATAAAGTTATATATATCTTGTTTTTTACTTGGCTTTATGACTTTCTATAAACTATTGTTTTGTTTTAATACTTCAGAGTCTCTGGAGGATGAAATATCGCCCCAGGGCCTTGTTTTGGTCCCACGTGGAAGTGATGATAGTGTCGTTGTGGGTCCTCATGTCAGAGGCAGCCGATTACGAGCGTCATCAGCTACTGGTGATGCGGAAGTGGACCTCCTCCTCCCCGGGACAGCAAGGTAGTTTTTCGCTAGGCTTGACATTAGTATTTTCTTCAAGGTGTAGCACCCTTGAAGTCACAGTGAGATACTGGGATGTATTACTCCCTCCATTTCAATTTGCTTGTCTTACTTTCCTTTTCAGTCCGTTTCAAAAAGAATGTCTCTTTCCTTTTTTGGCAACTCTTCAATTCTAAATTTCCACATGTCATGTTTAAGACCATAAGATCAGCAACTTGTTTACACATCCTTTCATTAGATTGCTAGAGATGCTGCACGAAAGCCTCTGTGCCTTCGCGCATCTAGTCTTGCTCTCTTTCGTGCACTTTGCTCACGAGTTCATGAAATGATATATATATATATATATATTTCAGAAGGAATGAAGACTTCAACTACCACCCTTGTATTATCTACAAAATTTTAGTTGTTCTTTTCATGTTATGATTTTGGTGTTGACAATTGTACATGCCTAAATTCATCTCTTTGTGCGTCCAGCAGATTCCAGATTCAGCTTGGGGTGAATATGCCAGCAAGGGCGGAGTATATACCAAAAGAAGGTCAAACACAGGTGTTCCACGAAGTATACGATGTTGTGTTATACCTCGGGATAATTGACATATTGCAAGAATACAACATGAGCAAGAAGTTAGAACATGCATACAAATCGATTCAGTTTGATTCTGTGTCCATTTCTGCTGTTGACCCAACGTATTACTCGGAGAGGTTCTTAGAGTTCATTCGGAAGGTCTTCCCTACATATGCAGTAGCAACTTGAACAGTATCCCCCACCCCCAAATCCTTAGCTGTTACCATGGAAATTCGTCCGAACTTAAGAATCCTTAGCTGTTACCATGGCAGAGGGATACAGCTGCTGTTTGTAATTTATTGAAGAGTGTACAATGCGGATTACAGATATGTAGTTGATACTTGATAGCAATGTTTATCAGTTCTTGTTTACAGATAGTTGGATCCACGATTTGAAGTTTATAATTTCTCACTACAACCTTAAGTAAATCTACAATAATTACTGAGATTATAGTCAAATATTATTTAGTTGATCTCCTAATATTAGATCCACCCCTATTTCTAGCATAACCATGTGATTAGCTCTCAATTACAGCATTTGTATTTCCATATTCAAGATTTGTCCAAAGGTCATGAGTGCAGATTAAACTTGGAAGATATTAGATATGGCATACAACACCATCAAGTTATTAGTAATGGAATTTCCAGATTAAACTGCATATCTCATAGGTCGTATTTCTTTGGGTTAGTAGTAATGAAATGCTTTCAAGTTTCATTACCTAAAATAAAGAAAAATAATACCACTCACTTCTCTATGAATCTCCGCTATTTGAATAAGGAATATCATAACGTCTAATGTGTTAAAAGGATAGCTTAGGTCCCTTCATATTGTACACCTAAAACAGAGATTTTAGAAGTTGGCAACAAATTTGCTTTCATTTAATGTAGTATCTAAAAAGCAATAAGCTACTTTGAAAATGGTATTCTATTACATCCTCAAAAGCCTTCCAAGATAGATGAATAGGCCTAACAGATACAACAGTTTCTGGTAACATAAATGATTTTGTAAGGTTTAAATGGACGAAAGCCACAAACTCAAAAATCACCACAAAAGACGAATTTAACTGATGTCGTCCATGCATTAAAAGATAGGTTATATGACTTTGGCTCATCAACCCATGTTGGGTGGTGGAGGTGGCGGGCGCATTCCTTGGCCTTGCATCTGTTGACCTGGAAAACCTTGTGGAGGCACCATTGGAGGTCTCCCCATGTGTCCACCTGGAGTGAAATTAGCCATTGCTCCACCACCAACGGGAGGAGGTGGTGGGGCAGGTAAGTTACCTCCTGGTGGCATAGGTCTAGGTACGTTACCCATAGGGGGAGGGGGTGGAGGCATTGATCCAGGGGCGGATGGTGGACCTCTGGGTGGAGGATTTGGAGCTCCAGGAGGAAGACCTTGTGGTGGTGGTGGAGGTGGAGGTAGAGGCCTGGATGAGGCACCAGGTGCTGACAACCCGTTGTCTGTAGGAGCAGTTGGTGGCTTGCTAGTCTCCGGTGGCTTAGTCTTGAAGTATAACTGCAACTGAAATTGATTCATCCAGAAGAGAGAGTAAGAGGCTAACCATGAAGAAATAAGTGAATTTCGGAAACCCTGTTGAGTAGTACAAGTTTGTAATTTAAGAAGTAAGAATACTCACAGTGAACATTTTTGAGTCTGGATCCCAGTGCGAGAAAAACTTGGGAGTTGATTTGTCAATCTCAGTGCTTGGAACCTGCATAATGCAACGGAATCAATTCAATAATCAAACAACGAAAAGTGGGAACATATAATAAAAGTGGTCAAGATTAAGTTTGACCATGAGAAAAAAGTTACCTTAAATGAAATGATCTCATATGGTTCAGCAGCAAACAGAAGAAACTGATATCTTTTGTCAAATGGTTGGATTTTCTGTCCAAAAGGAAAGAGAGACGTAAGATAAATATCTAGTTAATCTTGGAAAGATAAAAGATTATTTATTCTTCCAACATGCAAAATCCAGAAAAGCGGCACTTGAATAGCACTCTGTTAAATATAGTAGATTACTCAAGAAAAGAATATTGGACATACAAACCTGCTCGAATGAGGACATGAATCGATGCCTTGGCTTTGTGTTGTCTTCAATCTCAGGATATTCAATCTGCAACATCCACCACCATCATGAAACAAGCACAACACTTAAATAAAATAAAAAGAAGGGGAAAACCAAAGGAATGGAAGGTAAACTTGGGTAGATAAAACTCCTCCTATACTTGTCTAGCATATGTAATGTGCCAGGAGTGCATTTCTTGCAACCTGCACTTATTCCTCCTATCACGACATACTTTGATTATGTTACCAGAGGTTGGTGCAATATAGTAGCAGAACATAATCAAAGTAACCTACAGTTAGACCAATTACTATAAAGGAACCTATAGTTAGTCAAACTATTAAACCATTTTCTTCCGTTATCACATTTTTAAGTTACACATAATCTGGATGAAGTCTTTGTGCTGCCTTATTTTACTGTTTCATCATCATAGTTCATACAATAAACGAGAATCCATGCAGTGCATCCAGCGCATAGGACTTGGTCTCTTTGTTGTTACACTAGCCTCCAAGATTTTGAAACACATGATAATTGCTTTTATTTTTCATATTTTATTTTTGGGGCAAGGCAACATGCCAAAGTTGTGTTACCCAGCTGTGTGACCCAGAGATGTGTTTTGTACATATTAGGGACACCTCCTTTCTCAAATAACCCCCACAATAACCGCAGCCTGCCTATTGGTCTTTAACACAGACTTTTTAAGCAAAAACAATCACTTCAGTTTGATAAATTTCTACAGACTACCATTTCTCATATTCTTAGCCTAAATAATATGGTGGTTTACAAGTGGGAATCGGTTAAACTCAAGTTTGCTTTGAATGGAAATAGTCGAATAGTCAAATTCAAAGTCTTGTAATTGTCCATCAGACAAAATGTAAGGCTATCTCCTAATATTAATTAGGTCAAATTCCTACAACAAATATATAATGCCAATATAAACGCAACTATAGGAACCACCGGTTATACATAGGGATGGCAATGGGGCGGAGCGGTTGCGGGGCGGAGCAGGGCGGCTTATAGTGTTTGTGGAGCAGTGCGGGTTAGAGCTTTTGCGGAGCGGGGCGGGGCAGGGCGGGTACAAAATATACACTAGTCAAAAAATAAGGCAGTACTCTATACATTCTTGCATAATTCAATCTTATCCCAAGTAATTATGAAGAGGGATAAAACACCAACAAAATGCTATTTAATATCACTAAAAGTTTTTTAAAAAGTCTTTTATCTGCTTAAATGAATTGATTGTGTTGTGCAATACATAAACTAACAAACAATTATTTTATATATGAAGAAAGGAACACGCAGCTACTGTGTCCTTCTCAAAGTGCAGGGATATATGCGGTGCTTTAATAGATTTATGCGGGGTGGGGTGGAGCGGGGCAAAAAAAAAAAATACGGGGCGGAGCGGGGCAGGGTAAAGTCTTTGCAGACTTATGCGGGTTTGCCCCGCACCTGCCCCAACCCGCCCCATTGCCATCCCTAGTTATGCATCCAATCACATCAAAAAGGCGTGTTAAAAAATACAGGCATGACAAGCGAAACAATAGTATTGCAGAATAGGGAAGGCTTGTTGATACCTGGGTATCCATTCGTAAACAACACTCAATGGAAAGGATAGGTAAAAGAAGCCTAAATTACTCGAGTTGAACAACCATCTGGTTCAAGTGACGTAAAGTTTTTGAAGCCCAAATATTTTTTCAAATAGATAATCTATTAAAACCTCTTAATCATGGCTGAACGAATCGATGTAGGATTTCCCGACTCACACATTTTTAAACATATCTAACAACAGCCCAAAGCACTGAAATAGTGTTCTTTAACATATAGTAAACTAAAACTATTGCTTGCATAATTTTTAACTTTTATTTGGATATACTAAAACCCATCACACTCTCCCTAAAGCCCACCTACCTTCCCATGAGCCAAATAGTGGCTTTTCCCACTTTCCCTCCCTGACAGACTTGAACCCCCTAAAACCCATTGTTGGAGGTGGTTAGCCATTTCCACTAGGCTATCCTTTCCTTATCCCATTTTGAACTTTCAAATGATAGTTCTGTAGTTCTTCACTTCGACAGTGAAAATGTTTTTACTTCCAGAACAAGTGAAAAATAACATTTTGCTAGGGGTGTCAAAAATGAGCTCAACTATAGGTAACCCGGCCAAAATTTTAAGGGTTGGGCTCAATATATTTGAATTGGGTTCAATATCAACCCATTCAAGCCTTAATCCATTTTAAGAGAATCCTCAATTGAACCCAATTTAATCTCCAATTTCAACCCGTTTTAAGACTCTTTATTTACATTGATGTAATGTATGTTCATATATTGAAGGTATAGATTACTATCTATTTTATATCTCTTAGGATTTATCTATCCATTTGTAACCTCTTTTTTAAATTTTTCTTTAAGTTGAAATTCAAATGTGGTTAAAAACTTAAATAACAATATACTAAAATTATTGAGATTAAGTGGGTTAAATTGGGCGGGTCAAGACCCAACCCATTTTTAAACCCATTTGAGCCCAACCCATTTGAACCCAAAGTAAACTTGGGCGGGTCAAGACCCAACCCAATTTTAACCCAACCCGCCCATTTGACACCCCTACATTACACTAATCCAAAAGGTAGGGATGTTCGGCCATTAGATGAACTAATAAGTACGAACCATCAACAGGAAACAATGATGACTACCAGACTTAAATTGACAGCAGACACATCATCAAATTGAAAGTGAAAGATACAAAACAGTAAGTCTGACCTGGAATAAAAGAGATCTTTGTTTTGTCTCCGGATCAAATTGCTTGGTCACTCGGTAGCCAGGCCTACCAATTTTAACTGCAGTTCCAGGCCATAAAAAATTAGCACACGACACTCAAGAATCAAGGAAAATGGATAATCAATCATCATCAAAAATTCAAAATCTAAAAACTTCTTAGCCTGAAAGATATTCAAAGTATGATGGATCTCATCCCCAATGTGTAAATGGACAAAATTGAGTGCAATGGTTATAGATGATTCAAAAAACCAGCCCAACTAATTTAGGATTAAGGCGTAATTGATTGATTGACTAGTTACAAGGTTTAATAATTTAAGGAACTTTGGTCAAGTATTGTTTCATAGAAGGTGAAATTTTTGTCTTCACTATTTTGGATAACTGAGGAAACTTGCCTCCACCTCAACTATTCTACTCTGCAAAACTCCATTCACCAAAGCTAGGCAGATCAAAACATATCACCTAACTTATTTGGTTTTGCAGGGATATGAATGACCAGAAGTCTCAAGGATGTTTTGTAGATCCCCTTGTCCTCACGTCCACTCCCACTGTCTCCTACAACCTTTGTTTGAACTTCTCCAACTCTTGGGTGCTAGAAGGCGAATTAATTTCTAAACATTCTTTCAACACAATCAAATCTTATGGTACATAATTCATTTTTCTTGATAAATGTGGTGTTCATCCAAGTCGCGTGGCATAGCCATACACAGCAAGGCATGTATATCAAGGCCTTATCACTTGGCGCCAAAAAACAAGCAATGGAGGTTCAACGCTGGCAGGTGGTATAGGCGTGCCAGACACATGAGGTGATTGGACGGTTACAAATCAAATGTTATCCTACTACCTTTCACAAACACATATATAGGGTAGCTAATAGCTTTGTCGATTAAAGCTCAAGGCTTAGGCTAAATACAATGAACTTTGCCTTAGTGAATGTGAACCCTGATCTCCACTGATTTTTCCTACTTCATTGACTACTAGGCCACACAGTTACAGTGTGGAATTGTGGCTAAGGTTACATAAACAATTGATACTTTTAAACCCTAAATCCTATCCCTAATCTCTTACATATCACCAAAATTAAGTCCCAAATTCAAATAACACAACACATCAAACCGAAAAAGCCGATTTTTGAATCGAATCATACCGTTTCTTTTGAGAGTGACTTTGCGCTTATGAGGCTGAGGTTGAGCAGGAGCATCCTTAGCTTCACGAGCAGCTCTTTTAGCTAAATTAGTCTGATGCCTTTTCCCTTGAGTGTGAGCCAAGTAATTCCCTTCATTGTTGTGTAACGTCAAACAAAGCTTACATTCATAACTTCCGAGATGATTTCGCATGAAATAAGGATCTTTCGCGAGGTCTATAGTTTCTAAAGCTAACCGGCGCAACCGCTCACGGCGGTCGATTGCCTCGTTCTGGGCGGAGGCGGCGCCGCCGCTTCCCGGCTTCGAACCCCATTCTCTGTCCATTTCGTCTTTGTCACTGAACCCGACTCGAAGAGATACGGATGAAAGAGAAGTTGATATAGACAACCCGACCCGGTTACTTCATATAAATCGGGTCGGGTCAGTAAGCAATTGGACAATCACTTAGATTGGCCCAATATTTCAGTTCTGTTTGTTCATAAAATTCAGGATTTGCAATTGGATTGGCCCAATATAATTTTTTCATTATTAATTCGGGGGTGTTGGCGTTGAAAATTGTGAATATTTGAAAAAAGTAATTTTATTTTAAAAATTGAAATCGTGTTTAGCCATAAGCACAAATTAGAGTTGTTTCTGAATTTTTGTGAGTAATTATTGAGATTAACATAGTTGATGGGATTCTTAACAATCTTTTTTGGGAGGCATAAACATGAACGATCAAAGTTGAGCACATATAATATATTGTATACATATATGTGTGAAGACTTGCACATGAATCACAATTGACAACTATGTAGTAAAATAATCACACACAATCACTAATATTCATACTAGGATGGATAAGATTTTTTTTTTCACTCTTAATTAGATGTTTTAGTTATGAGTCCTGAGTCTTGATGTGGAATTTTTTTTTAATAGGAAGCATTTTCTTCTTTAATGACCTTACACAATGCACATACAAGTTAATAAGAACTTTTATTCGAATATCAAATAGCATATGAGAATTTTTTTTTAAAATGCAACGTAATAATTTCTATCAATAGAACCATGTTAATTAATTAGTCAATATACTTAAACAGAAAAAGGCAAAAGAAAATAAAAATGTTTTTTTTTTCTTTCAAAAAAGGGCTCTTTATATCTCTTGCAATGAGATAAAGTAGCCCATCATGGTATAAAGTTAAACTAGTTTCTTATCAAATCCACTTGTATATATGTTGCCTTTGGTATTTATGAATTCAATATAACTCTTCGTATGATGGATAAGATCTTTTCATTTTTAATTAAATTCTTAATCAGAAATCTCGAAGTTGAGTCTTAATATAAAATCTCTTTATGAAGTACTTCCTTTTTAAATGAGCCTTTATATGGTGCAAATTTAAAGTAATCGTATATATATATATATTAGACAACTCATTCCAATTAATAGGGGGTGTGCTAAAGGGGGCCTTGTTTGTCAACAACAAACATTAAATTTTTGGATTCATATATGTTATTGTCAATATTTGATAGGAAAATTTTTGAATAGTAGAAATCAGGTGGTTTGTCTTTTGATACATCAAAACTTTTGATGTTGACACTGGTCACCCTCATAAAAATGAACAATTAAAATTTTTCCCTTAGGTTTCTAAAGAAAGGGATACACAACAAACAAACAAAAAAACTCTTGTCCTATCAAATACATTCTCCTTTTGTTTTGGACTTAAAAGAAAAACTTTGTACTTAAGAAACTCACAAAAATTAAAGGACAAATTTAATAAAGGACTCTCTGTTTAGTTTTTATTTCTTTTATAATTTATGGACCTTATAAATGAGGTAAGAATTTATGTTGAGAAAATTGAAAATCTTATAAGAAAAAATGCTAAATCGAAGTATTTTGTAAGATACTATAAACGTTGAACGATAGTCTAATATTTTATTGTATGTTAGATTGAACAATTATTGGACTTGAGTTCTAATATTGTTCGAAATGATAATTTTTTAAAAGCTATATTTGTACGACTTTAGTAACAATATTTATTTGATGACTTGAAAAAGAAACATCGATCTGCATAAATCAATACCACGTTCGAGAGTCAAAATTTAGTTGCAAAAGAAATTGTTATAAAAAATAATAGTAGGAAATATAATTGAAGAAGAAGATGGCTTTGAGGTGTGTAAACACTTTCTTTAAAGAGATATTGCCCATATACAGATTGGGGTAAATACAAACAATTCTCTTCAAGGATGCAACAAAGCCCTTTGTTTATACATGCATATTTTTTCTTAGGCTACTTCTAGAGTCTTTATATTTATAGAACTCAAAAGATGACTCTTCATAAGAGTCATGTTCTTTCATGAACAGATATGTCTTTTCATAACAACCATGTTCTTTTACGAACATATGTGTCTGTTCAATTTAAGACCTCTATATATTACAAAATATCCAACAATCCCCCACTAGTTTGTAATATTTCTTATAATATTATGCATACCGGAGAGTATCTTATAATAGAATTGAACTTTCTGTTAGTGCAAGTACTTTAAAGTTCTGAACGAAGGAATTGGTATTTTAAAAGACTTGAACCACAACTCCATGTGTCAAAACCAAAAATATCACACACATAATATTATTTGTAGCTTAGAAACCCCATTATTTGCTTTAGCACGTTTATGGCCATGTGCTCATCCTGATTTCATGAATATTTACAAGACCAATCCTTTAGATCTTGCTTGAAGCGGCACCACTTCAATATACATATAGGTGAAATTAGTTACTATGTCCCTGTTACTGTAGACATTTACTAATTTCATTAAGAATTAATTCAACCTCCCTGTAACAGTCTGCACAATGGAGTATGTCACTATGCCCCTGTTATTTCAAGCATTTAACAACTCCTCAACTTCTCACATAATAGTATGCAGTACAATTGAATCAAGGCTCTAAAAAGAAAACTCGTGCTTTAGCAACACAAAGTAACTTGTTATTACCCATTGAACTTGTATTGTTAGAGTGTATACTAACTCAAAGTTGGGTTCCCATCACTTGTGTTTAGTTTAAAGATTTTAACCTTATTCATTCACACATTTATTATACTGCATCTTATGAAACTAAAATTTTCAAGATTAATATAAATCATAAACAAATCTTTCACATAGGCATATCACATATATTATCATTATCTCAATAGCTTAGAATAGTTGCATTAGTTGTGGCCACAATATTTTAAAATCATATTATTTTCAAGCATTATTCCATTTCTTTTCAAGCATTTATATGCTAATTATGTTCTTATTCCACTATGGAATTCAAGCCTATTTTGATGCAAAACTTATGACACCTTCATACTTGTTACAAATTCGACTTATATGGAGTTTTTCATTATCATCAGAAGATTCACTATTTATAGACCAATGCACCAATTCATCTATGTATGAATAATCATGTCTATACAAAAGTTATCTTACAACATATACTTCTTTTCATGAAAAAGTCACAACATTTCAAGTGACACTACTTCATGAAATTACATAATATTTTTACGAAGGCTTATAGCCTAATCATCACATTAGCAGTTTAAACAACTAATCATCACTAAAATTATCAAGTTATAAACACTAACTATCATGTCAAATACATCAAAGATATATCTTGTGGGTGTTGAAGAAACAACTTATATCTTAAAATTCTTCAAATATTATTGATTATTAATCATAATTCAATCACATCCACACTTTAAATGTTTCAAATGTCCTTTTCATAACTTGTGTGGACATCTAATTAACATCAGTAAATCATCTTGTTATCAAATTTATAGTGTTTCAATACTATAACACATGAACATTTAATAAGAAGACAAAATCTTCAACCTTTAATGAACACAAATGATCTAATAAAAAGTAATCATTTCTCTTAATTTCAATTATTCTAGTAACTTTCAAGGATAGATATTATCCATCAAAATAAATGAATTTATATATATCATCTCACAATTTGAAAATACAATTCACATGATCTTTATGCAACACTATTATGCCATAATAATTTTCTTTGATCCAAATAACAAATTTATAATAGGCATACCAAATATGTTATTCCTAAACTTATTTAAAAAGTATTTCAAGATCATCACAAGTGAATTAATTTTTCCTAACATTTATGAAAAATTATTTCTCAAAAATTTCAAAGGATAAAACTTCATAAATAAATAATAAGAGAAGTTAAGAAAGCAGAACCCGTTATATGTCATTTCCTTCGTGATCCATTGTTGGCTCACTTTTTCCATATGACTTGCTGCCTTAGAATCATACTTTAAATCAATCGAATATTTTTTCTTACAACCCCACTTCCTCAAGAATTCAAGGATCTTGTTTCGTTTATCTTCTTCAATCCCAATATCTCTTTTAAATTGTTAGTAAAAATAATAGTAGGAAATATAATTGAAGAAGAAGATGGCTTTGAGGCGTGTAAACACTTTTTTTAAAGAGATATTGCTCATATACAGATTGAGGTAAATACAAACAATCCTCTTCAAGGATACAACAAAGCCCTTTGTTTATACATGCAAATTTTTTTCTTAGGCTATTTCTAGAGAGTCTTTATATTTATAGAACTCAAAAGATGACTCTTCATAATAGTCATGTTCTTTCATGAACAGATGTGTCTTTTCATAACAGTAATGTTCTTTTACGAACAGATGTGTCTGTTCAATTTAAGACCTCTATATATTACAGAATATCCAACAATTAGGGATGAAACAATATTTATGGGTCATTTTTCAACATGTATATTTGAAAAATAGTCATTCATAAATTTTATACTTTTTCAATTACAAAAGTTGAAAATTGATTATTTATGAATTTTACATGTCATTGAGGTAATTGGATTTCTAGATAAAATACTACATTAGAATATATTTTTTTTAGTTATAATAGATTAATAGTGTAACTATCATTATATTTTGACTCATTATATAAGATTTTCTATTATTAAGGTATTTGATGGATTATAAAAGATTATTTCCATTCTTTCCAAGATTATCGATTACCTGTCATCAAGGTAATTGGAATTTGAGATAAAATACGTCATTAGAAAAAAGGTTTTAGTTAAATATACTATAGTATAAATACTTTTTACACTATTAATATATTTTGACTTGTTATATAAGATTTTCTATTATTAGGATATACTTTGATCGATTATAGAAGATTGTTTCCAGTCTTTTAAGGTTATCCATTAATTTATATATAAATATATTTTGAATAATATATATAGTTAAATAAATATTTTTTATACGATCAATGCATAAAATTTGCTCTCTTAAAAGAATGATTGCTACTTCTTTATTTTTTATTTTTTTATGGAAAAGAAATAAAATTATTTATAAAAAAACTTTGAATGTTTAATTTTGTTAATTTGAACTTGCCTCAACATAATCATGAAATAATGCACGCTTACTGATGTACTTGTTGTCGTGGATTTTATTAATTTCCATAAGATATGATATTCTTATAATTTAACTCTATTAATAAGAAAAAGAGATTTTGTTGGGACCATAACAATTTTTTAGAGATTTTTATCTTCTTATTTTTTGGGGGAAAATAAAGTTATTAAAAATTGGCCTCTATGTTTGTCAAAAGAGTTTCCAGTATAAATATTTTCTTTTTGTTTGATTGTTATTTTTGTTGTTATGTATGAAGTTCTACTATTTCTGGAGATCTTTTGGACAAACAAAAAATGTATTATTAAAATAGGGGGTCGGGCGGAGTTGCAGTGTCGACTATGGGTTCGACTAAAGCTAATTAACTTTGATTCAAACTATTTATAAGATTGCATACATATCATTCTCTTCAAATCCCACTTATGAAAGTACATTGAATATATTATTATATTATTATTGTTGTAAAATCGAAGAACCTCTATGATCCTTGCTAGAACCAAACATATATCATCAAAAATTATGGTGGGACATGGTAACGAGATCGTGTGAAAATTATTATCTTAGTACATTTATTTTCTTGCTCGTTAATTAGCGCCTCCTACTCATTGTTTATATTGTTTTGTGAGAAGAGGAAGAAGAAGAAGTGTGTGATTATTTTCTATGCACTAAATACAAGTTTCCTTTTTAATTTTTTTAAAACTATTTCATATAATTACTCAAAAATCTAAAATGATATCATATACCAAATTTTCTTTAATCAAGCCGGAAATATATGTAACATTTTCAGAAAAATATTATTTTTAAAAGTGCATATCATATTCGAGATTATATTTGATAATACTAATTGTGGAACCCACTGCATACTCATTGAAGCAAAAAAAATGTATTATTATCTTCTTGATAAAAAGATGAACAAGTCCATTCCCTACACTTAAATACACTTTGGCCTACATTGTTTTGGTTTTTTTCACACACACTCAATAATTTTTGTAACCATTTTGAAGTACACTTTGACCTAACTTTTCTTTTTTGACTTTGTTCTATATATATAATTTGACGGTCAGATAATTAGGTCTATCAGATAATTATAAATATTTTTTTACAATAAATTTATCATATATCTATACATCTTAATCTCCCATAAGACAAGTTTAGGATGAAAAATAACAAACTACAATCTTAATTAAAGCAATTTGTCACACCAAATAGAGTAGTCCTAGCTAGAAACATATATTTCCTAATTCTATGTTGGAAAAAAAATTCTATAAGAAATAGAAGTCCAAAATTTGTGCCTAACAATATTAAAAGTAGATGCTTTATTTAATTTTCTCCACTCCAATGAATTCTATCATCACTTCTCATAACCACCCACTCAATCGCTTAAATTAAAAATATAACATAAATATAATATATATATATATAACAATATATAGTCTATATATACCGATTATAGCTATATGTGTTTGATCTCAGATAAGACAAACTTACCATAACCAACTTTAAGAATGAAAATTACAAACCACAATCTTAATTAAAGTGATTTGTCACACCAAATAGAGTAGTCCTAACTCCTAAACATACATTACCTAACTCTATATTGGAAATAAATCCTATAGGAGCCAAATAGAGTAGTCCCAAACATACATTACCTAACTTTATATTGGAAATAAATCCTATAAGAGCTAAAGTTCAAAATTTATGCCTAACAATGCTAAGAAGTAGATGCTAAAATTTATGCCTAACAATGCAACAAAATTAATTTAAATAATCGCTTATCCAACTGCTTACACTAAAAATAACCAAAATATTCACAACAACATACACAGTGAAATCCCACTAAGTGGGGTGGGGGTGGGGGTAGAGAAGGTAGAGTGTGTGCAGATCTTACCATTCTCTCATAGAGGTAGACAGACTATTTCTGAAAGACCCTCGACTCACGTAGAGAATAGCCAGAATATATAACACGATATATATATATACACCAACTAGGAAAAGTAAATAATGAATTCAATCGGTTATTTGCATAAAGATCTCAAAAAAGAATCCTAAACAAACAACCAAAAAGTACTAGTTCACTAGAAAGAGCCCTCACAAGTCATAATCAAACAATTTTGGGCCCAAACCCAATAACCCGTACCAACAGAAGGCCCACTTAGATGTTGACCCACCACCAAAAGTTACAACTCAAAGCCTGGAGCCCAATTTATATAACTCTTTACCCCTCATTCTCATCTTAATTACCTTACATGCCACTAATTTTCAGGTGGCGGTTGGATTCCTTGTGTAACGGAAAATATTTACTATATTTACGCAAATATTAATTATAGCAAATTAACTTTATTTGAATACATGCAAAAATAGAAAATAGTACTTTACTTAATATATAAATTGAATGAATTTTGAGGAAACTAAAATAGAAATATTCTAATTTCTCACTTATAGAAAGTTCTATCTTATATAATAAGAATAATTGTAATTGTAGGTATTGCGTTAGAATCTTAAGTAGCTTTTTTTTTTTTGGAATTTCAGATGCTTGCTCATATAACTGTGGATCGAAAATTTGATTCTAAGCTATAGGATTTCGGAAAAAGGTAAGCTTTGATTTTTTTTTACTATTTTAGAGTTCATGCGTTCGGTAGGTAAGAAAGAATAAAGGACGAAAAAACTCAATTTTCATCTCTGGCTAAACGACTAAATGATCCACTTCTCATACATTATTTTTTTTGTCAATTTTTATGGTAAACAAATTCAATTTTTCAATTATAACATTTTTTTGCGTGCTTCCATTAATACGTTATTTTGTTGTCATTATTATTGTTCTTTCCTCGGTATGTTATGGCTTCTATTTCACATTATTTCGTTGTTGTTACTGCTTTTATTTCTGTATTCTCCTTTTTAGACTGTTTGAAAATAGTGAACGTACGTACATTCTATCTTCTTCCGACTCTACTTATGAGATTACATTAATATGTTATTATTAATTTTTTTAATGTTATTCCAAAAAAATCATATTCCTTTATTTAGAAATAGTTTAATTAATTTCAAACTTTTCATTATTAATTTTAAATATTTATTTGATTCTAATTTTGTAGCAGCTGAGAAGTCACTTGTTAACAAAGAAAAAGAAAAGAATAACTGCAAAAGGTTTTCCCTCCCACTCTTTCTCTCTCTACAAAACCTATACATACAATAAATACATATAGAGAGAGAAAGCAGTGAATCATGCCAAAAGCTTTCTGAATACTTTTACTTGGCCTTCTGTATTTCTCTCTGTCGCCATTGTGTCACTGTTGCATAGTTTCTAGAGAGAGAAAGTGCAGAGTTTTTGTGTTGAATTGGAAGGAGGAATTTTTTTTTAGAGAGAGAGAGAGTTGAGTTGAGGAAGGAGGAGTTCGCGGATGGGTCCATCGACGGCGACGACGGGGCAGAGCAACAGCAGTTACGATCTGTCGTTTAAGATCTTGTTGATCGGAGATTCTGGAGTTGGAAAGAGTAGCTTGCTTGTTAGCTTCATTTCTAATGCCGTTGACGATCTGGCCCCTACCATTGGTACTCTCTTTGCTCCTTTTAGCTCAGCTTGTGTGTGCGTGAATGCATACATATGTTGTGAAGAAAAAATTGTGTATTCTGTATTTTCCTTTTTTGTAGTTTTTGCTTGATGATCATTTGATTTGGAATTTGGAGTTTATGAGCTCGGAATTCTGTATCTGGAAATCCAATGAATGAATGAACTAGTATACAACATGCCGGAGTATTTTATGATTTGTAGTTTAAGTTTTATTTGTTTGATTCTCAGATTAATCACTACTAACTGCTGTGATTTTCAAGTCATACTTTCAAATCAGCAGCTGTGCTGTTCTTTGTAAATGATTGACTAAAGTTTTTGATTCTCAGATTGATCATCAATGCTTACTGCGTGAAGTGAAATCTGAAAAATGTGTATAATTTGGAAATCAGATGAATTCAGAAGTTTTTATGGTTTAAGTTATAGTTATTCTATTGCAATTAGAGGTTTGCGTATTGTTGAGGGGATTTTGTTGGATTCTTAGCAGTTTTATTGAATGTATACTTAGAACTAGAAAATGATCATTATCTGGATCCTAGCTCTGGTTCCAAACTTGTCTTATACATATTATTCACCAAAGCTAGTAAAAAAATTGTTTCATTTTTAGTAAGAAATAGGAACAACGTATTTATGTATACTGATAATAAATTTATCTGACAGTCTTGTAAAAAAATAATAATTAAAAATCTGAAATGCAATATTGTCTGAATAATAATGGACTTTGTTTTTAGGGTGCTATGAGACGATAGAAATGAGAAAAAACAAAAAGAAGAAGACAGATTGTTGGGACTGTTTTCACCAATTGCTAGGCTGTCCTTTAACATATAAGTAATTATTTTTAAACCCTGTTTTGACACATTGTGTCGGGTGTTGAGTTGAGCTGATTACCCTTATTAATGATCAATTAAGTTTTATATCAGAGGACTAATGTTTCTGCTATTAACGAATATACCGATACCTTTCTGCTATACCTTAAGATTGCCTAAACTAATATGCTATTTGTTTTAGAAATACAACATCTTAAGTTGTTTATGGGTAGTAACATAGAGCAGAATGTGCTGGTAGGAGATATCTGGTGGATCAGTCTACATGCATGCAAGTTGGCTTGGCCGCCACCGTGAAAAAAGAACCTAGACTAGAATGCCCTTCGTGTCTGCATGTTGCTTTAGGTGAATGCTCCGACTAGCAAAAGAATGTAAGATAAAAAGAACAAGAGAAAAAGAGCAAGCAAGAAATGTAGTTTTATGGCGTTCCAATATTTTTCCTTTCCTTCATCTGTCTGTCTCTCATCCTGATAGCTGATCTAGTGATTTATTTAAACATCTTTTGAAGTTTTCAACTAGACTCTCATATGATGGTTGATCTCTCTGATTCAATTTTCCACTGACTTTACTATTCCTTTGTCTGATGACTAGGTGTCGATTTTAAGATTAAGACGCTCACCGTTAGTGGGAAAAAACTGAAGCTTACCATTTGGGACACAGGTAAGAATCAAAACAGTGCCTAGACTCTGGAATTTAGTTTACTGTATTATATGTATCATCATTCTAATTTAATCTGGTTTAGATGCAATCTGTACTAAAACTTTAGAACTCCATAATTTAATAACATTCAATTAGATCTCTTTGTGCAATGGTGGATTATGTGCTTAAACACAACTTAATCTATTGAGACCTCTAATTTACCTTATAACAAAAACACAACTTGATCTACATGATGATTGGTTGGTTTAACTAAAGATGTGCCAATAGATTTTCACCTGCATTTTAAGATGCATGACTTGTTAAGGGAAAATGGGTATGAGGTAACTCAACCCCAAAAAGGCAAAAACTAGCTCATGAGGTAAAGAATGTCCAAGATCATTTAAGGAGATTATAACCCATTCCCTGGCCCAAATTCGATTCTCTAATACCTTCCCTGCACGCCAGAATATCTAGAGCGGGTATAACATAACATTGGGGCCAACACTGGAAAACACAACTAGGTAGATGGCTCTTAGACCATGTTAAGAAAAATAAACCATGTACTTAACCAAATCTAAATGCTCATTCACTAGATGAGGGTTGTCTACGACCACATTAGGAGATAATAACCCATTCCCTCATTGAAACATAACCCTAGGTTACATAGACTTTCCTCTATGCAACGAGGTTAATATGTTAATATTGCATAACATTGAATACCTATGCGGAGAAGTGTTTTAGGCTCATGAGTTGAGGAATTCGACATTTCAGCGGAACTACTAAAATCAGTTTTACTGATCAAAAGAGAAAAAGATACTACTGAAATCAATTTTTTTATAGGTAAAACTTTTACTGTTGTTCTACTCCAACAATTGACCCATTTGTCTCAGTATCTTCGCCGAAAGAACTTCATAAAGTATCTGGTTTTTACTTAGATCCAATGGAAAGTTGTAACAGTACATATCATGTTTCCTACAGCTGGACAGGAGAGGTTCAGGACACTGACAAGCTCCTACTACAGAGGTGCTCAGGGGATCATTCTTGGTAAGTAATAAGTGAATTGGTACATTTTCATATCTTGTAAGAGGATACATCCATTGTTGATAATTCCTCTATTGGTTAGCTAGAGTTAGACTTTTGGCTTTTGTTATTACATCACTCATCTTCACTGCTGTTTAACGCCATCCTGCCTTTTTCCACCATGATTGAACAATGCATAATTAAGTGGTCGTTTGGCCATGAATATTTTTTACTCTTTTCCGGAAATATGTTTTGCCATAATTTGAAATCAAGTTGAATTCTGTAATCTGAAAAACACCAAAAGTTGTTTTATTTTTTATGAAGAACACCAAAAGTTGTATTCACTCTCAAATCACTCGCAAAAATTCAATCACTACTCCAATTTCCAAATACCATTTTCCTTTACTCAATCATGCACAATTTTTGTTTTTGATCCAGCAGCTGTTCATATTTGTTTATTGCATGTCCAAAAGTAGAGACTTCTTGATAATACTGGTGAACGTTTACACTATTGTTTTTTTGGAGCTTCTTCTCTTAGATAATGTCAATCTAACTGCCATATGTTCTATTAAATGACAGTTCTATGGTATGAAACTTAGGCTCCCCTTCTTTGAATAATCTGATTAAACCTCAAAAAAATCTGGTTCCAGTGATATGTTTTCATGATGATCTTCTATAGTCTTTTTCGGGTTGCTGGAGTTCTATCTGCCAAGAATAGTAATCAAGCATCCCAATCTATTTTCCTAACAACACTATAGAACTTCTCCGTGATGAAATTCATGCTGATTATTGCTTCAGTTCTTTCTGACTGGCTCCCTACAGAGTAACAAACTGCAAATATTAAATAGCATCTGGGTTGGTAGGGGGATCCTATATTCTTCCAAAAAAAAAGGATCCTATATTTCTGCCTTTGACAGCACTCCAATCTCCATTAATTGAATAACGTTTGTGGGATGACTGGTAGAAAATGTTCAAATTCAAAAAGGTATCCATGTAGTTTTCAGATACCTAACAAGAAAAGTAATTTTCCTATTTTTTAATAAGAAGCATTTATCTGTGCTTTCTTTGTTGACATATTTCTACATTCCTCTTAGATGCTTTCTGTTCTCTAAATTCTTGAATGCATTTCTAACTACTATATGTACTATTGCTTATTCAAATTTTGTTTACAGTCTATGATGTAACAAGAAGAGAGACCTTCACAAACCTGTCTGATGTATGGGCAAAAGAGGTGGAGCTGTATAGTAATAATCAGGATTGTGTAAAGATGCTGGTCGGAAATAAAGTTGACAGAGTATGTTCTTTGTAAAAATGAACATGCTTGCATCTCTCTTTCCAACTTTTCTCGATAGTTGTGTTGGAGTCTATTCATTCTGCTTCTTGAATATGCTAGGAGACATTATTTTATGGAGAAAAATAAGGAAATTAAGAGTTGATATTATCTCTTCAAATGTGATATACTTTATCTTCTTGTGAGATCTGGGAACTTGCGTAATGCTTATAATAGGAAGTCATGAAAACGATGATTAGGGGATTTTTGATCTGCTTTCTTTCCCAAATAATTGTATTGCAGTTACAAGATTTAATGTGTTGAAGCAAATGTTTACATAATGAAGCTATATGCAATTTAAATGTAAGTGTGTTCAGATCTCAAAAAAGAAAGATCACAAGAGTTAAAGGACGAGTTTGGATAACTGTTGGAGAATATATACCTCAGGGAATGTACTATCCATCTTATTTTATTGTTCTGTTGCAGAATGAATTGCAACAGAGTTAGAGGATGAGTTTGGTTACATCTTAATGCTTTCTGTGGGAGTATCTTTTAACGTTTATCTTTATTGATCTTTAGCATTAAAATTGACGTTGCAGTCCATTATTGGTGCCTGACAAATTCTGCATGAAGTCTGTAAACCAATTTTTGTTCTTACTTTACTATTGTTTTATCAGGAATCTGAGAGAGCTGTGACCAGGGAAGAAGGCATTGCCTTAGCAAAGGAACTTGGAGGTCTATTTCTTGAATGTAGTGCTAAAACTCGAGAAAATGTGCAAAACTGCTTTGAAGAGCTTGCCTTAAAGGTAAATGATACATTCATGACTTCTCTGTAGGTAACACAAGATGTTGTTGTCAAGTTAGCATCATATGCAAAGTACTATGGTCTGCTGGTTATTAATATAACATTATCTTTTGGATGAATCAAGTTGACCTTTTAGATCGAATACCCTCATAAAATATTATTCTGATGTAGTGCTAAAACTCAGTCAGTAGATCAGTTCAATTTATTCTTAAGATACATCGTGTTCTACAGTGTCACATACTAGACTGGTAGTATGACTAATCAACTCTCAAGATTAAGAACCCATACAATCCAATGTTTCTCGACTTGATATCCTTGACCTTCAAGCTTTGAGAAACGTTGCAGTCCAACAGTTGTGATCTGGTTGATACAAAACCGGATTCATTTGGTCAACTCATATCTTTTCAGGATTAACGTTTCCATCTATTTCTAACTAGACTACCGTATTCAGATAATGGAGGTGCCTAGTCTCCTTGAAGAAGGATCCACTGTAGGGAAGAGAAATATCTTGAAACAGAAACAAGAACAGCAAACACAACAGGGCGGTGGTGGTTGCTGCTCATGAAACTCCTAGGACTTCAAAATGACAAGAGTGTGCACTAGATGGTGCATATCAAATATGTATATGCTGTTTTCTTTTCTTTCTTCTTACTGTTTTTATCTTGCTGCTTTGAAAGTGGTTAGAAGTGTCATGTAAAGTAATTGGTCGATGTTGGTCATTGACCAATGTTCTTGTTAATATTTGCCAGATTGCTATCAAATTGGGTGTTTTTTTTCCATAATTTTAATGTGCATTTCATCACTAATTGCCTTTGAGAATCAGCACCATACTATTGCACTATATGATCCACTGTATGTTTTCATTTCCTTTATAGATCTTCAATATGAGGCAAGATTAGAATGTTAAGAAATACTTCTTCTCAGGGTCCAACGTAATCTCCCCTTGTAATAAGTCACTTAATATCATGATTGAATTCATAGAATATCCAATCGAATGCATCACATACAACAAAATATCTAGTGTAATTTTGCACGTATGTTCTGGAGCTAATCGTGCCTCTAGTAACGATGCTTTGCTGACCCATTACTTCTTTTAACTACTATGGTGTCTCAGTTAATTTGTGAGCACCTTTGATTAATTCAATTTGTTGTCCATGGTGGGGATAAATATGAAGATATCACATACTAATATTTTTGTCATTGTTGATATTTGAACTTAAACTCTTGTGGTTTTCACTTCATCCACTTTATTAACCACTAGGCTACATCCCTGAGTGCAACTACAAATCTTGTAACAACAAAAAAAAGATATTAAAAAGTTGTAAATTAGAATAATTCAAGGTACTTTCCACTAAATATCCAAATTCTTGTTACTTCTTTCTCCACTCTCCACTTTTACTTGTTCGTTATACTAAAATAAGATATCTCTTTTTACTTGTCAATCAAGAGAGGGTAATATACTAAAATTATTGCTACTTAAATGGTGTGCCTGTGCCAAGTCAATACTGGGAAGTGATGATACCCAAATTCCGACTTCAAAAATTTTCCTTTAAAATGAGGGAGCATAACATAATGACAAAAAAAGTCTCCCTATTCCATCATTCTAGTTGATGAATCATTAATAAAAAAAAAGATGAGTATTTCTCATACTGCAATCTCGCTATAAAGAGTATTGCAACATTCAGGAGCATTACTCTCCAATTTCTACATAATCTCCGAGCTTCTGATAAACACTAGTACCTACAGAACAAGGGGAAACATATCGACAATAGCCAAGCGTCCCAATTTTCTTTATGTAGACCTATAGGGACGGCCAATTTCAGCACTTATTGCTTCGTCTAGGATTATGCAAGCTTCACTTTCAGGCTCAACAAGCTCAGATGGGGTCTGCGATAATCACGAGTCAAACGACCCATATCGAATTAATCAGACATAAAAAAAAGAGTCTAATTTGAGTATTTGCTTCACATACCCTTCCTAATAAATTGTTCCTACAAGCAGATGCCCCTGAAGCTATCAATAATCTGATAACATCTAAATGTTCACCTCTGGCAGCATGATGGAGAGGCTACAAAAATTACAACAAATACAATCAGTACCGCCAATGTAAAATTGAAACTTTGCATAACGTTAACTATTAGTAGAGATGCCTCACCGCATCACCTTCTTCATCAAAGGTGTCCAGCATCCTTTTCACGCATTTAGGGTCAGGTGCATTATTTATTAGCAGACGGGCTATTTCTGTGTATCCTGTTAAAATAATCAGCATTCAGAAAGTAAGAAATGTGAGCATATGATTCCTTCTTTACTGGAACCTGCATTATCCCCTTAGCCCTCACTTCCTCGAAAGGCCCGGATTAATGTAGTTAGTTCACTTGATGCCTGATAAATGTGGTCAAAGCCTAAGATTCACTCACTGTAAATTTCATGTGTGCCATTTCTTTATGCTAGAAAAAAAATTAGTATGCTTCGAAAGATGCGACAACAAAGGGCTTGGAACTTGCAACCATACGGTTATACCTCCAGCACAAGCATCATGCAATGGAATTGCTCCATCTTCATCCTTAGCCTCCACAGAAGCTCCCCTCTCTAACAGTAGCTGAGTCAAAAACAATATTATATTAGTATTAGTCAAAAACATGATAATGAAATCAACACCAACAGATCCATCGTAATGTAATGTCTGCTGTAGGGACTGTTTCCGAATTGAGAAGAGTTGAGTGGACCAACCTCCACACATGCCAGATGGCCATACAGACAAGAAATATGAAGAGCTGTGTCCCCATCTTCTAGAGGTTCATCAATGCTTCCACTAAAATTATCTGCAGCAGTCCATCAAGTAGTTTCATGAATATCGCAGATACATTGACAACAAGGTATATAGGAGAACTTATATTTGATAGGTAAAAAATAAAATACACAGAACAACTTATTTACTATCTCCCAGAAACATGGGTGACGGAAAATCCAACATAAAGAACACAGCAGCACCATGATCAAATAGCAGCTCGGTAAATGTCCTTTTAGATCCACAGAAAATGGAAATGAATTGTGATTGGGTTGGGCAGGAGATGAAATAAGAATGACGTTCCAACCTTTCAAGCATAAAAGTAGTCGCAAGGTGCAACATGTGCATCACAATTCAAAAGTGTGATTAACTATGTTTCAGGTACAAGGCACTTCTACTGCTGGTAATACCAGCCTGAGTAACCAAAACCCCAAGAAAATGAGAGAAATAGATGATATCTTGAGATGATTCTTGGCCCAGTGGAGGATGCTGATGGACCATATTAATGGTGGGAAGAAGTGTCACTCTCCTAAGAGAGTGGGTTTTTGGTCAAGAATGAACTCATGAAGTACAAGAGTGGTAAGACTTGAGTGAATTGTATTTGCCCTCCACCCCTACTTTGTTGTGGAGGTGCTGGCTTTGCAGTATTCAAGCTTTAATTAAGCCAAAGTTCCTCACATCACCCTTGAACCACAACAGAGTAGGGTACTATATCCCACCTAGCTGAATGAATTTGACAAGAAGGTGAATCTCCGGTTCTCCCTTCTTGTTTTCTAATATATGCATTGGCTTTGTTACATTCCAGCTTAAATCATCCGTATTCCTTTCATTTATCCTTGGGATGGATAGGAGGGTTCACAAAACCAACCTTGTCAAAGGGGTTTCAGACAACAAGGTGACTCTCTTCAAGACCAATCTCTAAAGCACAGCCAATGTTCACACTTGTTTCCATGACATTCCTTCATCTCAACCACCAATAGGGCATTCTGCATGTGTCCTTATAAATGCCAAGAACAACCTCACACAATGTGCTCTATATCTACATGTGTGTGTGCTTATGTGCTTGTGTTGTTCCATTGTGTAAGGCATAGCTACAATCATCAGTATGAGCCAACTTACTTGTCAATTCAATGTTTTTTTTTTAGAAAGAGAATACATACATTCCACTTATTTGGGAGCAGTACCACCACTTTTACTAAAAACCGGACCCCAAATTATAAATTGCTTACTTATTTGAACATTAAACTAACAGATCTATGTCTTTCTTGTTCTACTAGCTAAGACTAAATTATCACATGTCCATTTCATTGTTACAACTTCCTTTTTTATGTTAAAATCAAAGCTATAAGCAAATTCATATAAATCTTTGAGTAGCACTACTAAATCTTCAGCTATTCAACCATAATCCCTTGCCCCCAAAAAGCTTTATATTCTTCCATGAAATCATATGCATCAGTTCATCCTTAGGAAGTATGCCCTTTACAACAGTAACTTGAACAACATGTCAAAACTAGCAAAGACCATACAGATAAATAAGATCAATAGAAAAAATAACGTTAACAATTCAAAAACTCAGTAGACAATATCAAAGACGGATATAAAATTTTAACCCAGGAGTACCATTGTACCCACTACTATTTAGGAGCAGTAGGCAGACTTTGTATAAACATATATTTTTAAAATTATATTGTTCAAGAGAAGGATAATGGGTGATACTACATCTACCCAGCCTAGACAATATAGGGCAACGGGGCAAGGAACAGAGGAGACAACACAAAATAGAGCGTAGTTGGACTAGAAGACATTTTTCTTTTGCTCTGTTTTAATTTGGAGTTTATTTTATTTTTACGAGTGTCTGAATATTGGAGGTACTAATATGGAAGGAGAGAGATCCATCCTGACGATTACCACCAGTTCGATTTCATCTGCAACCTCTGCCTTATCAGCCACTTCTTTGGTCAAAGACAAACTTCATCGATTAATCTTACACACTCCGCTTTATTTTCTTCACTCTCATGTAGTCCTGCTCTAATTGGGCTATTCGTCCACAGACACTAGAGTTTAATATGTCAGTATGATTGCATCTTACATTAGGTTCAGTGTTAATAAGAGTGTTTTTAGTTTGATTCGAGGTTAGTATACAACAATAATCACGCCTCAATCCAAAATAAGTTAGGGTGAGTTATATGAATCCTTACGACCATATTTCTCCATTTATACATATCAGGCCAACATTATACAAAATAAAAATAAATAGGAAGTACTAGAAGCTCCCTACATTTTCTATGGCATAAAAATCTCAAGTAGGGGTAAACCACTCCTAGAAAGCATAGGATTTAATGTAAACGTACTAGCATGAAAAAACCTATTCCCAACTAATTTGGTATCGCCTATATACATCTTTTCCCTCCATTGAGCTATATGTTTTGCTAAGTCTGCATGGATTCCAAGAGGTTGTAAATTTTTCGAGACAATTTAAGTTTACCTCGTCCTTTGTTAATACTTCACTCACCATGGTTCCACACCTAAAGAATTACTTAATGTGATTGAGCTATATGTTTTGCGGAGTCTACATGGATTCCAAGAGGTTGTAAGTTTTTTGAGATAACTTACTTGATCCAATTTTAGTCTACCAGATCTCTCTTTAACACTTCATTCACCATAGTTCTACACCTACATAAACACTTCACTCACCATGACTTCACACCTATAGAAAACATTTTACTCACCATAGTTTCACACCTATACACAGTGGCGGCAGAGCCACCTTATTCTTCCGGAAAATTACACTGTTTAACTAGATTAAAATTTTAATTTTTGTATACATGTTGTATGTTGGCTCCATTTTTTTGTCTTTTCATGTCTACTTTTTTATATTTTGACACTCCTTAAAAAAAATTCTGTCTCCGCCACTGCATATAGAAACACTTCATTCGCCATGACTCCACACCTACAAGCACACTTCATTCACCATTGTTTCACACCTACATACCAATACCAGTGCATCTGGAGTTCGAATTGGACTATAACAGGTTCGATTCGAGCTAAACAGGATATAAATGAGGTTCATATAAATACTAGGGCTCTAATTAACTTAACATAGTAGCAATTGTTGTTGTTTTAGGGTTAAACTTAAACATTTACGAACAAAAAAAATGGTAAGGAGAACGAACCTAGGGCTTGACGAAGGGCGTCGACGTCGCCGGACTCGGCGGCGTTGAAAATGTCACGGAGGTGAATAGGTATGTGAGAATCTGGCTCTTCCTCGAACTCCAATTCCTCCTCGAATAACCCGCCTTCGTCTTCTTCTTCACCCATCATGCCGTTACGTCCCCTTTGTACCGCCATTTCTGTAACTTGGATTTTTTCTAAAAGTAGGGGAAGGCCTTTATAAAAGCATCCTACGTAAACAATTATATTTAACTAGACATTAATAACATTTACGTGACGATAATTGGGTGCAACTCTTATAATAGGACGTAAACAATTATTGATAGGATGAGTATATTCCATGTGAATTGTCTCGTAGCCCGTAGGACGTGTGCGTCTACTTTTATAATTTTTTACAAGTTTAAGTGTATACCCGAAGTTGAAAGATATAAATGTAATACAGAAAAAGACATTCATTTGTCTTTGGTCGCATGTAAATACTCTTAACTTTGAGTATGCACATCTAGACATTTTAATTCGTTTTCACTGTGTCAGTTAAACTCTCCAACTTACAAAATGATCATCTAAACATTTTTAAAATTTATGTGTCACATCAGTTTCAGATGTTTATGAGGCATAGTAAGGATGAGTTGGAGTTTTTGTTGTCAAATTCTATGTGCTAGCAACATTAGATATCAATTTTTTTAAAAATAATCAAAATATTTGAAAGTTCTTTATTTAAAAAGTAGTCCGTATTTATAAATTCTTTAAAAACTAATTGATTTTAAATTTTAATACAAGAACATGCATTATAATGAATTTCAAACTTAAAAGAAGTGAAAAATTCTAATAGTGTCATATTTAAAAGTTTCTTGACTCTATATAAATTTTGATCTAAAAAATGTGAAGCTCCATTAAAGAAAACATTTTTGTCGATTTCTTTTTAATTTTAAAAATTTAAATTCAAAATCTTTGATTAAGAACGTTCTTCAAATTTCTTTAGGATCAAATGAAAGTGTTTAGTTGCTATTTGGAAACTTATGGGCCTCACTACAAGAACTACCCAATTGTTTTCCAAAAGAAGTTTGGACTGTTTTCATTACCAAACAAGCCCAAAGCAATATCAAAATCAATGGAGATCATTACTTGGACATTTTCTTTTTACAAATAACGTGGAGGGTGTTTAATTGGACACTCTGAGGTTAGAAAATAATCGTATATACAAGTAAAATGATATACGAAATGATTAAACAACATATTTTGGATACCCTTAACATCACAAGCTTTTATGGCCCTGGAATGAGACAATATTTGAGTGTTCGAATCTCATTGGAGGGGGGGGAGGGTAATTGACATGTTGATCCGAGTAATGACATTTGGTTATAGTTTTATAGTCAAAAGTTCCACCGCAAATTAAAAACGAGTCTTTCAAGTTTGAAAAACTGGTTCGTAATAAAATTACAAAACTTCAATATTCTATTTTTCAAGTGAAATTGCACTAGATATGTTGTTATTATTGTTGTACTCAATTCATGTCCCTTTTAATTCCACAAAACACACTCCTTCATTAAAAGAAAATGTTCCACTAGACAAATAGTGCCAGTTATAAAGGTTTTATTTATTTAAGTAACTTGTTGCATTTATTATAAACTATAAAAGGACTCATTTTTTTCACATGAAACTGAGTGTTATTTCTGACATTCTTTTAGGAAAGTTTCTTACTTCTACCTGCAAGACTCAAGTGGACAATATATGAAAAAGAGTTCTAAAACAAGCAACTTGTCCAGCCAATAGCACAAGTATGTAGGGGTAAATGTGGTAAAATTAGCTCGAAAATATAATTCTTCTGATCCGTTCAAGTTTGAGCTGATTATTGACCATTTGACATGTCCATTGATTGACTCAGTCTATTAAAACTTGAGTTGATATCATGTGTAACCCTAATTGATCCATGATAAATCTTATCAAAACATTATTTTATCGATATGTTATATATAGCTAATAGAGAAAAAAAGTTTTTAGTAATTAATACTTAGTAAGAATTGGGGAGTTGAGTTATAATCAATTTGTTTTTAGCTCATTTCGAATTAAATGACTTTCAAGCCGAGTGACTTAATAACTTGCTCATTTAGTAACTCAACCATTTTTAATACTTTCAAATTCAACTCAACTCGATCACTTTTACGGTTACTACCTACAAATTGATCATGCACACCTAATTAGACCAATTATAAATTTCTAGCTGCCCCAAAAGAAAAATAAATTAAACATATATTTCATGTACGTAGCAGCAAGAAGCATGTGCAAGTAGTCAAGTACTCTCTCTATTCATTTTTACTTATTCATTTATAATTGTTATGACCTTAAAAAATAACTAATAAAATGATAAGTTTACTATATATCATTTTTTGAATATAATAAAATTAATATTTTAAAAAATATATTTATGAATGCATAGTACTTAATTAATACTAATAAAAATAAAATAGATATAAAATCATAAATTATCTCATAATTTTTTAAGTGAACAAATAAAAATAAATATTTATTTTTAATATATGAAACAAATAAAAATAATGGAAAATACTAACTTAAATCCATAAATAAAATAAGAAAGTGAGCTCCAATGTAGCAGGAAATCATGGAAAAGAATTAGCAGAAAACATGTGCCATGCATCGTAAATCGTGCCCATATTTTTCTCCCTTTAATATGTAAAATAAAAATTGTGTCTCACGCAATTTAAATTAGTTTTCAACAGCTAAGTTCCAGTTCTACATTTATCTGAATAATAGAGTGTCACAACGTATAAAGTATTTCACGTTCACATAAAATTTAAAAGAATATCGTATGCTTCAAAGGGTACTGTAATGTGAACAATCTAATTATCCTAATACAAATATTAATAACTAATTTCAAAGCTCAAATTCATGAACTTATAAATCATACGAAAATAATTTTACGATTGCATGATAAAATAATGTTATTAGCCCTCATGAGAAGCAACTATATAGTATAAAAAAAAAGAGGCATATATAATACAGCAAATGAATTCTTTGAATTGCTTGCAATTTACAGTTTCCTCTACCCACCGCCTACAAAAAGATGCCTTACTCATAATACAAATAAATATTACTAGACCTTAGTGGTATCAAAGGAAATATATACTATATGTTTTAAATAATCACAATTCGATATGACATTTAAGAAAAATATCGAGATAAACAATGTTATTATAAAAAGATTTGATAGTATATCTTAATCGAACTAGCAAAGAATATTGGATTGTTACCTAATTAATTAAACTCATTATAGTATACTATTAATTACTTGTAATATTCCTAACTTGAAGTGCTTAATTACCTTCATGAGTATGATCATATCTATAGTATTTCCACCGTCTCCTTATTATAATTAGAAATAATTTTACTTTAAAATTTACCTTTACATGTTATTAATGAAATGATTTATAACCACACAAATATATGAGAATTCGTCTTCTTTTTTTCCCCCTCTTTTTCTGTTAAATAAATAGTAATTGTCCAATAAATTGCGCAATAAGGAATTTTAGAGTGATACGTAAAAGATAGGGTGACATCCAATAAAGGAAATGAATGATCCAGCTATATAATACTAGTAACTAATATACCTAGTGACCACTTGCAACTTAAATTTTGTTCTGTCATATGTCATTGAAAAAGACACACACATATATATTAGAAGGTTTATTAACTACCAAAAGTTATGGTGGAGTAGTAAGCAGAGGTCACAGGCAGAGACAGAATTTGAAAGTTATGGATTATGAACTTGTTATATTGAATTTGTGTCTGATTTCGCATAATCATTTTCAAGATCGTTTTGATGTTTTGAGAAAACAACGTCTAAGTTTCATTTATTTTCTATATCTGATCTATGCTCTCTTGACTTGCGGGTTCTTTTGATTCATATATAGCTCGTTTTAGTTGTTGGGTTCACACAGTTAAGTATTTAATTTAAATATAATATATAATTAATGAATTTCATAATATAAATACAAGGATGTAGCAAAAGTACGTAATTGGATTCGTTTGAACCCGTATGTAATACTTTATGTCTGTCTCTGATGGTAATTAGTAAGTATTTTCATATTCTTTGATTAGCAGACTTGGATTCGAACCCTTGAGATGAATGGAGTTATAATTTAGTGAGAAGTTTTATATTCTAAAAAAAGGATTTCAGCACGAACTTAAATTAATTATATCGCAAAATAAATATTGAACATTGAATCAAAACATAATAAAGGAAAAGTTTTATTAGCTAGCTACAACTTTCTTGTGAAGAAAACAAGAGAATAACCTAATCCACCTCACTTTTGGTTGTGAGCAATTCATTGTTCCTTACTATTCTCAACACCTTCCTTTACTCATAAATCATAATCCTCCTTTTTCAACTCCCAAAAACAAAGATACAAAATAAGAAGCAAAAAAAGAAAAAAAAGAAAGTAGAACAAGACATGCATTAGACACATCTTGCTTTCTACTAGTTAATGTATACTTCCATCATTTCAATTTGTGTGAAGTAGTTTGATTTGACACGAAGTTTAAGAAAAGAAAAAACACTTTTGAAACTTGTAGTCTAAAGCAAGTGATAGATGTTTGTGTGATTATAAATTACTTCATTAAAGATAAAATAGATATTTTAAAATTAAATTGCTAATAAATATAGAAATATATCATTCTTTTTAGGACGGACTAAAAAAAATAAATCATGTAAATTGAGATAGAGAGAGTATAATTTAAGAAAAGTGTATAAATATATGCTAATGTTAAATATGTTCCTATTGTCATAAGAGTTACTTAAACAATAAAGTAATTGGAAGCCTGCTATAATAGATTAAAAAAAAGTATATAGAAAATTCAACTAATTTGATTGTTTGATCAAGTCAATATAACTTACTTATGTACATAAAATCGTTTTTCTTCTATTTTTTGACTTTCACTAAATTCTAAATCCACAACTAATCAAGATTAAGACCTTTCGTGTACCTTTTTTTTAGGGTGGGGGGGGGGGGGTTCTACTTTCTACTAAAAAAACACATGAGAAAAGTAAAGAATATTAAAGAAAGCCAGATCAGATGGATAAAAAAAATTACTTTTCTTTAGACAAAAGGCCAAACACATGGGAGTAAATTAAACCCCTTACTCAAAGAATTCAAAACAAGAAAATTAAATAATCGTAAAAGAATTATGTCTATTAATTAAATCATCAAATAATATATATTAATATTAAAAATAAATGTTAACAATTAATTCACAATTGTCAATGGTTTGAAATTAAATAATTCAAGATTAAAAAAAATAAAAATAAAGGGAGTGTTTTTGATGATTTAGTAATGGCAATCAACCAAAGGTGAAGCTGAGAAGACAATGACTTGTTCTTTTGTAGCAAAGGTGAATTTAGCATTTTCCGGCCGGTGATCGTCTTCCGGCGCCGGTAGATTAAGGTCCAATGACAAAAATGCCCTTGTGTTCTTGATTTGTTGAGATTCTTCATGGCTATGATGATTTGATGCAATTGCAATACTATTTGGTAATGGCCTATGTCTTCTCATGTGTCCACCTAACGCTTGCCCCGAGGTGAACTCGGCCCCACAAATCGAGCACTCGTGAACCCTATTCTTATTCTTGTTGTTATTGTTGTTATTGCTGTTGTTCGGGATTTGGAGTGATAGAGTTGTAACATGATCATCGTTGTTGTTCAGTTTAAGACGAATATTATTCTCAACTTGTTGATGGTCAATTGGTTTAGAATTCTTGACTTGATCTTCTAGGGTTTTTGGTTTCTTATGACTTGCTCTGTGTCCACCAAGTGCTTGGAAAGATGGGAAGGAACGATTGCATGTCTTGCATTGATAAACATCCTGAGACTTTTGGTAATTATGTCCTTGTGCTAAAAGAATCAAACAATTCGCCATATCTTCTTCTTCTTGATTCGTATTCCTGACAATCTTATCATCAATCATCCCACCACAATTATTTGAACGTGACGAGGAGTTTGCCACGTGTCCATCCACCAATTCACCACTACTAGCACCTTCCACGGTGCTACATGAGCTAGTAGTAATCCCTAAAGTTAGAGGAGAAGGCGGCCTAGGTCTCTTAGTCCGCCTTCTCTTGATCACCATATTCAAGTGGTGATCTTGATCACGATCACGATCACGATGATCATGAACTTCCATGGCGTAATACTCTTTGATTTTTATCATCCAAAAGATCACTAACTTTTTTCAAAGAAAAAGCAATCAAACAAAAAGAAGTTGTTTTTTTTTTTAAGATGGAGAAAATGATGTAACAAAGTGACTATATATATGTATATAGTATATAGTTTGGATGGTGTTATTAAGAGGGAGTTTTTTCTAGGTAGAATGAAAAAAAGAAGCCGCCCCCGTGAGTAAAAATCTTGAAAATGTTCACTGTTTTCTTGCACTAACAAACTTTGCAAGTTATATATAGAGAGAGAGATATATACAATTGATATTATTTTAATTATTTATATTTTTATTTGTATAATATAAAGTTTTAATTGTATATGTAAGTGAGGAAAAGAGTAAGATTCGGTTGGCTTTCAAGCAAACCCATTACTTTATGCCAACGATATACCTTGTGGAGGATTGGAGTGCAAGCCTGGCACCACACAATTTCCCTCTTCAATAAATTTAATTAATAAATATACATATATCCACATATAATACGAGTAGGGGCAAATCCGCGTACACGCTATCGTGAATATATATGTTATGTTATTGTTGTTGTACTAGGCACTAGTAATAATTAAGAGTAACAACGTTTTAGTTGTCATTATAATAACTTGTTTGTTTGATTAAGTCAATTAATTGCCAAGTCCATAAGTATGATTAGTTCATTTATTATTAATGTTAATTGTTTTGATAAAATGAAATTTGTTATAAAAGTACAAATCGTTTTAGAAAAATAAGAAATTATTTGTTACTTTTTATTAATATTATTCCTCCAATTAATGGAGTGTCAATTGAATAGGGTGTTTAAGGGAGTGTCTGGATAAGGTGGAAGTAGCTTCTGTGGTGGATAACATGAGGGAGCCGGGAGGTGAGATTGAGATGGTTCGAACATGTGAAAAGAAGATGCTCCAGTAAGAAGGCGTGACATGTTGCCTATGTTGGGTCTCGGAAGAGGTAGAGGTAGGTCAAAAATATATTGGGGAGAGGTGATTAGACAAGACATGACATACACCATGTAGTTTATCAAGGACATAACCCTAGCTAGATATGGAGGTCGGGAATAAGGATAAAAGTAGTCGAATGTTGTCTATATGTGTTACTTGAGACGATGGTCCATCAGAAACCACATCTCTATCTTGAAGGTGGGGATAAGGCTACACACGTCACCCTCTTCAAACCTTACTAATGGAGTACATGATCGGAGTTCAATCGACAGAGACAAAAAATTTAAAGTAATTTTTCTATTTGTTCGAATCTTAATAGATAGAATTATATAATATTTTTATTGGTGAAAGATAACATATATCTTATATAATTAATCGAGATATACACAAACTGATCTGAACGTAAGTAGTGGGGGAGAGTGGACTTGGTTGGGATTAATGGGGTTAGTGATTGTTAATGGATGAAGCAAAATTCCATGTGCAGTTGACCCGACCCCCACTTATGTGCTACTACTTAGTACAACTAGGCCCATCACTTTATACTTAATTAATTGGATTATGACCCAAAAATCACGCCGTCCTTTCTGAAAATTCTCCCAATTTATTAATTTTTGGGATGATAATTAATAATCTTATGTTTCATCCAAATGATTAGGTTTGGTTAAGTATGGAATAATGACATGTTCCCCTTTACAACGTGTACATTTGGATCATATAATTAATCATTAGTACTAAGGTAATTTTAACTTGAATTCATTACCTTTGATTTAAATAATAGCAATTTATTTACACCCAATATTTATGTCATACCGATAGCCGCGCATGAATATATGTATTGCTATCTCCTTTATGCATTTTTATATGTTATTATAGTAAAAAAAAAATATTTATCCAGTTTGAAAACTCAAGAGATAATTTGTTATTTTATACCTATTTTATTCTTATTATTAAGTATTCTCTCTATTCACTTTTACTTGTCACTTATTCCTAAAATATGTTTTTATTTTTATTTGTCTCTTTTGACAAATTAAGAAAAGACAATAATTTTTTCCGTGTTTTTACCCTCAGCATTAAATACTTATTTTCCAAATCATTTTCTAAGACATCATTTCATAGGGGATAGTTTGGTAAAATACCTATATCATTAATTATTTTCTTAATGGTGTGTCAAGTCAAAGTGTGACAAGTAAAAGTGAACGGAGGGAATATTATTTAGTTATAATTCATTTCTTAATGAGCAAGATGAATTGTAAAAATTAGAAATGATATAATAAATTATCATTTTATTTATTACTTTTTAAGAAATATGTCAAGTCAAATATAGATAAATAAAAATGAACGGAGAGAGTAATATATTATATATTATTACTGGATTATAGTTAATTAATATATATTCATTCTTTTATATTACTTTAACATAATAAGTTGATGTAAATAACGTTGCGATATATAGAATTACGTTCATTTAATGAAATTAAGCAGAGTAATTAATGCAAACGATAATGTTTAGACTATAGGATAGGTTATTAAAATAGATTATTGCTTTGGAATTGGATAATGTGCACGTTGTCATGGGTTAAGTGTGAATTAGTTGCGTGATTATCAATCAATTTATGATAATGGAAGCTCCGTCTTAGCTAATCCTTATTTTTTCGATTTACGTGACATATTTTTCTGATATGTTTTAAAAAAGAATACTAGACGTAGCTATAAATTAGCGTGATATGAACTAGCCTCGCTCGAATGACAATCAATAACGAAAAAGAGTGATCGACAAGTGAAATGAACGAAGAAAAAATTACCGTGTAGTAACAAAGAGATGAATGATACTATTTACCTAAATTTCATGCTCAGTTAAATATTAATATCACATAAATTAAAACAGAGATCGATATATTTTTATCTTTCTTTTGGCCCCTCCAAACATTTGTCAACTTGATGCATGTGGCCCATATATCCATTCTTGTAGCTGTTTAATTAGACCCTTACAAGTTTTCAAATTTCAATGAGGAATGTTTTGTGTTGTGTCTTTGTTCTCACCTTATTTACTTAGCTTTGAGGACCCATTTTTTTCTTACAATTTCCACAATGAATGCCTTAATACAAGGACGATCTTATTAAAAACAAAAAATTCCTTTAAATTTCCATAATGAATGCCCATTTTTTTTTGCTAGCTGCTTCCAACCGTCACAACATTATATTATTAATTCTTCAATTTTGTACGATTTTGACCGCGTGAGCTTGTTTACATTGTGAGTCCTAACTTCAAATACATACGGAATATTGTGGTAGGCTGACAACCATCGTAAAATTTGTTGATTCATGAAGAGTCTTCACATACACTTCTTCTGCTATTACGTACTACGACATACTACCATTACAATAAATGAGACATTTAGTGGCAACAAATTTTTCTTTTAGCAGCAATTGAGTTTATAACATTGCATCTTGAGTCGCTAAAGTCTTTATAAGTGGCATTTTTATAAAGTGTTGGTTATAAATATTCATATTTATTTATTGCCGTAAAATCTTTTATTTATTGTAGTGTACATACTACTAGCTATTATTACTATTATTTCTATTTTTTAATAATTATTATTATTATTTACATATATTTAACTTATTCTCTTTTCTTTTAATGAGTAATAACCGCACGTTTAAATGACATAATGATGATTCATACAGTTGATTTTAATTTATTTGGGACTAAGGCGTAATTAACAATATTTGCAAATAAACTTTATTCAATCATAGATTAGAAGTAATTAATTCGATCTAAATTAAGTCCAATAATTAACTTGGTCATACAATTCATTGATCATATATTATACTTTTCGTGTACTACTATTTTTTTATAAAAAAAAAAACTTTTGCACTTCTAATACATGTATGGCAATTATTTTAATAAGAAAATAAGATACGGACTATACGGAGAAGATTATATATATAAATAAATTAAATAAAGTTGGTCGGCAATTGTTGTAATTCTGAGTTGTAGTATTTTTGAACTATATATGAAGTGAGGAATAAAAATGAATTGAAGAAAGAGAAAGATTCATAACGTATGATGTGCCCATAATTATATTCATAGTATATAATTATATTAATTAATTAGAATATTAAGGTTTGTGAGGGGCACGTAACCCTTCTAATATAATCATTAAGTTATATAGTATAGTACTATTATACTAGTTATAATTTTGCTCAAGTAAAGCATTTTTAGTCTTAAAGTTATTGCTTTATGTGACATCATTTTGTACGTAACTTTTGAGTTGGTAAAAAGAAAACTATCATGCACTCATCTCATGATTTACTTTAAGTTGATTCTTTATAGTTTATTGTTATTCTTTTTATCACTAATATCATTTAGTCGTGGAGTCAGAATTTTATTAGGTGTGCGAATTAAATTTTATATTCGTAAAAAAATAATTATAAATTTAATATACTAATATTTTTAATGATGTGAAATTTTTTGGAGAAAAATATTATACGAGCTTCATCTAAAGCGAACAATATCATATCATATTTAAAGTGTATTATATTTGGAATGTTTTAGCATAGCAATTGATATTAGAATAGTAAATAGTTCTGCAAGATGAATATAGCTAGAGTTAATTACTAGCTTTGCCTATCTATGAATTAAACCGATCTTAATCTCTGGCTTTGGAGACACGTATACATATAAAAGAAGCCATTGAGTTTTGATGGTCATATATAGTTAAGTACTCAATTGTGAATAATACACAATTTATCTCTAGATAAGATCATGAGGTATCAGACTATGTGAAACTTACTTCCAGAGAGAGAGGGTTGCAAACAAATTCTTACGTTGATAGTTGAAAAAAAAAGGTGCTATATATAAGATAAAGTGATACTATTAATGGCATGAGTCATTTTGAAGAAAACTATGCGAGTTTAACTCAAAACAGAAAATATTATACCATATTAAACATAATTTTAGGATGTAATTTTAATCTAACATTATTTTTATTAAAAAAAGCATTCACAATATAAAAAGTAAACTAAGAAAGAGATTGAAGATATTATATGTGCAATTATCCATACGTGTATGTGAGTGGAATTCTCAATTCATAAGCAATATTCAAGAAATGCAAAGCAAGTAAGCAAATTGGTGAAGTTACTTTCTGTCATCAGTCAAGATTATTCTAATTTTAATTAATTAATTGATTAATAAATAAATAAATAAAATCCTAGTATTTTCTCCACTAAAGAAGCACCATGGGGGCTTGAATTATTGAGTGTACTGTGCATGTTTTAGTGTGTTGAGCTCCACTCTTTTTTGTATCATTAATAATAATTGAAGTACCTTAAACATATCCACTTGGGGTTGCTAAAAAAGAATATAATGTACTAACTTCATTTATTTGTAGATTCTTAAAATGATTATTAATATTTGAGATTGAAAAAAGACTAATTATTAAAGCTTGATACAAAACATTATGTGTTCATTCAGAATTTAAGAAATTAAGGGTGGTACTTTAAAGGAGTGTGATGTAGATAGACAATATATTCTAATGCAAGAATTAGTATTCATTTTCATGGTTCAAGATCATCAGAGATAGTTTTAATTTATTATTACTCCTATATCAGGATTGTGAAAAAAAATTGACTTTCTTTAATTAAGAATGTAAGAAAAATATCAAGATTATGATGAGATAATTAAGATTTCTCTATTTTTAATCAACAATCTCGACTCGAGCCCTGAGAATGAAACAAATCTTGGTAAGAATGGTTTCCTATAATAAGAAAAACACATGAATCTTCTACGTATGGATATTTCTCATCGGACTATTGTCAATGTCACAAATATGTGATTTTCAATTAAATTCATAATCAAAGATTCCAAAGCTGATATCATATACCGATTGAAAAATTCAAGATTTTTAAAAATTAAAAAAAAAAGGATATGGAAAATTAGTTGGATAACTTATAACTACTCTAGTTGTCAAAGATTTTAGAATATTTATTGGTGTTATAGTATTTCGACTTGCTTATCGCGAGTAGCTTTAAATTAAAGAATATGTAAGTCATATTAGGTATACTTAAACTATTTTCAACGATTATTTTTACTTGTTTATATTTGACTTGGTATATTTTTTAAGAAGTAATAAATAAAATATTTCATTGGCCCTCAAATATGCCCATGTCGGGCCTTACATGCATGGTGACTAGTACTCGTTGCATTTCATTAATACCATCTCTTTTTTCAACGTTTCAGTGTCACATAATAGAAATTCAAGATTATAAGTAGTGTTTAATTAATTTTCATGCGTGTTAATCCACTAAATTTTCAAAAATTTGTCGATTGACTCCGTTGGCCCCAAAACCTGTTCAGGTCGAGCCTCACAGGTCTAGTGTTCAGTACTCGTTGCATTTTCATTAATAACGTCTTGTTGGAAAATGAATTGGAAATAACTTGTAGTAAGTACTTAGTAATAAGGCTAAAATATGAACAAATCAACAAAAATATATGGAGTAGAAATTAAAGTAAACGATATTAATAAATCTTATGGGAATGTCAACTAATTATTGTTTTTGAAAGTAGTTGAAGCTTAACATCATTAAGATCAATTAATTTTAATTAAAGAAATAAGAGAGAAGAGATTTATTAAACATTTTGGAATAATAGCTGGAATTTATATATGGCGCTTTCACATTGCAATATTCTTTAATTATTATTGTAGAGAGAGTTTAGTTGGCTTTCAAGTAAAAATAATAATAATAAAATTAAAGCAAAGTATGCCAAATAAAATATGTTACTGCCAATTCTAGCTTGGGGAAAAGTCTAATTTAATTAATGAATTACTCTATTATATGTCGAAAATTTAATTAGTTATAAAATTAAATAATTTTTTTTAATTATGGCCTAAAATATATTCTTAAACATTTGTGAAAGGATAAAATGAGAAATTTACAATCAAATTATTTCTAAATATAAAAATATAATTTTTTTATTTATATAGCTAATTATATCTTTAATATTGCCACTCACGTATGAGTCTGATTCTTTTTCACGATGTAAGTTAATGAAAATACTTTTTTAGAATGGACGGGCGTGAGTTAAAGCTCAAGACCATTGTCATATTGAAGTGTCTACTTAAATCGTTAAAGAGCGCATATTTTTATTTACTTAAATCTATCTTCAATAAATATTGCCACTTTTTTGCTTCATCCATAAGATGACAAGTGGCAATAATTTCTTGGTTAATCCCTCATGAAAATTAAAATTGACTGGCTAATAGAGTAGCACAAGAAGTGTGGTAGCCAGCAAAGGAAATTAGTGAACTAAGGGCTCGTTTGGTGTGAAGGATAACACCAAATAGTCATAGAATTAAATTATAGTGTCACTTAATTTGTTGTTTGGTTGGCAAGTAAGGGATAATTTATCTCGGATTAATAATTAGTATCGAGATAAGTTATCCCTCCCTTTGGGTGGTATAGTAATCCCAGGATAACTTATCCCGGGATAAAATAAGTACACGACAAAAATATCCCTTTAGACCCTTTTTATACATCACTTTTTACATTCAGGAAGGATATTTTTGTAAACAAATAAATTGATTGTTCTTAAAATTTATTATTTTGAATACAACAAACCAAACACTCAATAAAAAATAATCTTAGCATAACTAATCCCATCATAATTAATCATATCATAACTTATGACATCATAACTAATTCAATCAGGAAGAACTATCCAAAATGCATCATTGACACAAAATGACAATAACATAAAGAACAAAAAAGCACAAAATTAAAGTCCTTTTTTTTAAAGTATAAGTTACAAAAATTAGTGGCACTGGTATATCTACAAGCCACTATAAAATTAAAGTCCAAAATGCATCACTGTATTTTATGGTGCATGTTGGTTTGAAATAGTCATCACTATAAGTTGGAATAAGTTTAGACTAGGGCGGAGTTAGATAGGATCAAGGGAGTTCTTTGAAAATTTTTTCGATAAAAAATTATATTATTTATATATATTTAAAATTATCATGTATGTAGTAAATATTGAACCCTCTTTACATTCTTTATGTGTTTATTATTATTTTTAATAAAAAATTCTGATTACGCCACTAAATTCAGACATTTTTGTTTTTTCTCTAGAAAGTGACTTTAGCTTTTTAAGTTGCTCTCTCTATAGTTCTACTAGTACAACTACTACTACTAATAGGAATATGGATCAAGTCCACCCATTATATTCCTACTCTCTTCTTCTAACCACTTCTTTTTAAGTTGTTTATCAAATGGATAATATCTTTTGTGTTTTTTATTCGATGTTCGGTATCTCTTTTGAGGTTTAATTTAGAGATAGAATCAAAATTTAAAATTTAATAAGTTCTGAATTTGTCACTAAATTTATAAATCATTCAAGATTAAACGAGTACTTACCGCTCTACCATAACATTTAATTATCCATAAATGGATAATTGGTAGTACTTTTGGAATAAGCATAACAAATGGTGGTTCCAATTAAAAAATTAAAAAATTTAAAAGTGAGAAGGGCCTTTAGTAGTAACATATATATGTTCTGGTTTATCTGATATTGGTTTTTGTGGTCCATAAAAGGAAATAATTTATTAGAATTTCGTTTAAGAATTTCTTTTAAAAGGAGTAAATTTCATTTCTCTTACCCAATATTTTTTTATAAGATTATTTTCTTAAAATAAAAAACTCAATGCATATGTGAATGTCTATGTCTGAGTTCTTGAAAATAATCTTTACATGGAAATGAAAGAAACCAAATTAAAGTAATTAATTAAAAAAAATTACAAAATTAAAAGTAGTTCTAATTTATGCAATGAATGAATAAAATTTTCCAAAGCTCATATGAGAATTGATTTGATTGTCCTAACTATGACGGAATATTTCGTGTACATGAGTTGAAGGCTTATTTCATAAGAATTTTAAAAATGCAAATTAATGTAAGTCAAGATTATTCTATTTAAATACCAATAAAGAAGCATCATATGGGCTTTAATTATTTATTTAATGTACATGTTTTTGTGGGTTGAGCTCCACTTTATTTCTAGTCATCAATCATTGAAATACCATAACTATATCCACCTGGGGATGCTAAAAAGAATGTACATTACAAGGGCTATATGATGGTGGCGCTTTCAATGTGATTTTTTTTCCATTTCCAGAAACTCTAACACGAGACATCTGGTTAAGGATATAAGTATCCCTCATATGTAACTTAACTATGCTTCTTTCAATTTTTATTTTTTTAAAAAGGGTGAAGTTAGTTAGGGAACCTTCCTCTTGTTTTTGTGAGATTTTAGAATATTTCCTTGCTTACAATATTGTATATATTTTGACTTCTTATTCCAAATGCTTTTAAATAATAAAAAAGTTATTAGGTATAAAAAAAAGTAATTAATTAAATGATACTGAGAGATCTTATGGGAATGTCAACTGATGGCTTATGAAAGTAGTTGATGTTTAATACTATTGAGAATAACCAAAAAAAATAAATAAATCAACAATGAAAAAAATTATGTTGAAAGTGTTGAATTATGTAATGAGCAAATTTAAATTTAATCGAGTCTTAGTATATCAAATATCGAGTGAGTAGACTAGAAATATTTATCTTTATCTATATAAGAAGTGTCTCTTTAGCTTTAATCTCAGTTACACACTCTAACAGCATGTTTGGATGGTTGTTACATGTGGTTTCATACATAATCGTATTATTATATTGTTAAATGAATATTTAAATAAATTATATTTTTTCTCATTATTACATAATATCACATATAAACTTTTTATTGGATAAGTATAACAATATTATATAAGAAAAAATATAATACAAATTAGAGTTATTATAAAAAGGTGAGATGAAGAATAAAATAAGATTATTACATAATAAAATATTGAACTCATAATTAATAGAGAAATTCAAGTCATAAGTTCACTAAATTCATATCATAAATGGAAATCACTATTGAATCCAAATAACACCATCAACTTTAAAATAAAAATAGAAACTAAAACTTAAAAAAAAAAAAAAAAAACATTTAAGAAACTTAATTATTTCATCGCATGAACCTTCAAATGTATTAGGAACCATTGTATGCTTACTTAGCATTTTCTTGAGGAGCTTGTGCCAAAGAAGAAAGAGCATTTTTCAGCATCTCATCAACAAGATCCAAACAGCATCAATTGTAGGAAGAAAATAATATTATCCCCACATCGATGTCATATTTCCCAATCATATCGCTTGCTTTCTTATATAAACTTTCCCGTCGTTTTGAAAATGTTCCGTATAGATCATCTTCATTTTCTATTTTGGCCATCGAAATCTTTTCATGTCCTAGGGTCTTTTTTTCTACCATGACTCAAGTTTCGAAAAATGATATGTTAATTGATGAGGCTCTCCAAAAAATATGTTGCTTATTTATACAAAAAATTCTTCAAATTTATATAGATACTTAAAATATAGTCTTGCACTTACCATAATAATAAAAAATAAATCAAAAAATTCAAATTAAAGAGATTAATATTCAAATATGGTTAATGACTTTATCAAATTGAGGAAAGTAGGGGAGAACATAATTTGAAATGAAATAATCTACACATCAAAATCTTCAAAAATTCAATATAATAGGAAAATGTTTTAATATGCTACTATAATTATAGACGACAACAATTAATATAATTAGAAGAAAAATAAATTTCTTGACTGAATTTTATAGGAAAAATTTTAGTCTTGGGGAACTTTAAAATATTTGAAGACCAAAATTCTAAAATCTGGTCAAATTTCATGGTCAAATAAATAACTGAAGATGAATGTTTAAAATCTACTCCCAAAATATGTGGTCAAGCGCCAGCTAAAAGTATTCCGTGAAGTTTCTTTTTTGAATTTTTATCCTATATAACAAAGCACGCCACAAAAAAATAATCTTAATTTTTTTATTTTTGACTAAGCAAATTGTTGAATTACAACCCATAATCAACACATTTATGTTAATACAATCGATACGCAATTATTTTATAATTGTCATACGTATTCATAAATACATAGTTAATAACTTATGTACGATAAAATATATTAAAAAAATGGTCAAATTCATTAGTAATTGGTGTAAAACTACCCTCATCATTAATAAAATAGGTTAAATTTGCCATTTGAAATGGAGAAAGCTTAGCTATCATGAAAATTCTGACTTTACCACTAAATTTGAATATATTTATTTTTTCTTAAAGAAAGTGATTTTAGCTTTTAGTTGGCTTTACTCTATAGTTCACTAGTACAACTATTACTAGTAGTAGGAATATGGATCAAGTCCACTCATTATACTCCTACTCTCTTCTTCTAATATAACCACTTTTTTTAAAGTTGTCTATCAAGTGGATAATATTTTTTGTGTTTTTGTGTGGTGTTTCCATATTTATTTTTAAGGTTTGATTTAGAAATATAATCAAAATTAAAATTTTATAAGTTCTAAATGGTCACCATATTCATAAATCATTTAAGATTGATTAAGTACTCATCACTTTACCATAATCTTTAATTATTAATAAATGGATAATTAGTAATACTTTTGAATAAGCATCAAATAGTGGTTCCAATTAAAAATTAAAACATTTAAAAAGTGAGAAGGTGGTAACATTCAAATATACTTCTTATAAAGAAATATAAACGGTTGTTTGTAATATATTTACGCAATTATGAGTCGGGATCGATTCCACAGAGAATGTGGAAAAATATTGTCAATAGCAAAAATTTAACTCGATAGCCGTTATTTAAAAAAGAGGTATTTAAATTGAACACAAAATAAAAAGAATAAGAATAGCTTAGAACTAAATATTCATCTGTATATAAATTATTAGAAGTAACTATGAATGTATTCCCCATGATTGCGTAACTTAGCAAGAGTATTGTATTAGTGATTTATTTTAGTTCTTAGCATGCTGGATCGATAAGTTATTTATCACCTAAGCGGATGGTCAGTTGGTCACCTAAATAAGTGAATTTCACCAAGCAACTTGGTCCGTCTACGAGTGTATGCTTTACTAACCCTTATCTTTGATCCCAAATTAGTTATCCATTGGTCCGTTCAAGCTATTAGATGAGGGTTGATAGCCTCAAATCTTCGTTGTATAATCAATTTTTCCATTCATTACCTCCTTAGTCCAGCAAGTAAGAATAAAGTGAGTTCTAACGCGGGCCCTTATTAAAAAGCAATCAAAGCGAAGAGAAAAACAATAAATGCATAAAAACCATTCAAGAATCACTTTTTACATTAACTTACTTTGATAATTCATCATGGTTCGCACAACCCTAATTATAAAATTTAGCTACACATTATCTCGAAAACACAATCAAAATTCATAAAAATAAATTTAGTTGTGTCAATCATGAAAATTTAATAACAATAGCTAAAAATATCTTCCAAAAATCACGAATATAAATAAACAATAAAAGAGAAGAAAGAATAAACCTAAGTTCTCCAGCCTCCACGGCAGCACTTACAATGTTCCCAAGCTATAAAATTCTAAGCTCTATGTTGTAGGTTGAATGTTATGGGTTTTTTATTTAATTATTTTTATGGACTGTTTATAGATATAGAAAACCCTATATCTATAAATTTCATGTAAAAAACAAGTGTATCTAATGTGTGGTTGTCTGTAAAAAAAAATTACACACCTTTGTTCTAATGTTTTGATCAGCAAGATGAACAGTAACTTAAACGAATTGGACATGCTCTTCGGACCACCGTCGCTCAATCTGCCGGAACCACCGGACAGAGGAAGAACACCATCGGACGAGCCAAACCTTAACGAGAAGATCAAACCCCAGGATGTCACAAATAACCCACCATCCTTTAAAGAAATACTCACTAGACCATACCCAATTACTGAGGATGGAGATCCAAGTAAGAATACAGAGGAATCGATGGATATTGGGGAAGAACAAGGTTGCCAGGCAGATGAAACTATGGGAGTCGAGGAGGCAGACATACAACTCTCTGATGACGATAAACAGAGAATCTATAAACCATGAATTTATTCCGTCATTATAAAAATCTTTGGAAAAAAGATAAACCATATCTACTTAAAGCAGAGATTAACAGCACTATGGAAAGTATCAGAAAAGATCATTCTCATCGATTTGGGACATGATCATTACATAGTTAAATTTCTTAAGGAGGAGAACCTACACAAAACGCTACAGCAAGGACCCTGGTTCATTAATGGTTTTTTTCTATCCGTTAAAAGATAGCACCCAAACTTCGTAGCATTCAAAGCAAAAGAAACAAAATCTGCAATATGGATACGCCTTCCGGAACTACTAACAGAATTCTACGATCATATAGTCCTACCAAAAATAGGGCAAAAACTTGGAAAATTGGTCAAAATGGATGTGTGTACATCAGAAGCCCTTCGCAGGAGGTATGCAAGAATATGCGTTGAATTACCTATCGGAGTGCCAGTTAAAAAGCAGATAATTATAGGCCAGCACATACATCCCCTGGTCTATGAAGGGTCCAACATCCTAGGCTCAACTTGCGGGGTGTTAGGACGCACAACACTCACATGTGCAATGAAGCTACAAGAGGCAATTCACCATACCATGAAAGGGCATACTCCACCAGCCAGGGAGAAAGAGAGCATCACAAGCGGGAGCTCTACGAGCAAGAAGGAAGGATGGCAGATTGTCACCTTTTCGAGAAAACAAAAATCAAAATCCAAACCAGCACCGGAAATGCACGAATCACCCCCAGGTATAAACGTCAAATTATTTCATGCCGACACGGGTAAGTTCCTTGAAAGCAAAGTTTTTCAATACAAAAAAATAACAGAAGGGGGAAAAACTTCTATAGATACAAGCTGCTCATCACAATTACCAACCCAGAACAGGTACCCAAACCTTGCCTTTGCGCCAGTGGCTACAAGAAATAGTGACGTCAGAAATGGTGAACAACAATACAGCAGACCTCTGAATCCCTTGAACAACATGAACCCTCCGATAGCCATCCCTCTCGAGACCCACCCAGTGATTATAAGGGGACATACTTTCTATCCCACTCACGCCCCAGAACCGAACCCAGCACCACACTCTTGGCTGGAGATGAGCCTTCAGGGCCAGGCTCTCTCCTTCAGTGTGGAAGTAGAGGGCAGGCCTGTGGCGATCTTAGTGCAAAACCCGACCTTCTTGGCCCAAGTCATCTTAGAGGGCATGAGACTGGCAATGGAAACCTACAACAATCACCTCTGGTTGTCGACGATCTTGCAACCACCGTTGAGCTTCCCTTTCCTACAGATCCCCTTTTACCATCACCCAACATGGGAGATGCCACTCTTCAACCCACTAAACCAGGTAATGCATGTCGAACCCTTTCTCTTTCCAACTTTTTGTTGCTCTTATCAGATACCAAAGCTTTGTTGAACCAAGTGAATCTACAGAGGGAGGCTGCTCCAACATTCTCCAATGGGAACCCAACCAGCCCACTGGAGAGCCCACCTCAGACAGTTCCAGTCTTCACAGCTTCAACCTCTCAGGTAACTCGTGTGCCCCGACCCTCTCCTCCACCCCCTTTATCTCCAAATCTAGAGGAAAATGTAGATGTACGAGAGATAGAGGATGTAATAGAACTAATGAGGAAAACAAGTACGAAAATAGCAGTACTAAAGGATGTAAAAGTTATGATATTCAAAGAGAGATTCGGAAAAAAACACATACTCATTTGTCCTCCAAATCTATCAAGAACCTCTCTAGATATTCGTATTCCCTAAAATTCAAGAGCAGGGAACTATGTAGTCATAATGAATCCAACTCTAAGAAGGAGCGAGTTGAATCTGAACAACCCACCTCCCCCTCTAAACCGATCAATGAATATAATAATCTGGAAATGTAGAGGTTGTAACATAGAAGACTTTAGAATAATATGATTCAAGTTCCGGAAAATGGTAATTCTGGAGGTCTGGCAATATTATGGGACGCCACTATTCTGGAGTTAGAGGACATTGCCACCACTGGGCAAGAAATTCATGCAATGATGAAGGTACGCACAACAAATAACTCTTGGCTCTTTAGTTGTATATATGCTAGTACATATAGAGATTCTCGTAAAATCCTACGGGAAAATCTCAAAACCATTAAAGATAACTTTACTGGGAATTGGCTTTTTGGGGTGATTTTAACTCAATTGAGATCAAAATTCAAATGCAGAAATTAAACAATCAACCCAACACCTTTTTTTTGGGAATTTTCTTTGATTTATCAAAAACAGAGAAATGCTACTCAATTGAACAAGGAAATTCTAGCTAGAAAAAGAAACTATATCTATAATGAGCTCCATATTCGAGATATGATCTGCAGAAGAAGAAAAGAGAGAAAAGGATCAGATTTAGATGAGAAGAGAAGAGAGCTTGAGAGGAAGAAGAGAACACGAGGAGATGATTGAAAATTACCAGATTTTAGTTGCCCTCTCTCTCCTCTGTGATGTGTATATATAACCGTCTGTCCATGTGGCACAATCTCGTCCCTTGAGCTATATTTAAATGAAATAAATCTCGGCCCTTCAATCTTTTAATTTCCTTGTTAATGGCTTATACTCTTTCCCTAGTTCGAATCTTGACAACAACATTTTATAAGCTAGGATTGAGATCATAGCATACCCTCTGTCTTCAAATGATCCTTGTCCTCAAGGATCAGGACTAAAAGTAGGGAAGGTGGTGCATAAGTGTTGGTAGTCCTCCCATGTAGCATCTTCAGGAGGAAGGTTTGACCATTGAACTAACACCTTTACAGTAGCAACATTGTTCTGCTTAACCATTTGCCTTTGCAAAATGGCAATGGGTCGCACTATGAACTGACCATCAGCTCCAGTATTAGGTAGAGACGACTGAACCACTACATGATTACCCATTTTCTTTTTGAGTAATGAGACATGGAATACAGGGTGGACCTTAGATTCAGATAGTAATGCTAGTTTGTAAGCCACATGACCAATTCTAGCAATAACCAGATAGGGACTATAGTATTTAGAGTTGAGCTTAAAGTTCCTCCCTAGTGCTAATGATGTTTGTCTGTATGGCTGCAACTTCAAATACACTGAATCACCCATGCAAACTCTCTATCAGTCCTTCTATTATCAGCAATGAACTTCATCCTGGCTTGAGCGGCATGTAAGTTATCCTTAAGTAGTTGTAAAAATTGTTACCTCTGTATGATCACATCTTCAATAGCTTGCACTACATTTTCTAATAAAGGTCCGATACATAGCTGAGGGGGTGTATACCCATAAAGAGCTTCAAAAGGGGTACACTTCAACCCTGTATGAAAATTAGTATTATACCACCATTCAGTTGCTGATAGCCATTATTTCCACCGATTAGGCCTACTTGCCACCATGCATCTTAAGTAGTTTTCCAAGCACCTGTTAACCCTTTCTGTTTGGCCATCACTTTGAGGGTGATAGGCAGAGCTATAATTGAGTTGAGTGCCCAGTAAGTTGAATAAAGCTCGCCAAAAGTTGCTCAGAAACACCTTGTCCCTATCAGTCACAAGGCTATGTATTCTTTTCCAAAAGATGGAAGAAACGGTAGCGGCAATATAGGGGTGTGATAGTGCTATGAAGTGGGCATACTTAGTAAATCTATCAACCACCACTAATATGACATCTTTAGACTTAGACTTGGGAAGACCTTCCACAAAGTCCATGTTGCTGTGGCACCATGCTTGATTTGGAACAGGTAAGGGTTGCAACAATCCCGGATAAGCCGCATTATCATCTTTATTCCTGTGGCATACATCACAACTGGACACATAATCATTAACCATAAGCTTCATCTTTGGCCAATAGAAGAGTTGTGATAGCCTTTTTAATGTACCTAACTGACTAGAATGACCACCAAGGGGAGTGTCATGGAAAGAAGAAATTAGTTGTTATCGGAGAGTTCCATGAGATCCTACATATACCTTGCCCTTCTTCCTTAGTATCCCAGCTGAGTAGTGCCATAAGTTGGGTCCATGAGAATCTACTGCTAGTAGTGTAAGAATGCCCTAGACATGAGCATCCTCTGTATAGCTCCCAATAATCTCTTGTATCCAAGTTGGAGTGCAACTGCTTATGGCCATGAAATTCCCAGTAACCTAATCATCCAAAGGATCTAGCCCTTCGTGTTGCCTAGACAAGGCATCAACAACTCTATTTTCTGCACCTCCCTTATATTGAACCTCGTAATTAAGTCCCAACAGCTTGGTTAATCCCTTCTGCTGCATAGCTGAGGTTACCTTTTGTTCTAGCAGATACTTTAAGCTATGATGGTCAGTCCGCACCACGAAGTCCTTGAACTAGAGATAGTGTCTCCATTTATCCACAACACTTAACAAAGCCATGTACTCCTTTTCATAAATAGACTTGCCTCGGTGCTTGGGTGCCAACACCTTACTAAAATAAGCAATTGGTCTTCCCTTCTGCATAAGTACTGCACCAATGCCTCCATGACTAGCATCAGTCTCAACGACAAACTCCTGTGAATAGTCAGTAAGTGCGAGCACAGGTGTTGTGCTCATAGCTGTCTTAAGGGCTTCAAATGTTAGTCCTGCCTCTGGATTATATTTGAAGGCATCCTTCTTTAACAAATCAGTGAGGGCCTACTGAAAGTACCATAATTAACAACATACTTCCCGTAGTAGCCAGTAAGACCAAGGAATCCTCTGAGTGCTTTTAGTGTTTTTGGTCTAGACCACTCGACCATGGTTCTAATTTTGAGAGGACCAGTAGGTACACCTTCCCTGGTAATAACATGCCCCAAGTACTCCACTTGTGGTTGGCCAAATAAACACTTTGTTCTCTTAGCATAAAGTGAATGTCTCTTGAGGATCTCAAACACAACTTTCAAGTGTTGTACATGATCATTTACTGTTAAACTATACACAAGTATATCATCAAAGAACACTAAGACAAATTTTCGCAAGCAAGGTTGGAAAACCTGGTTCATAAGGGCCTGGAAGGTAGCTGGAGCATTGGTGAGGCCAAAAGGCATCACCCTAAACTCATAATGTCCTTCATGAGTCCTAAAAGCAGTCTTGAACACATCCTCCATTTTCATCCTTATCTGATGGTAGCCGGCCCTGAGATCAACCTTGGAGAAATTACTGCACCACACAACTCATCTAAGAGATCATCCACTATAGGGATGGGGTACTTATCCTTAATGGTGATGTCATTAAGGCCTCTATAATCAACACAAAATCTCCAAGCACCGTACTTCTTCTTGACTAGTAAGGCTGGTGAAGAGAAGGGAGATTGACTAGGCTGAATCACTCCACTTGTAAGCATTTCTTTTACTTGTTTCTCTAATTCATTTTTCTGGTTGTAATTGTATCTATAGGGTCTCAGACTAACTGGCATGGCCCCAGGCTTTAGTGGAATGGCATGATCTAATGATCTCATAGGTGGCAGGGATTTAGGCTCAGCAAACACCTCAGCATACAGATCTATCACCTCTTGTATTGCAGCATCATGAGGGTCTTCACTCGCATTTAGCATCATGCTCATCATGAACAGGTGAGAAATAAGAGCATGTCCTTTCTTCAGCATCCGACTCATGGAACCACTACTGATCATCTTCAAACTGCCTTCTACTAGAGCGGGCAAAACTAGTTTGTTAGGCTTCCTTCCAATAATGACACATCTTCTTTCATGATCAAACGTGGTGGGGTTGTGCTTTTTCATCTAGTCATTTCCAAGTACCAAACCACAACCTCCTAAAAGAATGATGAGTAGGTCTTCCATAAATGTTATCCCCTGTATTTTCCATAAAAAACCTTTGCAATGGGATGTGCACATCACATAGTTGCCATCAGCCATGGTCACTCTCACATGAGGGCAATGGCTGGATTGATGCCCTGTAGCTTGGATAGTGTGCTCATTTATGAAACTATGAGTACTACCAGAATCAATCAATATAGATAGTTGCCTCTTCTTCACAGTACCACCCACTAGAATAGTGTTTTCACCTTGATTATGACCAGTCAAAGCATTCAGACATACAACTTGTTGAATCTCTTGTTCTATTACTCCTTCTATCATCACATCAGGTGGTTCATCTTCTTCCTAGAGAGGGATAATTTCATTCATGTCAACTTCAGCATCTATTTCCCCTATCAAACAATTTAATTGCCTCATTTTGCAGACATGACCAGGCCCATACTTTTCTCTACACATGAAGCACAGATGATTGGTTTTCCTATACTCATACACCTCCGGACTGAGTCGAAATGTAGTGTTCTTAACAGCAGCGTTAGCAGGCCCTTTGTTAACAAGAGTATTAGTCATAGGTTGAGCAGGTCTGGCACTTGTCTTATTCCTCTTTTGAGCAGCTTCAATAGCTAGCTCCTGCATCCTAGCCTTTTCAATGGCTATCTTCAATGTAATAGGTTTAAACAGCTTGACAACAAACCTAATTTCCTTTTTCAATGCTCCTATGAAGCTAGATAGGAAGTGAGCTTCATTTAGTGTAGGATTTCGAATGAGCATATGAGCCTTAAGGTCCTCAAATCTCCTAAGGAATTCATCAATAGAACCTACTTGGCTCAATTTATTGAATTCCTCAACCATATCTTCCACCAGTATAGCACCAAAACGACTGATCAGTTTCTCCTTGAACTCGATCCAAGTCACTAGCCCTCTACTCAACACTAACGATTGGTACCATACCTCGGCCAACCCATTCAAATAAAACACAGCAAATTCCACCTTATGTTCATCAAGTATTCTGTATTGAACAAAGTATTTCTCGCATTTTCGAATCCATACCTTAGGTTCCTCACCTTCAAAAGAGGGCAATTCCCATTTCGATGGAAGGATAAAAGGTTGTTGGGGCCGATTTCTGTTATCCTGAGCTGGAATTGGAAGTAACCCTCTTCCAATATTTGGACCAACATGAGCTTTTTCTAATGCACCCAGCCTGTCTAGAATAAGCTCCAACGTGCCTTGAATTTCGATTTGTGTATTGTGTGCCTCTTGTTGAGAACTTAGTAGATCTTTCAAAATTTCTTCATGACGAGTGAGCTTGTCCTCTGTTACCTTCCAACGAGTCCCTTCTGCCATTTCTTACCCACAGGTCGCACAACCAATGCTCTGATACCAATTGTTATGATCTCAATTGAGATCAAAATTCAAATGCAGAAATTAAACAATCAACCCAACACCTTTTTTTTGGGAATTTTCTTTGATTTATCAAAAACAGAGAAATGCTACTCAATTGAACAAGGAAATTCTAGCTAGAAAAAAAAACTATATCTATAATGAGCTCCATATTCGAGATATGATCTGCAGAAGAAGAAAAGAGAGAAGAGGATCAGATTTAGATGAGAAGAGAAGAGAACTTGAGAGGAAGAAGAGAACACGAGGAGAGGATTGAAAATTACCAGATTTCAGTTGCTCTCTCATCTGTGATATGTATATATAACCGTCTGTCCACGTGGCACACTCTCATCCCTTGAGCTCTATTTAAATGAAATAAATCTCGACCCTTCAATCTTTTAATTTCCTTGTTAATGGCTTATACTCTTTCCCTAGTTCGAATCTTGACAACAACATTTTATAAGCTAGGATTGAGATCATAACAAATTCCAACTTAGATGAATTTAAAGACAACAAATGCATACACTATAGATTCTGCAACTTAGCCAGTGAAAACAATTTTATCACGAGAGATGCCTCAACAAACCAAGTGAATGATCTCATAATCAATTAGAGAGGCAGCCACATACCTCTTTGGTAGCAGGAAACAAGGACAACAACAAGCTGAAATGCGCGATATCACGACCACAACGATAACTCTGACGAACACCAAGAACGACTTGTTCGAAACAGGAATCAGAACTTGAATATCCTCTATAACGTTTGCCTATTTTTGGATCTTTTTCTATTTCAAAAGCACTCTGTATTTCTGTATATATATTTTTTTCTTTTGTATATTGACTCAAATTTTTCCAACCAACAATTTCTCCCCCTAAAAAACCTCCATTTGTCAGTAAGAAGTAGGGGTATATATATTGAAAATAGGGGCACGATTTGAGAGGGAAAACGGGCAGAAAATCGGGTAAGGTTTGGGGCAAATTTGGAATTCCAATTCAATTCCCAATTTGAATTCATTTTCCAAGGACCAGGAAATGCCAAAGTTTTCGCCACTTTTCAGCTAATTGCGGGCAGGCGCCGCTTGAACAGTACTGCAATATGCATCTTTGACGCCCGTTTGTCTCTGTGAATTGCTTCGTTTGTGAGCTGCTGATGTTGACGTTGGAGTGCTGGGTATTGAATTTGAATTGTTGGAATGGGCTGGCTGAATTGTTGAGTGAATTGAGTTGGTGGGTACTTAAACTTGGGCCACTGAAAATTGTTAAAAAAAAAGGCCCAAATTGATATTAACAAAGTGGGTTTGGGTGAGGAAACAAATGTTTAAAATTGCAATAAAAAGGGTTAGGTTTTGAATTAGGGGATGGCCACATGGATTGGAACTGTAGCCGATTGGAATTTAGGATTTAGCCAAATCGAGTTCAATTTGCAAATCCGGCTAACTTTTAAATAAAGATGAATTAATATTAATTAATTGACAAGCTTCTTAATCTTAACGAAATAAAATAATAATCTTAATTATAAAATTATAATTATAACTTAAACTAAACTAAATTAATAAAAATTTTATCAAAATATATAATGTTTTTGAGATGATTTTCAAATATTTATATAATATACTAATTATATTTACAAAATTATATAAAATTTTATTTATTATTTAAATCATTATAAAATGACTGGAAACACTTCAAAACTTAAAAAATATTTTGAATATTTATAAAACTAATTATTCTAAATCGTTTGAAACTTAGAAGCTCGAAAACTAATTCATATCGTGGAGGGTCAAAACTGGGTGTCAACAGCAAACAGTTACCTATTGTGAACTAATCGATATGGGTTTCAAAGGCAATCGACATATCGCCATACATGGTTGAATAAATGATTTAAGAAGAAGTCTCAATTAATCCATGAAAGATTAGATCATTTTTTTGCCAACGATAGTTGGCTACACAATTTTCCAGATGCGCAAGTACATCATCTGCCACGTACCCACTCGGATCATTGTCCCCTGCTACTAAAGTTACCTCCTCAGGAAGGTCTACAAGTAAAGAAATTATTTAAGTTTGAAACTATGTGGACGTCACACCCGGATCTTTAAAATATAATTAAAAATGAATGGATTCAGGAAGAAGACATATTAAAAGCGATACCCGTCTTCCAAAAAAATGTTACCGAATGGAATCACAAATCCTTTGGTAACATATTCTACAAAAAAAAAAAATTACTCAAAAGAATTGAGGGAATCCAAAAATGCCCAAACTACTACTATAGCAGCTTCCTTATAATCCTTGAGCAAGAGTTGACAAAAGAATATAATAATATTCTTAAAATGGAGGAAGATTTTTGGAAATTGAAATCAAGGGTAAATTGGCTTAATGATGGGGACTCTAATACAAGATTCTTTCATACAACAACTATTAATAGAAGGCGTAGAAATAAAATAATAGCACTCCAAAACGACACTGGGAATGGACATATAACCATAACGAGATTTTGGATGCAACCCATACATACTTCAAGGATCTTTTCGATACAAAGCAAATATCATCATCCCGATCAACCCATGAGCAGGGACGCTCCTCACATGGGCCAGATCTCTCACATTTAGGTGATATCCCAACGCTTGAAGAGATAAAACACGTTGTGTATAACTTCCAGCCTCTCAAAGCGCCATGGCCGGATGGACTCCACCCCTTATTCTATCAAAAGTACTCGGAAATAGCAAGGGAATCAACAAACAGACTCTGCATAAATTCTTTGAAAAAGGGGAAATCTCGATGAAAATCAACAAGACCCTTATCTGCCTCATTCCAACAACTAAAAATGCAAATAAACTCAAGGATTTTAGGCCCATAAGTTTATGTAATACAACCTATAAGATCATTACCCGGAGACTTCGACCCCTAATGGATCAGTTAATAGGACCTGTCAGGCCGGCTTCCTAAAAAATAGGCAAGCAACGGATAATGCTATCATTATACAAGAATTAATTACTTATTTCCAGAAAATGAAAGGGAAGAAAATCAATCTTATCCTTAAATTGGACTTAGAAAAAGCCTTCTACAAAATCGAATGGTTCTTTCTAAGAAATACCCTCCAATTTTTTAACTTCCCTGAATCCATAATTAGGCTTATAATGTCTTGTGTCTCGACAAGCCAAACAACAATCTTGGTAAGTGGTTCGAGAACAGATTTCTTTCAACCATCAAGAGGTATTAGGCAAGGAGATCATATGTCAACATACCTCTTCATACTATGTATGGAGGTCCTATCTAGGAGCATCGAAACACAAGTAAACCAAAAAATATAGAAACCAATCAAAATATCGAAGAAAGGACCACCTATTTCTCATCTCTTTTTCGCAGATGATCTAGTGCTATTGAGTTAGGCTATGCAAGAAAGCTGCAAAAATATCATGAACTTAATGAAGGCTTTCTGTGATGCTTCTGGTCAAGTCATAAACTCTAACAAATCAAAACTCATTCATAAAACATTAAGCAAATCATCACCAACAGAACAGTGATAAACGCTGGGAAACATTTTGGGAAATACCTAGGTCTACTAATAGCCCACTCGAAATTATCCAATAAAGACTTTTAATTTATCATAGACAATATGCAAGCTAAGCTTGCTGGGTGGAAAACACGATTCCTAAACCTAGCATGTCGAACTACACTTGCTAAAGCATGTCTTAACAACCTACCCATCCACACAATGCAATTTACCAAACGATCAAATCATATAACTAACAAAATCGACCAAATTCAAAGGAATTTTATTTGGGGTTCAACGAGCGATCATCGCAAACTCCATATGATCAAATGGGAGGTAGTCACAAAAAAAGGGAAGGGGGCTTAGGAGTACAACGCTCTGTCACTAAGAGCCTAGCGCTCATAGCAAAACTAGCGTGGAGAACTTTTCAACAACCGAATACCCTATGGGCTTCAGCTATTCTAAATAAATATACAAAAAAGGGAGTCCTAGATAGCAGTAGCAGGAGTATTAAAAGAAACGGTAGTAAACTTTGAAAAAGTATTATGCTGAGATGGGAGGTTTGTAAAAAAAGTATAAAATGGGTACTTGGAGATGGACTCACAACCTCCTTCTGGTACGATAGGTGGTTACCAAATAACAGAACAATGAGAGAATTAATACAGGGGCCACTTCAAACTAAGGAAGAGGATCTCACTGTAGGAATCTTCTTGCCCCTTTATAAAGAAAAAAGGGAAGGGCCGATTTCCTTTGACTTAACCAAAGAAATAGCATATATGCTCGATTGTACCTACTTAAATAATAATGTCCAAGACATAGCTATATGGAGATCTAGCTCCAAAGGTGTACTCACCACAAGCTCTGTTTATCGATTCCTATCTGAGAGCAAACCTGTGACCTCCACATTAAACAATGAATTCTCTTGGATATAGGCACTAAAATGCCCGAATAAGATTAAATACTTCATCTGGTTAAACCAGCAAAATAGAATCCCCACTAGAGATTACCTAAACACCTTAGGGATAGATGTGGACAAAATATGCCCTATTTGTAACTCCCCAGAAACAAACTTCCACATATTCCTAGAATGCAAAATTGTCAGGAATATGTGGATGGAACTTGGTGCTATAAAAGCTATAAATCAAATCATCAACCATAAATGGGGGAATTGGTTAATTAGACTCAAAAGCTTAGAAGTGTCGTTTAAAAAATCTTCCTTGAAATGGAGTGATGCCTACCCTTTTTTTATTTGGAATATTTGGCAAACACATAATGAGAATCACCATAATAACGCACGATTAAAAATAAACGTAGCCACAACAATAATACACGCCAGGGAATATCTTTCCTTAACCGGGCTCCAAGTATAAAACATGGTCCAAACCAAGACTCACATAAATTGGCAACCACCCGATAAAGGCTACAAACTGAATACTGATGGTTCTGCAATATGTGAGACTGGTAAAGGAGGAACATGGGAGTGTTTAGATGTAAGCGGGGAAAATGGATAGTGGGATACATGAGCAATATCTATACAATGAACCAAATTAAAGAATAACTAAGATCCCTACTACAAGGCTTACAGATAGCTTTTAAGCGCAACATGACCCCTCTCGAAATTAATACGGACTGTAAGGATATCGCCACTCTCCTTATGTACAATCATCCTACTTACTCAAATTTGCTATCTGAATGCAGGGAGCTACTACTGAAACTGGGGAACCCCCAGTCCAGCATCAATTTAGAGAAACAAATCAGGTAGCGGATGCTCTAGCAAATGAGGGGGCTAATCTAACACAACCAAATTCCCTTTTGTGCTACGAAGTTCCCCCGGTGTTTGTTTTGGACAAGCTGTTAGCAGACATAGAAGGAACTCGTTATGTTCGGCTGACTAAAGCCCATATAAGTGTAAATGGTTGTACTGCTAGGCAGACTAATGCCTCTATAAGTGTAGGTGAATGTACAAATACTAGTGTCTCCCCCAACCCCTCCCCTGGATTCATTAACGGGTCAACACCCACGCCACAACTATGTAATAGCATGAGTATCATGCCACTCCCTTGTATGAACGAATATTAATATTAATATTAGTACCTTGTTAACCAATTTTTTTTTTTTGATCAGCACTGTCATTTGGAATTAACGTCATTGTATGTATGGAACTTCCAAGGTTTACTATTTACACACATACAACTTTCAATACTAATGAACTTTAACTTCTCCTTCTTTGTACCAATGAGAATGTGTTTGAAATCACGAAGAAACAGTACACAGAGAGCATATCTAGAATTTACTGCACATCTAAATGATGACATGATTGTCTTTGCCACCTGATGTTAACAGAGATCTAAACCTATTGAACCGAAGGGTTGTTACTGCCCCTACATGCCCATTAAAAATGGTTTTGGATATCTATTTCTCGATATCCCAAATTCTAACGGTTCCTTCAAAATATCCACTAGAAATCTGCAATTATGTTCAATCATAACGAATTGGGTAGTTTGGAATATCAAAGAAGTCAATAAAAAGTTCAAACTGAAGGAGTTGAAGAGGAAACTGATTTGGAAGACTAAGGAACCATCAAAAATCAAGTATTTCCTCTAGACATTTCTCAAAAATATTATTCCCACAATGCACAGTGAATACTATACATGCTCGTGAATACTTTCTCACCATGGCCAGTGAATACTATTCCCACAATGCCCCGTGATTTAGAAAAGGACTTATCATTTAAGAGGACCTATTTGAGTATTATAACTAAAATAAATCACCATGCCCAAAGAAAAAGAAAGAGTATTACGAATGCAGATAAGAATACATAAACAACAGATTTGGTTTACCAATATTGACATGTAGAAAATGCACAAAAGAAAGAGAAGGAAAGGAAAGAAAGTCTGTAACGACATAAGAAGACCTTTCTGCATATGATAAAGGAACCAAGGTTTTAGCGCATAGACCCCCATGATCAAGTATAGCTTGCGTACGCTATGTTTGATTTCCGAGATAAAATGACCCCAAAACAATCAGTCTGCTCATACGAGACAAGATTTGCCAGGCGGCTCAAGCTAATTAATGACCTAAATTCAAAAATAACTGGAGGTCTAACTTTTAATTTTTTATATATTTTTATTTTTGAGATTTCTTCTTTTTAATGAAAAAGTTCTATTTTTTCTATGAACTTACTAAAGATATATATATAAAATATTTTTTAATCTTGTGGTCTTAAACATGCTATTTGTCATTTTAGATTTAGAATGATGAAAAAGAAAGAAACATTCTTTAATGTTTCAAAACGAACTAAAAAAAAGACACAATATAATTTTTTTTGTTACATTTCTTTTATAATAATTCTATTATTACTTTAAAAATGGGTCCCTCAATTTTGGGGCCTAAAACAGATGCCTCATTTTAAAGGCATTGAGCCCCCCCTGCGTCATCATATATTCACCGGCCGGATTTTGATGCACAACTGCAAGTGAAGAGAAACTAAAAGCAACCCACAACGAACAGAGGGAAACCCTAAAAGTGAAACTAAGCTACTGAAAGGGAATAAGGCGGGAAGAATTCTGGAAAGAAGAAATGAACAGTTAATATATATATTTTTTTGGTAAGTAAATTATTTTATTACCAAAGAGACGTTTTAAAACAGTACACAAAACTGACAAATAAAGCAATGATGGAGTCAGGAATTTCGTTAAGGGTGTTCAAACTTTAAAAGAGTGAAAAAAATTAGGCGCTACAAACAAGAATCGAACTAGGGACCTCAACCACTCAAATGAGCAACCTTATCGCTGGACCCCCATCATTCGTTGTCTTCAAAATTGTTCATTTATCTATATATTCAAAGAATAAAGAATATTTTGCCGTGTAATTTTTCGGCGAAGGTGTTCGGCTGACCAACCTCACTAGGCTGTAGCTCCGCCCCTGAAATAAAGCCACCAGTGGACAAACTCCCAAGGTTGACATTTTACTAGTTCCTCACAACACCTTTCCTACACATACATCTACCAAAGCTACATTTTACGCTTCTTAAGAATAATGTATTGATTTGTGCTTAATACTAAATTAATAGCTAATAACATGTGCTTGTCAAAAGTCTGGAGTATTGCATTGTTTTTCCAATACTTTCAATAAGATACGAACAAGTACTTTTCTTTGATTAGGGTTTGCTTGATTTTATATTTATTTTGTTTTGAGCTTTTAGTGGCATGGTTTAGTACTGATTCTTATTTTTTCTATGTATGAACTATTCATCTTGAATCTAAACAGGTCTCGGAAGCTGAAATACAGGTCTATATATAGTTGACTTGCGAATAATATATATCATATACATTGATATACAACAGGTGTATACGAAAAGGAAAATTGGGCCAAAAGCCCAAACCAGCAACAGTAAGGCCCAAGTTGCTGAATTGGGCCCACAAATTTATTTAAACTCTAGCTTTAAATATTTTAACTAACTTAGTTAAAATCTCCAAATGATGGACCATCAATTCTCAAATTTCAAATATTCCTAATCAAGTCTTCAGTTATCTTTAATTAGATTAATTGCTTCAAGTTATTATCTCTAAAACGATTCAAATAAATTCTTACTTAATCTATTTTATTAAAGCCTTAATTACTTTCAATTTATTTCAAATGGTTAAGTTAAGTTTTCTTCCCTTTTTTTTTCTTAAAAAACTAAAAAAAAGAAAGAAGGGAATTTACACATATCTCATAGTATTAAGAGTTAATTAGATCTTATCGCTATTCTTTTCCAAATTACAAAAATTCCTTAAATTTGGTGGAATCCGAATACATCCCAAAACATCCCGATTTCGGATACATCGCTCAATGCCCCGATACATCGCGTCTCGATTTCAGATACATCACTCAATGATTTCTTTACTTAGTCATTTTCTCAAAAAAGTTTCGTCGGATAATAGCATATTAGCGGCTACTTTAAGTGTAGAACTAGGAATCTCTAACTCATTTTCTCTAAAATTTTAAAGATTTATCTATTAAGACCTTTTTAATTCAAGTTTTCTTAATTTCTTCAAAAAATTAAGCGGCGACTCTTTCTAAGTATTTTTTCTTAAATTGTTTTATACTTAGAGCATTTCAAAAAGTGATTATTTTAAAGATAATAAAATCACAACATAAGAACGGTTCATTTGTTCCTAGATGTTATCGACACTCAGAATAATTATTGGTTTCAAGCGAATCCTTGACCTCACTTACTTCTATACCGAAAATTATAACAACTTTGCAAAAGTTTTTTTAAAAATGAGCATGCAATAAGTTAGAAAAAGTAACAATCACAATAACTTTTAATACAAATATCCATAGGAAATTTTTTTAAAAAAAAAATCAATTCGTTCATGGTAGTCAATATTACAGCGGGCATAAACGCTGGCGTGTCGCGTCGTCACCAATCAAATCAAAAGGCAAAGAAAATGCTATGGCTTCTATAACTTGTAATAAAAAGTTGTAATGCATTATTGTTTCAACCCTTTTTGTTTCTTCTTCTTATCTACAAAAAAAAATCCCAAAGGTTAGGTTTTTTTTTTTTTTTGCAATTTTAATTTTTCTTTTTTTTTTAATTTTTAGTTAAAGGTTTGATTTTTAGTTGAGTTTCAATCTTTTGATGTCTGAATTTGTAGTTATTTTGCCATAATTGGGTTGAAAATCAGGGGGGTTTTCAGTACCCATTGGAAGGAATTTCTTGATTTAGTAGAATTGGGTGAAGAGAATGAAGTTCAGTTTATTTTGTCATAGTTAAAGGTCTTATTTTTAGCTCAGTTTCAGTGTTCTTTTTATGTGTGAATTTTTTTATATCAGAATTAAAGATTTGATTTTTAGGTCAGTTTTGATGTCTGGACTTGTAAACTCTTTGTCATAATTAGTTGAAATTCAAGGATTTTGAGTATCCACTGGGAGAAATTTCTTGATTTAATAGAATTGATGGAGAGATAAAGATTAGGAATGAAGATATTCGGGACAAGGTGGGAGTGACTTTCGTGGTCGACAAGATGAAGAAGCGAGATTGAGATGATTCGGGCATGTAAGGAGGAGATGCGCAAATGTCTTAGTGAGGAGTTCTGTGAGGTTGACTATGGTGGGTTTAATGAGAGGTAGGGGTAGGGCGAAAAAGTATTGGAGATAGATGATTAGACATGACATGATGCATCTTTAGTTTATCGAGGACATGTCCTTAGATAGTAGTATATGTGAGGTCGCGTATTAAGATAGAAGGTTAGGAGTTAGTTGAGTGTTGTCTTACTTCCCTGCGGGATAGGCTTGGTGTTAGTTTGGTGCGCATTATCTGTTTCTCCGCTCATACCAGTAGTAGTAGCATTATTCTCGTTGATTTTGTCTCATGTGCTTCAGTTATCGCATTTTTTGGCTATTGTTATTGTTCCTTGTCTTATGAATGCTATGTAATGCTTTCCCTATTATTTGCTATGTCCTCTTTACTTCTGTATTTTAATTTTTTCAAAATGCTTTGATATGTGTGACGTCTTTCGGAAACAACCTCTATACCTCGTGGAGGTAGAGATAAGGTCTGTGTACACACACTAGGTATGTTGTTGTTGGGTGAAGAGAATGGAGTTCAGTTTCAGTCTTTCCTTGATGTCTGAATTTGTATATCTTTTGCCATAGTTGAAGGCCTGATTTTTAGCTCAGAGTCAATCTTTTCTTGATGTCGGAATTTTTATATGTATTTTGTTATAGTTAAAGGTATGATTTTTAGTGCAGTTTCAAACTTTTTGATGTCTGAATTTTTATATATTATACCATGATTAGTTGAATTTCAGGGATTTTTGAGTATCCATTGGAAAAAATAATCTTGATTCAGTAGAACTGGTGAAGAAAATGGAGTGTAGTTTTCTTGATCCATTGGAAACTCTTTCTTTTGCTGCTGATGAATCTGTGACAGAAATGGGTTTCGGAAATTATGGGTATTTCTCATATATTTTTTTCTTTGTTTTCATTCTTTGTATAATTCTAGTTGATGTTCATGATTTTTGTTAATCTTTCTTTCTTTTTTCTTCTTTAGGTGCTCACATTATAGAAGGAGATGCAAAATTAGAGCACCTTGTTGTGATGAGATATTTGATTGCAGACATTGCCATAATGACTCAAAGGTAGAAACTTTTTTCATATTCAGTTGAATTTTTTTGGGTTTTTTCTTCTTTTTATGTGAGAATTAATCTTAGTTTTTTCATTTCTTGATCAGAATTCTTTAGATGTTGATCCACTCAAACGACACGATATTCCTCGCCATGATATTAAAAGGGTTAGTTTTCAATGTTTTTCCTCTTCTGTTGTATAAAGATTCTATAGGTATGCTTATGTTGTTCGAATTCTTCAAAAATATCACCCGTGTGTGTGTCGGATCCTCCTAAAACTATCCCGAGCAACACATCTTAAAATAGGTAATCCTCTTTCTTTAGATAAGGAAAGAAGAACACAAAGGGCAGGTGATTTAGGCTTTATGTTTTGTGTAATTCTCGACGAAGCTATTCTAGTTTGATTGTGTGGATAGGTAGAACATTTTTCTTATGGGGAGGTCTGTTTAGCCACGAGTTTGTCAATTCGATAGGAAAATATAGAGAACGTCAAGTGCTTTTTACGATAGATTTTGTTTTATATGATACTCGACTGAGATGAGCTTAAACTGTGCGACATGGTGAATGAAGATTCATATAGTCGATCCCAGCTTGCTTGAGATTCATGCGTAGCTGTTGTAGAATAGAGCTAGCTATTTTATGTATCACCTGATGTTAATCAAATTGCGAAGCTCAAGAACCATTTTTTTAGTTACTTTATTGAATTGATCTTCTTTACATAATATCTCTTCTTTTGTACAAACTTATGCTTTATCTCTGTTACAAATTGAAGTTTTTCTCAGTCATTTTTATTTGCAATTGAGACGTATTTGATCGATAGATTGATTATATAATGTGCGAGTGATTATGGTGTTATTGTAGTACTAGGAATTTGGCCAAGGGCGTTCAAGATTTGATGTATATGTATAAAAAGTATTTTTTGTCCTATAAACGCAATATAATTTTTTAAATACTGACCACCCTTCAATCTATGTGGCTCCACATTGTACTTGATTAAGATTCTTGTTTGTCATACCTTTTCATGTTGACGGATTTGTGTATGCTTTCTCTATATGTTTTCAGGTCATTTGCTCATTGTGTAATACTGAACAGGATGTGAGTTCCCTCAATTGTTAACGGCTCGATTCAAGTCTTTATAAATGTTGAGTTGATGTTAAATTTGCTTGGTCCTTGATTGTGCTTTAGGTTCAACAAAAATGCATCCAATGCGGGGTTTGCATGGGGAAGTACTTTTGCTCAAAATGCAACTTCTTCGATGATGATGTAAAATTCTTTATATAATTCGTCTACGATATAGTTTGCTCGATATTTATTCTATATGATTTAACAAGATGATTTCTATTTTTAGGTCTCGAAGAATCAATACCACTGTGATAAATGTGGAATCTGCAGGTTAACATCTTTCTCATACTGTATATCATTATCGGTTCTCTAATGCATTTTCCTAAATTACGCCTTATTTGTGTAAACACAAAGTCAATGACATCTGAAACATATGCTGGTCTGTAGTCACAAAATGGTCTGAAGGCAACCTTTCTTACGGAGGCGCTTCGTTTTAAGTGCACACTAAATAATGTCCCATTAATGAGTTCCATATGTAATTAGGATTACTTGTGGTTGATTTTAGATGGTATGGATTAGAAATGATTCAGTGTAGTTTAGTATTCTTGTCTCCTTACTTTCTATACCTGCACTACAGCCATAAAAAGACATAAGCTATGTTGCTCGAACTCTTCAAAAATGTTGTTGCACTCGTGTCAATAACAACAATAACATACCTAGTGTAATACCACGAGTGGGGTTTGGGGAGGCTGCCTATGATAGATCCTCGGCTCTAGGAAAGCAAAAACACAATACTTATGGAAACATAACCCGTAACAACAACATGATAGTAATAAAACCGAGGGAAAAGAGACAACAAATAGTAATAGAAAACTAAGAATGAGAAATATGGAAATAATAAAAATAAGGAAAATTATACTAATTGTACTACCATTTCAGTTAAACTTACATCAGTTGCATCATCTGCACATGCCATTGTATATTTTTGGTGCGGTAACGTTGTGTCTAATATATTATTCATCATTTTCTGGTTCAAAATATTCGAAAACAGAACGGGTGGCGAGAGGAATTTCTTTCACTGTGACACATGTGGTGAGTGAGATGCTCAACCTTGAATTAGAACTTAATTCAGCAATAAAAGCTCTTATCAACAATGTTGCTCGGACTCTCTAAAATTGTTGTTGGTGCGTGTCGGATTCTCTAAGAGTAGTGCAATTTTATACTTTTGGGTTATCCGACATCAGTGCAACAACATTTTTGGAGAGTTCGAGCATCATAACTTATTAGGTTGTATTTAGTTTGTTAGTTATGGAACATCCTTCCTTTTGCAGGATGCTGCTATACAAATTCGATGAAGGAATCACATAAATGTATAGAAAGAGCAATGCACCACAATTGCCCTGTTTGCTTTGAGGTAAGGGCAGAATTCCGACGATAGCCCTGAAATGGACCCAGGGTACCGTAAGGGGTTTACGTCTAAAAATTACACTATATTTTCAGAAAAATATAGTGTAATTTTTTGACGTATCAAATTTTTTTTTTTTTATGTATATATGGTAGATTTTGAACCCCCTTAATTTCTTTTTGTGTTGATTTTTTTATATTTTTAACATCCCTTGGTAAAATTCCTAACTCTGCCTCTTGATTCTTTCAACTTCATGCAGTATATTTTTGATACAACAAAAAACATCATCGTCATGCCTTGTGGTCACACAATGCATCTGGAATGTGTCATGCAGATGGAACAACATTTCCAGTACGTATGTGACGTGTTATGATTTTCTATGAACGATCAATTCCTTAATGATCCCATAACAGAACACCCCTCCCTGTTTGGTCTATGTTGCTCGGACTCTTCAAAAACATCTCTAGTTGTTTGTCGGATCCTCCAAAAGCTATGCATTTTTGGATGATCCGAGCAACATAGATTTTGGTTGCATTGTGCTCAGTTCCAATAATTTGTACATGCAGGTATTCTTGTCCTGTTTGCTCAAGATCATACTGTGACATGTCTCGAGTCTGGGAGCAACTGGACCAGGAGGTACATTCTACATACTCCATCCGTTTCAATTTGTTTGTTTGTTTTTGACTTGACACGGAGCTCAAGAAAATAAAGAAGGCATTTGGATCTTCTGATATTAAGCTAAAGATATGTAGAATGTACCAAAATGACCTTTAATGTCTTAAACGTGTCGTCTAGAAAGTTAGAACTAAAGAGTTTTCAAAAAGGAAAGAAATTCTTTTTAAACGGACTAAAAAGGAAAGTAAGGCAAACAAATTGAAACCAAGGGAGTAGTTACTAAGCTGATTGACGTTTTTTTCCCGACTCTTCTCTTTAAATGACATGCTTCATCTATTTTCTAATTCTAGGTTGCATCAACAGCTATGCCTGAAAAGTATCAGAACAAGATGGTAAGAAACAAGTTTGTCGATCCATTTGAAATTTCGTACAAGAATTTGATCGCCTTTTCTTACGTTTGAGCTTCTTTTTTTAGGTTTGGATTCTTTGCAACGACTGTGCGGAAACATCTGAGGTTAAATTCCATATAGTAGCACATAAATGTCCGAGTTGCAAATCCTATAATACAAGGCAGACAAGAGGAGGGACCAGTTCATACTCTAATATTACCGAAATGGTCAGATGAGGTTCTTAATCGCGACATTGGATCAAATTTTTCTTCAAATTACTATTGGCAAGCTTTTAAACGATGAAATCAAGGCCCACGAGTCACGACTGCAACAATTGGTATGATTATAACTTCATTATTTTCCACAAGTTTACCAGGGGAAGCATCAAGGAGGAATTTACATGTCATTCATTACTTGCAACAAGGGAGTTGTCGAACATTCTTCACTTATTCTTTCACGTAATCTCTTTATGTACTGCTATATGTAGAGACGTATTCAGAATTTTAAGCTTATGAGTTCTGAACTCACAGTCTTTTTTACTTTTCTAGATTTGAGATAGATTAGTTATACGTATCAAGTGGATTCTTGTCAACACAAATATAAGGTATGGAGCAAAACTATTGAGTTCTACCGAACATGTATCATGTACTGTAGATCCACCCATCTCCATGCAAATTAGTTTCTCAATTTTATCGGTACGGCTGTTATGACGATATCTTAGGGAAAATTCAAGATGATATTCCAAAATGATGCTTTTGATGACTACATTTGTTGCTTGGCCCAGCATAAGACGACTGAATGGATGTTTTTTGCTATATTTCTTGTTTGATCTACCTGGTATTCGAAACTTTCTAGCCTGACTAATCTGGATTGGTGTCGTGTAAGGTCCACTTAAGGGAATGCTCTCTCTACTAAAGAGTTTTTTCATTCCCGAGCCTCAATCAGAGACCTCTGATTAAGAGTGAAGGGATCTCATATACTCCAATACACTCTTCTTGAAGAACATCTTGGAAGTGTGATTTTTCTTAATCAGATGTCTTGGACTCGATCCCTGTGAATAGAAAAATATTACGTAACATGAATCCAAATTAGTTGGTACAACTCTTTCCTTTGATGATTTGTTTCCCTTTTTTTTTTGGATTATGATCTCTAATATTATTTCTATTCTTCCATCAATATTCTGATAAATTTTCAATACAGATGTTGCATACAATTTTTTTTCTTTTTTTACTACATCCTTCAAAATTTCTATAAAAGAAAATAGTAGTCCTGGAAAGAGTAATATATCAATAGATTAAAATTAACCATCAAAGGTTATATATATTACAGGGTGATGAGTACTTTTTAATTCTTAACTAGACGTTTCGAATTTAAATTCTAAATACAAAGACAGTTTTGATAGTAAACGTTTTACTTCCATAAACTTTTCAATGCGAATCTGAACTTGTCGGATCTCAGAGCAGGTAGTGGACATTGACATGCTCTAGTGCTTGGAGAATAAAAGTTGGATTTTTCTCTTGTTATGTGGTTGCAGTGGCCTTGCATTTCTTTCAGCATGCTGAAATAGTAATAATAATAATAATAAATATTGCTTTACATAAAGTATATTCCAAACCAAACTAAAAAGCAATACAAGCTGGAACATTTTTATTCAATACAAAAAATTGGAAAAACTACTTTAAAAATGTGACTTCCTTTTTTTCATTTTATATATCTTAATTTGATCTGACACGAAATTTTTTAAATTAACAAAAAAACCTTGAGTGTTGTGTTTTATGTAAAAGATAGGTATAACCTACCGAAATATATTTGAATATTTATGGTATTAAACATGTCGTGTGAGATATTAGAATTAAAATATTATTAAATATAAAAAAAATAAGACGCGTGAATTAAAACTCCCGAAATAATAAAGAGTAGAGGGGAACTTACATCATGGACAGCTCTTCTAAGCAACTTCACTTGAAATCTTGAAACAGTGTGTACCTAAAATAAATAATGTTTAATTAATTATTTAGCTCTAATAATCTCATAAATTTTTTAATAATATTTAAAATTTGGATTTTTAAATTTTTTTTTTACCTTCTTGTTAATTATCCAAGTTACACCTTCTGTGCAAGGAGGAGTAGTGAGTGAACCCTTGTACTCATAGTAACTTTCTCTAAAAATATTATTAGTAATGTACTTTGGATTAATCAAGCCCAAACTCCTCTCTTCACCTTCTTTATCTATCATGGATAATATTTGTCTCCTCAACTATAATCAATAATCACACACACACAAAAAAAAAAATGCATCAAGAACAATATAAGAGTGAGTATATATAGAAGGGGAGTGTTGGAGCAATGATAAACACGATTAAAAAATCACTGAAAAATGTTTTGTCGCCATTTCTATTGATATTTGATTGAATCGGTGAGAGATGAAAAAATAGTAATATTTCAAACGAAAAAATTAGGAAGTTTTCCACTATTTCAACGAAAATTTATTTTCCACTAATAAAAAATTATTGCTTGTATAATATTTACTTAATTAAGACTAATTTAAACCGAAAACATGATTAATGATGATTTATATAGCCAACTTTTAATTTATTTGGAATTGAGGTGGAGTCGTTATTATATTAGCAAAAACTTAAACTCTCACTCTCTTTTTATCCTCACGGAGTATTTTATATCTTTTTGAGGTTCAACTAAGTTGAATTTGCGTCGATAAATTTATTTATTATTGACAATAAATAGACTTAGAAAAAAATAAATAAAAATACTTACTATAAAAAGAAATGGATCTGGTCTGCCAAATTTGTAAAGGACAGCATTTACAACAATCTTATGATTCACCTGCTCCTGGTGAACCATATGCAATTCCAAGGCATACCTATCATTCCAATCATACCAAAAAATAATTAAAGTAGACAAAAAGGTCACAAAAATGTCATTTTTTTATATTTAAAAATAATTTATAAACACATAAATACTTATAATTTATTTTACGGCTCAAGTATTGAAAAGTTCTCTTAATTTCATAAATTTTGCACTTGATCACCCAATACATTAAGTAATATTAATTGCTCATCAAAACGATCTTAAAAAAGATTATGTCAAATCAGACCCAAAAATAAGAATGGATTGAGTGAAATATTACTTAACAATCTTGCCTTATAAATGTACCAATCAAAGTAGTAATTTAATTTGTGGTGGAAATATTTTTGGCAATCATATTTATTAGGTTATTAATTAACATTTATTTCAAATATTTATATGTAATTACCTTATAAGTTGTGAAAATAATTTTACATTATTAGTTGGTGCATAAAAATTAAATTTTTGATGTGTGTGTTATTTAATTGTTTTTAAGGATAAAATAATTAATTAAAAAAATTTAGTAGCTTAGTTGAATAACTAGCTGATCTTTCACTCTATTAGTGAGAGCTCGATTTTGCATTTTGTAATCTCTTTTCCTTACCCTATTTTTTTTTAAAAAAAATTAATTTTATTTTGAACTAATAAAATAATAAATAATTATATTTGAAAATAACGACAAATAATTTAAGACGGAGGGAGTAAGATATTATTAGTACCTTCTACCATTAATAGTATGTTCAGATGGTGAATGCCAGTGAATTTGGTGAAGAGGGTAGTTTGTGTCATTCATTAAAATTGATCCAGCATCCCCATGCCAATGCAACTGCATAGATATAAAAATAAATAAATTATATTATAATCATAAGATCATAGACGAATTCAGAATTTAAATCACATCATTTCAAATTTGAAATTTCATCGTAACTAATTTGATTTTTTCGATTTGTTATTAATTATGTGTAGTTGTGTATGAATCCATGACCTATAACTAACATTTTCCGATCTACAAATAGTATGAATAAAATTCACAAATAGTCATGCTTCATCCATGTAATAAATTTTTCAAAAATCTTGAAAGGAAACTTTCGGTTGCAATTTGAAACTTCAAGATAGTGACTACTTTTCAAAGATAACACTAAAAAGTGGTCAATAAGTGAGTGTTAGTTCTACCTAATAAGTACTCATCGACCTTTTTACAGAGAGTTTAGATTTTATTCACTAATAGAATATATATAAAAAATACAATAGCGTATAACAGACTTTACCCCTACCTCAAGGAAGTAGAGAAGTTGTTTTCAAAAGACTCTCGAGTCAAATGTAACAACTCAAAATATTTACCAAAAAGGTAATATAAAATTGAAAAAAATATGTCAATGAATAAGAAAAGCAATATCATTTAAAGAAAAGAAGTTGTAACAACAACAAAATAATGGGATAACTGATTTGCTAATATCATTGAATCTTTTCATGATATCACTTGTAATTTGTAAAAAAAAAAAAAAGAAGTAAAAATTAAAATCAATTAATTAAAGCAATTAGAATATCCTAAAAATGGTGAATATCTTTAAATTTATAATACTTACTGAAATATCATGTCCTCTATTCCTTATAGTAGAATTAGTAGGCTTGTAGTGCTTAATGTGACCCAATTTTCTCATATTTTTGACTCTACAACTTGAAATATCAATTGGAGATTGCATCTTCCCATTCTTGCAAGTTTCCCATTCTTTATTTAGATCTCCCCATTTACTTGGTCCTTTCTTACTCCTTTCATTATAATCAAACTTCACTTCATCCTCAATTTCTACACATCAAAAAGGTCAAATTAATGTCAAGATACATCAAGTAATTCAACTTAGAAATAATTAAAAAAAAGTAGAAGAAAGATTTGAATATGGAGAGGCGAATAATCAGGACCTAGAGTCAGTGAGTTTGATAAAAATAGTGTGGTTGGCTACTTTCTTGCATGTTTTTGGAAAATAGAAATAGTCTTTAGAGTTTCAAACTTCAGTATTGAAATTAAAAGATAAGATCATAGGGTTTCATGCACGTGGAAATTGAAACTCCATGACGGTGATGCTATCTTTCAATTATATATGGAGTTAAAAAGTGACTATTTTCGGATTTGACCCCATAGTTTGAAACAAAAATAACATATTTGGTTGAACCCATGCACAAAGTCCCTTTTAGAATTGCCTCTTGAAGTAGGAAGAAGAGGATACAACGTATATGATAGGAGTTCTTCTGAACTCAATAGATTTGGTTTTGATTCTGTATATGAATTGAGAAATCGACTAGACATGTACATATTAAAAGTGGCATAATTGGATTAATGTTAGAATGAATGATATTACTTACCACCACCTTCATTTTTTGGATGAATAATGGATGTTGCATTCAAAAATATAGACAAATAGAGGAATGATCCAAAAATAATTAAAATTGAGTTGTAACTTTGTTTCTTCATTTTGAGAAAGATGATGATTAGAAAATTTGTTTGAAGTGATTAGTGAAAAAAAAAAAACATATTTAAAGGAATATTTGTAACTCAAGATGATGATTAGAAAATTTGTTTGAAGTGATTAGTGAAAAAAACAAAACATAATTAAAGGAATATTTGTAACTCCTTCCCTAATAATAGGAAAACAATATAGATATTGACTTTATCCATTGTTATTAACAAACATTCCAAAAAGAAGAAGAGAAAATCTTTTATATAAATGTTTTACTAAATTAAGAAAATCACAATCTTCATAAATAATTTCTTAATATGTTGGAATTATTGTTTTACCTTTTGATGTAAATTAAATCTAGACAATATCCCCTAGTTGTGCTTGTGGTATTAATTAGTTTATTGATCTGATTTGCTAATAATGATGAGATTAGTCGACATGTTCTTCTAAAGTTGGGATATATTCCAAATTGATATTATTTCTTTTAACATCCTCTAAATAAAATTAAAATATAAAAAGATTAAAAAGTAACTCTTAAAGATATATACTAGAATAAGGTGAACTGGTGAACTTTCCATTCTCCTCTCAAAATTTCTAGTTAGTATTTCTTGTTTTATATTACTCATTGTTTATAATAAATATGTGATTTTTAAAAGGTAAAAATTGAAATTAATTTCACAGTTATTGAGTTTCCATTGATATTATTTAGCAATAGAAAGATCTTTCTATAAAATCTTGGACAATTCTCATTTCAAAGTTAATTATAGGGATCGAGTTAAATCTAACGGTATTTTATATAATATCATCTGAAATTTTCATCATCATTCCATTAGGATAACTTTTTAGTAAATGGGCCCTCCTTTATTTCTCTTACAATTTATAGATGTTTTAGATCATGACCTAAATATCCTTATTGGACAAATTAAAAATCTTATAATAAATATTAAATCAAGATCTAAAATTTTAGTAAGTTACTGAATTATTAAACAATCATGTAATATTTTATTTCTATAGTTGAAAAATATATAAATAAATATTAAATCTGAGGCTAACGTTATCCTACTATACATGGGACAACATATACGTTGAAAACTCTAAGGAAAAATCCCAAAATACTTATTGCCTCTATATGCAGCTTTTGAGCAATCAAAAAAATTTTTAGTAAATTTTATAATTATATTTTTCTAAAGATAAATATATAAGATTATCTACTTGTTAATATTAGCAATATTTAGAACCTTAAATTAAATTATCAACTCTTCATATTACTAAATAATTTTTTTACAAAAAGATTTAAGGTAATAATCATAAACAAATGACTAACATTACATCAACTTGAATTAAATCTTTCAATATAAATAATAATACTATCACGTTAAATACTTTATGTCTTACAAAGAAAATGACCATTTTTGAATTTGACCAATAGTTTAAGCTGAAAATAATAAATTTGGTCAAATCCACAAAACTTTTCTTAAATCTGTCTTAGAAGTAGAAAGAAGTCGATATAAAGTATATGATATGAGAGTTAATCTAAACTTTAATTTTGATTTTGTATATGAAATTATGAATTGAGAAATCTATTAAATATGTACATATCTAAAGCTGTAAAACAGTAACATGATTAAGTTATGAGTTCGATGACAAATATAAAATTATCCAAACACATTCAAATTTTGAATATGCTTTGAGGATGAGGTACAAATAACATAACTTACCACTATCTTTATGATGGATGAATGTTGCATTCAAGAATAATGGCAAATAGAGGAGTGATACAAAAATAATCAAAATTGAGTAGTACTTTATATTTTTCATTTTGAGATAGATGATGATTAGAAGATCGACTTGAAGTGATTAGTGAAAAAAACACATATTTAAAAGGATTTAAGTAACTACTTTCACAATAATAGGAAAAATATAATATTGACTGATCCATTATGATTAATAAATATTTCAAGAAAAAAGAAATAATTTTTTTTGTCTTCTACTTGTGGTCTTAATTAGTTTGTTGAACTTATTTGTTTGGCAATAATATGATTAAGATTAGTCTACCACATGTTTTTCTGTTGGGATATATTTCAAATTATTTTTTTAATATTCTCTAAATAAAAGGGAAAAAAAAAAGAGAGGAAGAAGATTGAAAAAAATACATTTGAAGACAATAGAATAAGGTGAATTGTATATGAACATATTTATTACACCCCATTAATTAATATTTTGTAACCTTCAATAAAATTATACACTGTATATATGGTATTTATTCTACCAGAGATATCAATAAAATATAAAGTTACACTTAAATACATTTAAATAAGATGACTTTGCAATCTCCTCTCCTTACATATCTAGTTTGTATTTCTTGTTTTATATTACCCATAATTTATAATAAATATGTAATATTCAGAAGATAAATTGAAATTAATTTGACAATAATTGAGTTTTCATAGAAATTACTTAGGGATGGAAAAATATCTTTATAATATTTTGGGCAATTATTATTTTAGAGTTAATTTTAAAACTTGAGTTAGATCTAACATCTGTATCTTATGATAGTATTACGTGAAACTCTCAATGTTTATCACTTTTTGGGACAATTTCTTAGTAAATGGTCCATCCTTTATTTCTCTTATTTATGGACCTTCCAGATCATGATTTAAATATTCCTATTGAACAAATTGAAATTTTTTGAGAAATATTAAGTCATGGTCTAAAATTTCATAAGTTATTGCATTGACTGAGAAATATAAGTTTTCTATTTTCATAGGAATCCATGAAATTATTTCAAATTGATCAAGTGGACCGGGGTTCATTAGATAATCGTGTAATGTTTTTTTTTATTTTTTATAGTTAAGTAATATGTGAATAAATTATAAACCCAAAGTTAACATTATATAGGACAACAGAGAAAACAAATCCAAAATAGTCCCTTATCTTTGGGTTAAGACTTAAAGTCATGCTTGAATTTTCACATGGAGCACTAATACTCTCTCATGTGTTGCAATATTGGTGCACTTTTGATCCTCCCTCAAATTTTTGCATATTTTTTAACATTGATTTTATCCACAATTTATGTATGAAATGTTTAATCGTCTTTTTTTAAAATATATATTTAGTAGATATAACAACTTCATGTGAGAGAAGGTGGGAGGAAGAACACCTTATTTTTTTTTAGTAAAATATTATTGCAGCTAAAATCGAGAGGTTAATTACATCAATTTCACTAGTACAATTTTTTTTTCTTACAATGTCATATGTCAAGGTGTTCTTAGTTTAACTGTAATAATATTTTTAATGAACAGAATAAGGTGTTCTTCTTCTGACACTCTTTACCTGGAGTTATTAATTCTACTAAATATATAAAAAGACGATTAAACATTCCATACATAAAATTGTGAAGAAAATCAATATTAAAAAATAGACAAAAATTTGGGGGAGGACCAAAAGTGCATCAATATTATAAACATGAGGGACTATTAGTGCTCCATGTGAATACTCAAGGATAACTTTGAATCTTAACCCAAAAATAAGAGACCATTTTGGATTTTTTTTTCTCTAGGACAACAAATACAGAGTTTTTGGATATTTGAAATATTTATCAAAAAGTTTGAAGTGTTATAAATCCATTGAACTAAGTGGATGGTCCATTGAGTTTATTCATAAATTACTTGAATTCACGTATTTACATTTCTAAGGTGATATGATCCGTTGTGGATAACTATGTACCTACTTGTTTGGGCATTTAACAAGATGACCTTTGGGGTGATATCTCAACACTATAAATAGAGATATCTTTCACCATTTGTAAGACACACTTGAATAAGAAGAAAAGTTTTCTCTTCCATCTATATTTCTTGTCTCCTCCTCTTTATATTTATATTGTTCTGAGCTTGATTTTACAACACGTTGTCAGCACGAATATGCTCTAAAAGTTGTAGTACTTCACAAAAGAGTTGTAGCTGAAACACTTGTGAGCAAGAACAGGTTTTGTGTTTTCTTTTCTTGTTACGCATTTATATTTTCAAAAGTTCCTCTTATACTAATAAATTATTTTAGTATATATGTGTTATATGAAGAGGTAGAACATATTGGTTTGTTTTACTCTAACAATTTTATACATTGGTTTATGATTATACTAACAATTCTTCGTTTCAGAAAAGAATTGAAGAATAAAGAGGTAAATTTTCATGTTGGTTTTCTAAGTGTTAATTATGAGGAACTTATTAATATTTATAATCACTAAATGTAAGAAAGCTCTCAAAGTCTTCTTTTGACTAAATTTGCTTCTATAATTCTTGATTTTTTTTTTAAAAGGGTCATGGGTGAGTTCAATTGGTTTTGACTTATATGATATTGATTGAAGGGTAAGACGATGGATTCAAGTCCCATCGCACCAAAAGGGCAATACATCAGGTTAAAGTCCGGATGCACATAATGAAAAATGTTTGAGGGTAAGACGGTAAATTCAAGTTCTATCGCACCAAGAGGGTAAGACATCAATTGGAGTTTCGATGCCCCGTGATGATAAGGTATTAGGTTTGAGTCTCATATAATTATGTCTTAACGCGCCTTATCTGGATAAGACATTGTGTTTGAGTCTCAATGCACCATAGTGATGATAAAATGATGACTAAGGCAAAAATAATGTATTTTTTATGAAAAGCCTTGAAATTCGTCCCATTAGATTTGCCCCATTCTCTTATGTGAATGTGGTAGCAGTACATGATAAGTCTGAAAGATGACGATTATTATTGTGGTTGTACAATGAATATGAGAATGAGAAAAGAGAAAATTATAATAGTCATCATTGTGGTTAAATGAAAAACATTGTGGGTTCTCCAAATATTCCTTCAAAATGTGGAGGTAATTTTTATCATCATAGTGGTATGAAAGATCATTGGACCCGTGGTCGTTTTGCAACCTAATAATTTTATAAATTTATAAAAATCCTCCATCAAAAGAAAGGAAGATAAAGTGATGGTACACTTGACCTTTCAAAGTGATGTTGAGGTGGGTCATGCAAAGGCATGACAATGAGCTTATAATGCAAATTTCTGAAGCACATACAAATGATTGGTCCATTCCTTCAAGAGAATGTGACTTGTGATAAGAATCATGAATGCTCGACTATTCTTAAAGTGAATAAGTCAAGATATGATAAAAATATTATGGGTTTGATATATGTCACAACTCACCTCTACGGGAGGTTTGAGAAAAATAAATAAATTTTATTTGGCAGGAATGGTCAATGGTCGTGTACGTTTTATACGTCATAAATATTATGGTATGTTTATTGTGAACTACCGAAAGGGCAAAGAAAAAATAAAGAAGTAATTCTTGCCCATAAATGTTGTGGCCATGACAAAAATAATATTATTGTGTAGCAACACAAATTTGTCATTGGTTGTGTACCTATGGTACGATAAAAGTAAAGTAAAACATGTCTTGCATGTAATAATTTTGACCATGATAATAATAATATAATTTTCTCTTTGAAGGAGATGTTCACCATACGGATGGTGTCATGGAATATGTGATAGTACACAAAGTTATCTGTAAGCTCTAAAGAGTCATTGTGTTATTATCTGAGGAATAATATTGGGGTTGTAGTAAGTCTCAAAAGAAACTTTTTAAGTTTCGAATAAATTGAAAAGAAATATTGAGACTATAAATTATGAAAATATTTAATATCTTCAGATTACTACAGCCGAAACGGGTTATAAATATTTATGTAAAAAGGTTACCCATTTTCCTCATCTTGTTTGTTGCACACAAACATGGGCATGCTGATGGAATCACACACAAAATTAAACTATAAGTGTACTGAAATAAAGATCCGTTGGCATGATCGGTTGGCCATTCCGATTAAATTATGATGCAAAAGTAATTGAGAATTCACATGATTATATATTGAAGAAATAAAATATTCTTCAAGAATTCTCTTATGTTGCTTGTTCTCATGATAAAATTATCATTGTACCAGATAAGGCTGGGAGTGTATTCCCTGAAATTATTTAGAACATATAAAAAGGTGAAGATGGGCCCGTTTACTTTTAATAGATGCATCTATACTATGGTCACATGTGCATTTGTTATCAACTTGCAATTTGATTTTTGTAAGATTATTTGCTCGAATTGTTAAATTACGAGCATAGTTCCAAATTATAAATTTATGTTAATAATGATGGTTGGTTTAGCAGAAATTGTATGCCTCCAATTATAACTAAACCAATGGTTACGAGAACAAATCTCCCAAAAGAAATTTGGTATGAGATGAATTTATTTAACATGTAGCAACACTTGAATGCATCAGGCCAATAAAGGTCCCCTATCAAATTGGTTCAGGGTCAGGAACCAAATAATTTTCATCTAAAACTTTGAAGTGCGGTTATGATTTAATTGCTCCACCATACACATAAAGATAAATCCCCAAATGAGGTTGTGATGAATGTTAGAGTTTCTAACATTAGGGGGAGAGATGATTGACAGTTGAAAATTATGTGATAGATGAATTATGAATTATCTAGATCCTCGTTAAAAAAAGAAGTGAACTTGAAGTTCAAGGGATAATTCATTTGCATAATGTTGCAAATCAATTGTCAGAGTTTACTGACCTTATGTTGTAATCCAACTGTAAATGCTCCAATGAGAAGTCCTTGAAGGACAAAGTCTATGATATGCTTGAAGCGTGATAGATCGATCGATTCTAAATATAAAACTCCTTGAGGAAGGAGAGGAGCAAATGATCTAGATGGCCATGATAATGAGGCAAGTGCTTTAAAGTAGCACGTCGATATAACACTTCATAAAACCTTGACAAAGGTTCAGCTACCTGAAATGATGAAAAATGAAGAGATCTTGATAAGTTATGTCATATTGGAATTGATATCAAATAACCGTCGACGGTATCTTTGATATGAAGTAGTGCGCACTGATATAGATCATGACGAGGATCTTGAATTCAAATCTGTTATATAGTGTGGACAGATAAATGATTGGCCAAATAAAATGCATAGTTCAAGTATATTTTTTTTCACTTAGAAAAGTGACGTTTTGGACAGATAGTCCATAAATCAAGGTATAATGTCAGTGGGGTACAAATAAATTATTATGCGATAGTATAACCGTAAATATCAAGTACGACTTGCCTTGGGGCATAAAGGTTTTTCGCAAATATCCTGATATTATTGGAGATGTTTTCTCCTATGGTGGGTGCAATGAGATTTGTTTTGATCTGGCAATATATGAAAACTTGAATGCATATAATGAATAGCTGTCTTGTCTAGCTAGACAATGAAGGTTATATGAAAATCCTTGAAGCAATCAAGGTGTTTGAAACATATAAAAGTTTGAAAGAAACGTTTTCAATAAAGCTTTAAGAATCCTCATATGGATTGAGATAATCAAGGAAGAAAGGGTACAAAAAATGACCCTATTTTGTCCTTGTATTTTTATACAAAAGGTCAGGATCTAAATTTGTTATAATGGTTGTGTATGTTGATGACTTGAACATTAGCACTCTTAAAGAGCTTTTAGATGTTATTGAGTGTTTGAAAAGGAAATCTAAAATGAAAAGATCCTGGTAAGACAAAATTTTGTCTTGGCCTATAGATTTAGAATTTCACAAATGAAATATTTGTCCATCAATCAACATACACAGAAAAGTTTTGATGCGATTTTATATGGATAAATCACATTCATTGAGTACCCCAATGATTATGAGATTGTTTGACATAAATACAGATCTATTTCGATCTCAAAAGAAGGATGAAGAGCTTCTTAGTGATGAAACTCCATCTATCAGTCAATTGGGACACTAATGAACCTTGCTTTATATGATCAAATATTTTGCAGTGAGTTTATTGACAAGATTCTGCTCCTCTCCAACAAGAAGACGTTGAAATGACATCAAAGACATATGAAGTTATCCTACAAGACAATCAACTGCAAATGAAAGTGTCCACAAGATGATTGTTGCTATGAACAAGTTGAATGAACAATTTACTTGCAATAACAAGGTCACGAATAGAGTGATTTTCAAGAATGTATTCGGCTAAGCTCAAAGCCTTATCATATCCATGAAACCAGAAAATGATATATTAGGATGAGTTCAACGATGCAACATCTTCGTGAATGTGATTTGATTACAAAGACACTGTCAATATTTGAGAAGTTGGTATATATGACTGGATGACATCATCACAAGAAATTAAGTGATGTTTTAATTAGGGGGAGTATAATACGCGTTGCACTCTTTTTTCATTGACCGAGGTTTTGTCCTATTGGTTTTCCTGGCAAGGTTTTTAATGAGGCAACAAATAATGCGTATCAAAAGATATGTGTACTCTTTTTCCTTCACTGGAGTTTTTTTCCCACATGGTTTTCCCTAGTAAGGTTTTAACGAGGCACATTATCTATGGACATCCAAGGGGGAGTGTTATAAATCCATTGAACTAAGTGGATGGTCCATTGAGTTTATTCATGAATTACTTGAATTCATGTATTTACATTTCTAAGGTGATATGATCCATTGTGGATAACTATGTACCTACTTGTTTGGGCATTTAACAAGATGACCTTTGGGGTGATATCTTAACACTATAAATAGAGATATCTTTCACCATTTGTAAGACACATTTGAATAAGAAGAAAAGTTTTCTCTTCCATCTATATTTCTTGTCTCCTCCTCTTTATATTTATATTGTTCTGAGCTTGATTTTACAACACGTTAACTACTTCATGTTTTTTTTTTTTAATTACTTGTAAAATGAGCTTTGATATTGTATTTTCCCTTAATTTGATACTCCAAAATAACAAGAACAATAATATATTCAGTGAAATTTCATTAAGTGAAATTTGTGGAAGGTAAAGTGTATGCAGATCTTATCACACCTTGGGGAGGTAGGGATGTTGTTTTCGAAAGACCCTTAGCTCAAATGCATCAAATTCAAGTAAAAGAGAAAGAAAACAATGAAGAAAACATAATAGTTAATACGAAAAGCAGTGTAGAACCTACAAAAAAACAATACCAACAATAAAATAGTGTGATAATCGAAACACAATACACAACATATGACAATAGGTAACAAAAGCAAGACAAGACAACACTCTACCCTTACTAACCTTCTACCCTAATACACAACGTCCACTTCTTCTTATCTAGAGTTATGTCCTTGATAACATGAAATTATACCATTTCCTATTTAATTACCTTTCTATTATATTTTCTTGGCCTACCTTTACCCCTAAGCGTACCCCTACAACCAGCCTTTCGCACCTTCTCATAGGGGCGTCTGCACGCCTCCTCTTTACATGCGCAAATCATCTCAGTCTCGCTTCTCTCATCTTGTCCACCACATAGGCTACTCCCACCTTCTCCCGAATAACCTCATTCATATTCTTGTTGCTTCTAGTATGTTCATACATCTATTTCAGCATTTTCATCTGTGTAACATGTATCTTCTGAATATGTGCGTTTTTGACTAGTAAGCACTCTACCCCATATAACAAGGACATCTAATCATCACTTTGTAAGACTTACCTTTAAGTTTAATTGGTACCTTATTATTACACATGACTCAAGATGCACACATCCATTTCATCCATGCTGCCCCAATTCGATGAGTGCCATCATTTTCAGTGTCTCCACTTACCTAGATTACGGATTCAAAATACTTAAAACGTTCTCTCTTGAGAATAGTCTGTTTGGCAAGCTTCACTTCTAAATCTGCTTCATCCAACGCAACACTGAATTTGAACTCCAAATATTTCATTTTTGTCCTGCTCAACCTGAACCCTTTGAGCCTTAAAGTTTGTCTCTGAATCTCCAACCTAACATTAACTCTGTCTTTTGTCTTATTAATTGTACTATGTCGTTCGCAAATAACATACATCATGAAATCTTCTTTGAATAGATCGCGTCAATTCATTCGCCGGCAAGACAAAAGGGCTAAGAACTAATCCCTGATGCAGCTTTATCTCAATTGGGAAATGCTCCCAGTCTCCTTGAGAATTTGTCAGAAGCCATTTCAAGGTCAATGAACATCATATAGAGATCTCTCTTTCTTTTCCTATATTTTTCACCAGTCTCCATACAAGATAGATGGATTCAGTAGTCGATCATCCCGACATGAATCCAAATTGATTCTAAAAAATGGATACACCTCTCCGCACCCTCATTTCCACCACTCTCTCCGGACCTTCATCATGTGGCTTAGCAATTTGATACCCCTGTATTGTTACAATTTTGGATATCATCCTTGCTCTTGTACAATGAAACTATTATACTCCACTTTCATTTTTCATATATTTTTGACGTCTTAAAAATAACATTAAACAATCCAGTTAACCACTCTATACCTGACTTGTATGTGTTGTTTCAAAATTTCACGAAATCTCATGAGAATAGGTCACTCTTTCCCTGCTCATCTTACTAATAACACATTTAACCTTCTCAACACAATGTCTTTGTCCCCTTCACTGTTTAAGAGTTTGTGAAAGTATGCTTGCCATATTTGCTTAATGGAGGTCTCTTCCACCAACACTTTGCCTTCCTCATCCTCGATACTTCACTTGATCCAAATCGCGAGCCTTTCTCTCTCTCACTTTTGCAAGCTTATACAATTTTTTATCCCCACCTTTATCTCCTAGCTCGACATACAATTGTTCAAAAGCTGCTGTCTTAATCATTGTAAACGCCAACTTAGCTTCTGTCTTCGTCGCCTTATAGACTTTCTTAAGCATTTGCTTCTCTTCCACATTCACGAATTCCACTAACTTGGTATATGCAACCTTCTTTCCCGTCACTTTACCTTAGGCTTCTCCACCAATCTCCTTGATGACCACTAAAGGTAGCCCTCAATACCCCCATCACCTCTGTAGTTACTTCCTTAGTGCAACTAGCTGTCTTATCTCACATGTTATAAAATTGATCAATTACAAATATATTGATCAATTATTAAAAAAATATTTTTTAAATGATACACAAAGTATTTTTTCTCTTTTTCTCTAAAAAAATATTTTGATAAGAATACTTATTATAGAATACGTCGTTTTTAAAAAATTGATAAAACATGTTCTTAATCATAGCAGCTCTAGGAAATGAAAAAAAATCATGTGCAACCTTGAGAAATGAACTTTGCAATGCACAAATTTGAATCTAGTTCGATGTAAATGTAAATACTAAATACTATCGGATAGAAAATCAAAAAAAAAAATGGTCATAATTTTTTTTCTTTTAGGCATTTGGCTTGAGTAATTAATTTAAGTCACTATTTATTAAAGTAAAGTTTTGAAAATTAAACAAAATTTAAGTGTATATTCTTCTCTTCTGTATCCACCGAGTAGACAACGAAGCGACAGTGAAGAACAACGAGAAACAATTCAATTTTTCCACAGGTGACTTAAAATTTTTATTCAATTTTTCATATTTGAATTGATTTTTCTGTTCAAAAATCGAATCGTAATTGTAGCTAGGGTTTATTTTTCGCATAATTTAGGTACAATATGTTAAATAAATTTCTTGATTTTGTAAATTTAAGTAGAATCTGAAATTTTCATGTGTTAATTTGAAAAGAAATAGATTCAGATCGGTTCACAGAGTGTTTTAAGCAAACCCCATATTCATGGAAAGAGCTAGAAGTTTTTTTTGTTTGTTTTGTTTTTGGTATTTATGTTAGACTGTGTTGATGAATTTAGCTTGAAACTTCAATTAGGTAATATAAAGTTCAAATATTTTTTGGGTTTTTTCTTTTATGTAATTATCAAGTTGATTGCAAATATAAAAATGTGATTTTTCTGTGTCAGCTTGTAGTATTGATCTTGTAGTTTATTGTCCTTTGAGTTTGGTTATGATTTGTTTTTTTCTTTTTTGTACTTAGATTATCGTATTATCTTGTTATGAGTATTGTTTGGGATGATTTGTCAGGTTGCCTATAGTATTTTGCTGTTACTTCTTCATTTCCGCTATTCCTTTCTCTATACTGCTTTGGATTGATTTTTTCCTTGAGCCGAGGATCTATTGGAAATAGTCTCTCTATTTCCAAGGGAGGGGTAAGGTTTGCGTGCACTTTTACCCTCCCTAGACCCTGCTTTGTGGGATTACGTTGAGTATGTTGTTGTTGTTGATTTTTTTGCATCTGAATATGGGATTTTGAATGACTGCTGATTCAATAATTTTGTGAAGACGAATCAGATTTTTAAAGGATTAAATGGGGGAAGAGATTTTATTTTGGGCCATTAAGTTGATTTTAGCTTTGCTATCTGGGAACACATCTTAGATTCAAATTGTATTTTCAGTTTGGTCGTTCTCGAAATGTTTATACTGGTTTTGTTGGTTTAGCTTGGTAAAATGGGTTTTAATTTGGTCTTGTTTTTTATTTTTTTTTAAAATTCAGATATTTATACCTGCAAGGGCCAGGACCCATGGCGAAAATAAAACCACAAGCTCTTTTGCTGCAAAGCAAAAAGAAGAAGGGGCCAAGTGGAATTAGTGTCCCTACGATTATGCTATATGGCTTAATTGTTGCTGTAATGGTGTTCTTCCTGTTTGCTACTTATAGACACTGGTCTCGAAGGTTTGTCAAAATCCTTTCTTTGTACGTACTAGTATTTTTGTAGCTATCTCAGATGCTTGTTATAGTTGCTTGTAGGGTCTAAATTTCGTGATTTTTGAGCTGTTCATTGATATGTCGAGCTTAGTTTTGATTTGGATTTTACGTAAGAGATAAACCTGTGTGAGTATGATTATTTTTTTGTTCTTGTAACTGTGAAATCCCCGAGAATCAATGGCATACAGTTCAAAACCGGTGGATTATAGGTACCAATTATATGAAAGTAGTAAAGCTCATTTTGGGAGAAAAAGCAAATTTCTATACTTTTTAACCCATATGATGCAAAAATAACTCCAACATACATTACACCTAAATGACTCGAAAGATATTTTGTCTTTTTAGTGGATGGATTGGAGGGTGTGTCAACATTTATGAATGATGGGGTGAGTTGTGCATTCAAGGATCTGAAGATCATGGCAGAGAAAGGTTCAATTAAAAGTCAATTGCCATATGTCTAAGAGGGTGTTTGGATTGACTTAAAAGTTGGTCAAACGTACTTTTAAGTTAGTTTTTGACTTCCGGAAGTGTTTGGCAAATATAAAAAAATAACTTAAATAAGTCAAAAATGACTTAAAATAAGTTAGGAAGTGTTTGGCAAGGTCAAAAATGACTTAAAATAAGTTTAAAATGACTTAAAATAAGTCAAAAACCAAAAGTAGGTCTCCCCCTACTTTTTATTTTTTGACTTAAAAGTTATTTAAGTTTGACTTTTTATTTTTGACTTAAAAACTACTTTTTTTAAGCCAATCCAAACGGGCTCTAAGTCTTGGTTGACAGAGTTAGCCAAACATGTACTATTAGGAGGATGCAGGTATGTGGTGTGATGGTCAAGGTATGTACAAGTTGATTCGGCTACCATTGTTAAAAAAATAGAAAGAATACTATAACAACAACTATGCCTCAATCCCAAGCCAGTTGGGGTCATCTGTGTGAACTGAATCCTAATAAATGCATTGTTTGGGTCCCTGATATTTCAATACTCCATACTTAAGAAGTATTTAACACTAGGGTCCAAATTTTCACCAATGCGCTCATTATCTTCACAACATAAAAATAGAAATAATAATAAAGTAGTAATTTAAAACAAAACCGAACTCCTTTTGGATTAGTGCTTACATGTTTTCCTCTTGCATACAGAAATGAATTTATTGCTTATAAGATCATGTGCAAGGTGATGGAATCGATATAGATAATCTCTGACAGACGAGTTTTGAATGAATTGAGTTAATGGCCTGTTATGTAAATTGGTCAGAGTTGATCTTTATCATCCAAAGGTCAACTGTTTACCTTGAAATCCAAGAATGTGTCGAAATGAAGGAAAACCTGTGCAACTGGTCTAAGTTTCCTAAGCACCCAATGTTTCCAAACCACTTCTCTAAATAAACCTTTTCATTGATGTCTCTGTTTGTCCATCCTCACTCCTTCTCTCCTGCAGTCTCTTCATTTTCTAAGAACATGTGACAGCTAGGGGAAAATCTAGATCATCTAACGTTCGAGGTACTATGAAAACGTCCATGTGATTAAGAATCTGTAGTGACAAGAATCTAATGGCAGAACAGCTGCTGGTGATGAGCTATGAGGCTTTCTTTGGTTCTGACACCAAGGTTTTCTGATAGTGTTTTTAGTTTTTACTTCTGACTAGGCTTGGCAAAATGGTTTAAAAAACAAGTAACCATCTAATTCGACCCATTAGATATGGGTTGGATAACTGGCCATTTAAAAATGGATCAAATATGGATTTTATCCACTAAAAATGGATGATATGAATATCCATATTATCAATACTCATTTGTCTTCTTGTTACTCCCTCTCTTTCACTTTGATTGTCTGGTTTTGACTTGACACGGAGTTTAAGAAAGTGAAGAAGACTTGATTTTGTTGTCTTACACTAAAGATAGGAAGAATGTACCCAAATGTCCTAAATCTTGTGCTCTTAAACATGTCATGTGGAAAGTTGAAATTAAAGAGTTCCCAAAAAAAGGAGTCGTTCTTTTTGAAAGGACTAAAAAGGAAAGTAAGAAAAACAAATTGAAACGGAGGGAGGGAGTATTTCTTATGAGTTCTTGTTTTCTTGGGAGTCCTTATTCTGACTTTTAGCTTGTGTTCTCCATGTTAAATATGGGTGGCTCGGATATTTTATCCATTTTTGACCTACCCATATCCAATTCATCCCGTCTGTTTGCAGCTCCTAGTTTTGGCCGTGGTTTGCTGTTAGTGATCACATTGATATTGGTTTTCATCATTAATGGATAAATCACTGTATGTTTTCTGATAACTCTAGCTTATATTGAATGGTGAAAAATGAATTGTGACAAGTAGCATGTCATGGACAGATCTAAATATGCTACATAAAAAACTCATTATGATATTGAATTATTTGAATCTACTCTTTTTGGTGTTATGATGTATGAAATTTATGGTTGTTATTTGATTGCTTATTGGTATTTTCTTTTCTTTTGTTATTTTCCTTTTTTTGGTGGATTGAATAAAAAAAATTGTATATGTAAACATGTGATTCGATATCTTGTACTCTTAAATTCGAAATTTCCGTTTTATAAAAAAATAAGATGAATTAATAAAATAAAAAAGAAGAAAATTTGTAACTTCCGTATTCTTGTGTTGTCATCCATATTTGAGTCTGACATTGAACTTCAGTTGTGTCTATGTTATTTAGCATGGGCTTAACTACAGTGTAGTGGAGAACATAAATCGGCAGTTGGATGTGTAAAGGTTTTGCGCTTGTTTTTGGGTACTGATAGCAAGGAATTGGGTGGGTTTCTTGGCAACTAGAACAAGAGTTTGTGAACTTTACACCAAAGGGAACATTCAAAATTTTATGGATGTGATTCTACAAGGGCAAAACTTAAGTCTCTAGTAGTTCATTTTCTTGTAGAAGTGATCAATTTTTCAGCTTTTAATTAATTTATGGGATACTGCAAGCCTATCGATCATTTTAAAGTACATTATAACAATAACAACAACTTAGCCTCAATCCCAAGCAAGTTGGGTCCGGCTGGCTATATGAATGTTCACTGACCTTACACTTGATAATTTTCTTCTAGGTCAATGATTCAGACACAGGATGACTTGTCAACCACTGAGGTATGAATAACTGCCAATTTCAATTCTTGCTTGATGATAAATTGTTTTGTCCATTTAGAAAGATATGTGATTGATTTATTTGTAGCTTGTGATGGTCTGAGAATGGGATACTTGTCACTGTATAAATTGCATTTGTCACAGTTAAAAGTTTTAATGAACGGAATTCTTTTCGAGTAGACGTTGTTGTGAGAATTTCATAATTCTTGACTTGTAGGAGGGATTGGTTTCCCGCATCATAGGGATGGTGGACCTGTAACCCCCCCACACCGACACCCTATTTAAACTTTTTGGGACTTCCATCTTTCTGAACTGATGTCACAATCCACCAGTGTTGTCGAAAACACGCTTAAGCCCTGAAGCGAGGGTCAAAGTGTGTTCAGCGTTTCGTGTTGCTTAATGTGCACTTTATTGTCATCAGCCTCTTTTGAAGAACAATTGATATTTCACTTTATCATAATTTTTTTCAATTTCTTTGTTCATATATTTGTCATTCATGCTTAAAATTATTAGTCTTAGACTAAACATATATAGTTGTATTTTTCTCCCTTTGCACCTTTTTTCATTAAAGCCCGCACTTTATTTGCGCTTAAAGCCCCAACGAACATTACTACTATTTTGCATTTTTTGCTTTTGATAACACTGCAATCCACACTACGAGATAATCTGAGCTTGAACAAGAATAGGGGATCAGATGCAGATGAAATTCTTGGTTATTCTTTTTCTGTGCTTAATGCATATTTCTGTTTGCATGATGCAGGATGAAAATACGTTTATTGAGCATAAGAGATCTGATGTCTATGGCCCTAAATATGCTGTGAGTACAGAGAATTTCTTCTTCTGCATTTTATATGGAAGTGGTCGCATGAGTGATTTCAATCTCTGTTTTGTTAAATGAAACAAGTATTTTCATACTGGTTGTTATAGAATATCAGAACTTTGTATACAGAAGTAATGCTAGGGATCAGCTTCAAGTATCCTTTTCTAGTTTCCTTCTTCCTACTTTGTGCATGTGCTCTTCCCACAGCTTATGATTAACTTCAAGTATTAACGAGTCATTTTTTTATGAGAAAAATGCCCTTTTTGGGACTTCTGTAAATGGAGGCAAATGACAGTTTACTACTGTTTTGTTTGTTTTTGCAAGTTCTATTCTTTTGATTATTTTGGGTATGATTGGATAATTCGCTACCCCATTTGGTGGTTTGGCTCTCTGCTTGATTCTTTTCCTTTAACTCTTTTAAACTTTGACAGTCCATAACCACCTCCAAAGGATTGATAATTGTGGAACTTTACAAGGATGGTTCTCCTGACATTGTTGATGAATTTGTTGATTTCTGGTGCGTACTTCATTATCTTTGGTTTATGTCTATGGCAATGTTCCATTGAAATGATGTGCTGGATTTGTATTCGCATTACCTTAAGTTCTTTCTTCACTCTACAGTGGTCGATACTTTGGGGGTGGGCCTGTGGGGGTGGGGTGGGGGAGTGTCTAGAAGCATGTTTTGATGTTGGTTTTGTGATTCATGCTACTGAAATGTGTTGGAGTGGGTTAGAGTCCCACATTAGTTGGGTAATGAATTGATTGTCTACTTATATGGACTTGGGTAATCCCCCCTCATGAGCTAACTTTTGGGGTTGAGTTAGGCCTAGATGTCATATCTTTACAAAGTGATAGAAAGGTTATTTCTTGATCAATTCCCCACCGTTCATACAAACCCCAAGTCTTCAAACTTTGATCTCCAGTTGAGGGCTTATTAAAGAGTTCTCTTCTTACGAAGTAGTTCATCTTCTTTGTTATCCGAAAGAGAACCTTTAATTCTATGACTGGTAATTTCAGTGTCACTGTGATCAATAAATGAATACTAAAACATAACATCATGTAGAAGTAGAACCAAAATCTAGGAAATGTGCCGGTGGGGATGTATCATGCTAATTTGCTTGGGTTCACAACGTATAAGTCATGCAGTTCATTTTGAGGCCAGCTGGCGATGATACATGTGGCTTTATTTAGTATCATAGTAGTTGCATGAAGAGGCTCTGAGAACCAAGTTCTCTGCATTTGTGGTTATACTGTAAATGGTTGTCATATGCATTAACTCTATAAAATGCCTTTGCAGTCAGAAGGGCCACTTCAAAGGGATGCGATTTAATCGTGTAATAAAGCACTTTGTAATCCATGGTAGTAAAGTTGATAAACCTGAAGGTACAGAAGATTGGACTTCAAGGGGAAAGCATTACAGTCGACTAGACACGAGGTTTGGTTAATCTTATTTGCTGTTTTTTGGTCTAAACAGTAGTCTTGATACAATTGTTTTCATTGATCACTAAGTTACGGTTCTCTATATTCAGCCTGAAGCACGAAGCGTTTATGCTTGGTACTTCAAAAACAAAACATGAAAACGGAGGATTTGATCTGTTTATAACAACTGCACCAATTCCAGATCTGAATGACAAGATCAAAGTATTTGGGCGTGTAATAAAGGGAGAGGATATCGTGCAGGTATTAGTTACCTTCTCCTTTTTTTCTATCAGTTGTTGTATAGAAGACAATGCAGATAAGCAATTGATTTTTCACTGCCTTCCCGCATCATTTAGCATTTAGTAGTAATCCAAGTCCTGAACGGTGTGGTTAACAATAACATACCCAGTGTATTTCCACGAGTGGGTTTGGGGAGGGTAGAGTGTACACAGACGTTACCCCTACCTCGTGGAGACAGAGAGGCTGTTTGTGAAATACCCTCGGCTCAAGTAACACATAACAAGGCAGTTTGAAAGAGACAATACAGAGGTAGAACAAGACATAACAAATAAGATTATAGTATAACAAGGCATAACAAATAAGGTTATAAGGCATAGCAAATAATAGAGGAGGCGGAACAGATCATACAAAGCAGAATAACGTGATAAGCGAAGCACAAGAAACAACAGGTGGTACCAGCAATCGAAGAACAGGAAACTATGAGAATACTGCTAATACTAAGCCTACCCCCTCAGGATACCGAGAAAACCCTCAACTACCTTCTCTCTTCTACCTAATTCGCGACCTCCATATCCTCCTATCTAAGGTCATGTCGTCGGTAATTTGGAGTTGGGTCATGTCTTGTCTAATCACCCCTCTTTAAACCCACCCCTACCAATCTATCTCACCTCCTTACCGGGGCATAGAGCTGTCAATATGGGCGAGGCCCGTTGGGCTGGCCTGGCCTAACCCGTGATTTGATTGGGCTGGGCTAAGATTTTTGGAGTCCACTTAAGAAAAGGGCTTTTTAGCCCGGCCTGAATAAGCCTGCTAATTTGTGGGGCTTGAGAAATATGGTTAGGGCCGGCCCGCGGGCCAAATAAAAATTAATTAAAAATAAAAATAAAATAGACTATTAAAAATAACAAGTGTCCAAACTCAAAATCTATTTAACGTTTGAATTATTAAAATTTAAATACAAATTATGTTTATAAAATATGTACTACGTAAAATAAAAATTTCCTAAAATTTCTAGGGAATCACTACGTAGGCCGTAGCCTATGGAATATTGTCATAGTTTGTGTGTTTTATTATGATCATTAGAAAACAATTAGATTAATATTTCTATTTAGCTATTTATGCTTTTACTTCAAATCAAACTTAATAAATATTATAAAGATAATTTTATTTGTGGATTTGATTAACAAGTAGTAACACTAACACCATGTACTATTGTCTTGTCGATATTTATGATAATATTTTTAAATTATAATTTGATTTAAAAAATTATAAAAAATATACTTTTAAAAAAAGTGGGCTGGCCCGGCACAGTCCGTAGCCCACGTACTTGTGGGCTGGGCTGACCATTTTCTGGCCCACCAAAAAAATAGGCTAGCCCGGCTTGGCCCGTCAAATTTCAAAGCCTGTATGGGTTAGCCCGGATGGGGTGGGCCAGCGCATATTGACAGCTCTACCGGGGCATTTGCTCATCTCCTCTTCATATGTCCAAACCATCTCAGTTTCGTTTCTCTCATCTTGTTCACCAGAAAGGCCACTCCCACCTTGTCCTGGATGAACAACATTATTTTTCATCATCCAGCTCGAGCAATAAAAAGGATAACCAAATGAAATTAATCTCACAACTATAAGTAAAACATCGATGCAATGTAAAAATGGAGCTAAGAATAGGGTAAAAACGAAGAACAAAAAACTAAATATGCAAATTCGAATTTGGTTGCTTATTTCATTTACAATTTTTTTAATGATATCTCTTTCTTCTGTCGTTCTTTTGGGCTCCTTTAATGTACATTGTTTTGTGGCCACTCAGGAAATTGAAGAGGTAGATACAGATGACCATTATCGACCCAAAACTCCTGTTCAGATCAACGAAGTGACTTTGAAATAAAGCACTTGAAGGTTGCAGTGTCCATAACATGAAGTTTTTTAAACCTCATTGAACGACGTCTGCAGCACAAATGTTTACTTGGGATCTGGATTGGAAACCATCATTTACTGATTTTAAATCCACGGTATTGACATGACGCGGCTTCCCATTGATGCTTCTGGTGTAAAAATCTGGATATGATATTCCATTTGTATAATTATTATTTTTTTGGTTTCTTCCCAAATTTTCCTCTTAGACTAATGTTCATATGTTATTTTATAACATAATATGGTTAGAGTAAAAAACTATCTTGAGTTTACCCTAATGTGCAGAGTACAACAGATTGAATGAGTTTTCATCCAAGGATTATGGACCCTTCTGAATGACAATATTACCACATTTGATTAATTTTTCTTGAGAAATACTGTTTCCTTTACCTTGAGTGCATAAAAAATGTTTCACTCTTTTGATATGCTTTACACGAGCAGAGGGTCTATCGGAAAAACATCTCTACCTTTTCAAGGTAGGGGTAAGGTTTGAGAACACATTACCCTCTCTAATTCATATGATATTCTTACTTATCTCATTTCGTTTACCAAATGACCAATTGGTATTCAAGTTAGCCTTCTGATATTTCTGGTTTACTAAATTAACTCCATTTATTTATTTGTTTGTGTTTAGTTTCACGTTCTTTCATATCATCCGGCTAGCTTGTGCTCACCGAAGTTCTCTTGGTTCGGTCGGAGGTAACACCTTTTTTTAATTTTATCGTAGCCCTGGTGTTTTGATTAGCTCATGTACATTTTGACTAAATTCACATAATATGTGCTATTTTCTACTAGTACAAGTATTAGATAACTTTGTGCACCCAGACTTGACCTCCTACTAGCAAATGCATCGTTTCACTTTGCTTATTAAGGCTTAGGTTGATGAGAGAAACTCACTAGATGTTTTTTCATCAATACTGAGATTTGAATCTTGGTCTTCTATATGATTTTTGTCCAAATTTATCGATGGTTAGGCAACATCTTTGAATGCGCGATAAAATTGGATACTTGACCTACAAGTAAAGGCTTATTATTGGTACGTCAACTCTTGCATTACCCATAAAAAAGTATTATTTAATATATATATATATATATATCGACCTTGTAGCACTAGTGTTTCGTGCTCTTTCTATTGCAACCAATTTCATTGTGGAATAGGTGATTAATACTAAAATAATAAGTGAAGTAGTTTTTCTCAAATTTATTACTTCTTAATCTTTTTATACTCCGCCTTTCTTAAAAAACATAATACTATTAATTTTTAGAGGGTTAAATAAGTCTTAGTTCACTATAATATTTCAAAATATGTTTAATTATTTATTTTTTTGACAAATGGTATTTTTTTATGTATAATTTATACATATGTAAATCACTTCACAAAAGTTAGATGCATCAATTCTTGCACTTCAAAATTATCACTCTTTCAAAAATTAAAAGTATTTTGAAACAATATTCTAAAAAATATGCAAAACTAATTCATATAAAATTTGCATATACAAAAGAGTAAAGGATAATATATATGATTACAAGAGTAAACTTTTTTGCCCTCTTTGACATCATATCATCGCTTAATACTTGTCATGTATTTGTTGGGTTGGTAGTTCATTTGGTGTAGTTCCATCTAAACCACAAAGTAGGTTGGTATCTACTTCTTTTCCTTGTTGCTTTTGTCTCAACTCACAAGTGCTCTTTCTTCTTTATCTTGTTAATAATTATCTTTTTGTATAACTATTTGGTATTCAAAATTATTGATTCTGACTCATTCAGATTTGCTTTTTGTAAAGTTTATTAACGAAATAAACACTTTCTACTAGAGGTTTTTTGATTCTTCAACTTCAAATTTAAAATCTCTAATTAAGAGTTGAAGAATCTCATCCATCTCACTACACCTGTTGGTGGTTACTAAAGTTTTTTTTTGAGTTTTCCATGAGGTATTTGATACTCTGCTTTAGAGTCCGACTAATCCATATTCGTGTTGCATACAACTCATTAAAGGGGGAAATGTTCCATATTAATTGTTTCTTTATTTTAGGACTCAAATTCGAAACTTCTGGTTAATTGTTGAGGAGTTTCTTCCATCTTTACCCTACGCGCACCTAGATGGTGGCCCGACCTTGACTAAATCAGATTTGCGTCGTATAAGGCATGCGAAAGGAGGAAGCCTCCTACTCATTTTTTTTCTATTGTAGCCTTTTCTCGAACTCGGTTAATACGAGATACTTTATGTATCAAACTACCTTTTATACTCAAAATCGAGACCTTTTCTTAAAGAAGGAAAGATCTTCTCTATTCTAACACAACCCCTAGATGGTGATTATTATAGTTATTATTTCCAATTTTAGAATCAATAAAACTTTTGATGGGATTTATTTTTTTTTAAAAAAAATTATGCAGAAGAAAGGAATAAAATGAAAGAAAAAAATATATTTTCCATTAACAGTCCCTCTATTTTAAATTATCCCCACTTTGGTCACTTTCTCTCTCTTCTTTCCCTTCCCTCGCCCCTCTCTCTCTCACTACTGCTATTTTCCATTTTCCCATCTCTTAATTCTCTCTATTTACATATCTCTCCCTCCATTTTCTCCGATTGATCGCCGGAAAATCCCTTTCCGTCCGATCACCGTCCTCCCTGCCGGCCAATCATGGATCATTCCTCCTATCTACTGGTTCAGTTTCCTCTCTCTCTACGATTCGTTCAATAGATCCGCATTTGAAAATTGAATACATTGCGAGAATCAAGTGTTCGTAATTATTGCTGATCTCAATTTTAATTTTTGTACAGAAGGAGGAGGATATGTTTTTGGTTTTTAATGTTTGATAAATGCTAATAAACGTAAGAATTTAGGGTTAGGTTTTTGATTTTGTATTGATTGGAGGAGAGAAAAAGAGAAGAATGTTGAATAAAATTATTAAGCGAGGGCATAAAAAGGTGCCGAAATCGGATCCTTCGGATTTCGTGGTTGCTGCGTCGGGTAATCGGAGTTCCGGGTCGGTTTCAACATCCAATGTGGTGGTGAACCATGCTTCTAGAGGTTCCGGTGCTGGTGCTGGTGTGGGAATGATGAACAATTCGACGCAGCAGCAGACAGTGATGTCAGCAGCAGTTCCGGCACCGGGAACAATTGAGGCACTTCCAATGTTGAAGGATTTGCCAATGGCTGAAAGGCAGAGTTTGTTCTTAAGGAAACTTCAGGTTTGTTGCTACCAATTTGATTTCAATGATACTATGAAAATGGTTAGGGAAAAAGAGATCAAACGACAAACACTAGCAGAACTTGTGGATTGCGTTCAATCTAATTCTTTGAAAATCAGTGAAATTAATCAAGAAGAAATGTTGAAAATGATATCTGTTAATATATTCCGATGCTTGCCTCCGGCGTCCCATGAGAATACTGGGTCGGAAAATGTGGAACCTGAAGAGGAAGAACAGTATCTTGAGGCGTCTTGGCCTCATTTACAGTTGGTATATGAGTTGTTATTGAGGTATATAGTTTCAGCAGATACTGATACAAAGGTGGCTAAAAGGTTTATTGATCATTCGTTTGTGTTGAAGTTATTGGATTCGTTTGAGTCTGAGGACCCAAGGGAGAGAGAGTATTTGAAAACGATTCTTCACCGGATATATGGGAAGTTTATGGTGCATAGGCCATTTATCAGGAAGGCAATTAATAATATATTTTATAGGTTTATATATGAGACAGAGAGGCACAGTGGAATAGGTGAACTTTTGGAGATCTTAGGGAGTATTATAAATGGTTTCGCGTTGCCAATGAAAGAGGAACATAAGCTTTTTCTTGTTCGAGCTCTCATACCGCTCCACAAGCCAAAACCAATTGCAATGTATCATCAGCAATTGTCGTATTGTATTGTCCAGTTTGTGGAGAAGGATTACAAGTTGTGTGATACAGTTATAAGGGGTTTGTTGAAATACTGGCCTGTCACTAATTGCCAAAAGGAAGTTCTCTTTCTTGGGGAACTTGAAGAAGTTCTGGAAGCCACGCAAGCTGCTGAATTTCAGCGCTGCATGGTTCCTCTTTTTCGACAGGTTGCTCGTTGCCTTAACAGCCCACACTTCCAGGTTAGGAGAAACGTCAAAGCCATTAATTGCCACCTTTTAACTGATTCTGTGGTTGTTAATTTAGTGAATGCATTTAGTAACTTCTTTATGACACCTTTTTTTGATATTTTTATTGCTTGGTGGATGTGCAGATGATTGGAACTATTTGTTGAATCATGCTTTTGTCTGGATTCTCTACTTTTGTATAGTGCTTGTGTACTAATATTAAAAAAAGGATTGCTGAGCACATTTGCATTTAAACTTATATTAACTTTAGAAAAATATAAAATTTCTTGACTCTATATTCTGTCTTTGGTTGGTAAGATACCAGAGGTTTTTCCTTTCCTTTTTGTTTCTTCTCATTCTCTCTTTTAGGTGCAATGTTATCAGAGGGGAAAGATGCAAAAAAGCAATGAGGTCTGTTGCAGCTTTAAACGCAAAGTGCAAATAAAGTGTGGTAACGAAAGGCGCAAATGAAGAAAATATTTAAAAAATAAAAATGAAACTTAAGAACAATAATTATGACCATAAATACTATTATATGGACACATGAATTTAAAAAGTAGAATTAAGTGAAAGAAACAATTATATGGTCCGACAAACAAATTCAAATAGTTAAAGGTGCACGAAAGTTGGCCCAGACACCAAGGTCATCAAAAAAATAAAAAATAAAAATTCAAATAGTGCAATTAAGTGAACTTTTTGTTGTTTAGTGTCAACTTTTTAGAACAACGCCTATTTGCAATGAAGTGTACACCGTATCACTTTGGTGACTGCACTAAAGTTCCGATTAGACGAGGCAAAGTGCTCAGTGTGTTTTTCACCTAGCTTTAGGGCTTAAGTGCAGACGTCCACCCCCTTTACTATGCTGGTTCGAACCAGCTTCACAAGTGACTAGCCAATGAAAATTTGCTACTTTAGCTTTTATATGGAGCAGAACTCCATATCAGTTATCATGGCCAGAAATGGGAAGAAGTTTTGTTAATTTTTTTTTGAACTTGGTAACTTTGTATTATATCACAAAACAGTACATGGGTTGTATTGAAACCTTATATACAAGTGGCCCCAATTCTTGTTGCTCTATAGCTAAATTGAGTCTAAAACATCAATTATAGAGACAGTATCATCTGAGTATAACTGATTACACCAAAAACATAATAGCAAAATGCGGTTGATCTTCACTTTTTGCACACTATTCTCTATGCTCTCAAACACCTAGAGTTCCTCTCTTTCCATATTTGCCCACCATCTTGCAACAAGGATAAGTCTCCATCTGCCTTTGTCTTTTGCCAGTACCCTTGCTTCCTCCCAACTCTTTAAAGCCTCAGTAACTTTCCTAGGCACAGTCCAAGAGATGCCTTTGAGACTCAAAAAGGTTCTCCATAATTGTTGAGTGTACTTGCAGTGTAGAAACAAATGATTGACAGTCTCTAAAGTTTCCCCTCATAGAAAGCATCTAGAGCATAAGGTTATCCCTCTCTTCATTTATATTGCTCGGACTCTTCAAAAATGTAATCGGGTACGTGTCGGATCTTTCAAAAGCAGTGCATTTTTGGAGGATCCGACACGGGTGCGGCAACATTTTTGGAGAGTCCGAGCAACTCAGCTCTTCATGACATTGTCTTGAGTAAGAGCAGTTTCTTCTGAAGTTGAAGTTCCACCCCTGTCGTGTCCATAAATCTACTATAAACCCTTGCTGAAATGTAACTAAGTTGTGAACATCAGTAAAACTAGGAAGAAGTTATGTAGCAGGAACTTGTGTCCACAGCCATCACATTGAATCAGGTTCCATAGATAGCCCTTGAAACCTTTCAAATCCTGAAGATATTAAGTCTTCCCTTTTCAAGTCCTTAATCCTTACAGTTACTTCTGAAAATCACCTTCTATCCTTGATTTAGTCTACTCTGTTCTATTCTCGCTTATATATTTATTGCTTTGCGATTTATTCATCAAACCAAGGTAGACCTCCTATTGAGAGGTCCCATCACCTTGTTGATTATCATAGCCTTAAAATTTGACATATATAATATCTATGCCTATCTCAAATTGACTATCTTGCTGTGCCTTTTGGGTTGTCCAAACAAATCGTCTTGCTCCCATAAATAGGAGTTTCTCACCACAGTAGTCATATAAGTAGTGCGGGTATCAGTGAGATCTGTTAAACCTGCAATTTGGCTACTTAATTTAAAAGTACAAACATAAAGTTTGGGGAAGGAGGAGGTTGAGGAAAGTAAAGTTATACTAGAGTATTTCTTATAAAGAGTTTGTTGGTAAATGAGATGATAGATTTTCTGCTAATTTGTTGCTGCTTTGGCATAGAAAGAATTAGTCGTGTTGAAACCAATTAGTCTACCTTCTACCCATTTATTGAATTGCTGAGCTTAGTAAAAGAGGATAGAGAAATTAAAATCGTCAGTTTGGGGGTGACTGTTGGCTTGCAAAAGAAGGGGAGACTGTGTCACAGTGGGTTAATGCAATATGAGTTTGGGTTAAGCTAGTGTTGATGATCCTAAGTTTGGCCAGTGTTGGGAGCATAGTTACCCATCAATCCAACATCTTTCACTTTTCAATTTTATAGTTTCAGTAAGGTGATATTAGCACAAATATTATAAAAATTTCATGTAATCTCAATCGCGCAGAGACTCCTTCTATATTCTACTCGTTATCTCAAGTGGACTAGATATCTTGATACACTTGTTCCCACTATACAATAACAACACACACCGTGTAATCCCACAAGTGGGGTTTGTGGGGGGAGGGGGTAGAGTGTACGCATACCTTACCCCTACGTTATTGTCACTATGAAAAAAAAAGATGGCAAAATATTTTATCCTCTTAGATTGCCCCTTTGTTACTTCTGTCCTTCCCGAACTCCTAGGTGGGGGGATTCGTATCTAGTAATAAGCTTATGCTATTTAAAAGAGCTTTCTAGATGGCGTAGAGACTCCATAATATACGAAAAGAGCAAGTGATTTATGAAAATCATCCTAATTGAGGTCTTCCTTTTTTTAAAAAAAAAATGTGGTGTCTAGGTCAGCTTGCCGCACCTTGACTAATTCTATGATATTCTTGCTACCTCCTACCAAAATAGGTACCAGGTAACTTTATCCACCAAGGCTTAGACAAATGGAAAGAAATCACCTAGTGTTTTTGCCTCCACTAGGATTTGAATTGAGAGCCTCATAGGTTTCAACCCACTTAAGCGACCACTAGGTCACACCTTGGGTGCTCCTAATTGTGGTCTCATTCCACACTTAAATGGAACTCAAACCCTGTTTGAAGCCCCAAGTTTCTATGTTTGTAAATCTTGCTTCTCTTATTTGGTTTAGCTTAAGGGTTGGTGTAGGTGATTGCCTTCATTTTTTGGGAAAGTATAGCTTTCACATGGTTTCCATTCATCATAGACTTAAGCCTGTGACTTGTTATAAGTTAGCAGGTGCAATGCTGCTATTTCTCATATCTTTTGTATAATTGCAATTGTAGCAAAGATTCCATGCTTAGTTGCCTGTTTTTTGACTTATTATTGGAATCTATGGGGGAAGTTGTTTGTAATCGTCTGAAGAAGTATGTGAGTATGTCTCACATGACTCATCCAGCAGCTTGAGTGAGTGCCTTTTTGCATTAGATTTGCCTTAAGGCTCTAAAGAACTGTGGTAGTTTCTCTATTCTATGGTGTATTGGTGTATATTCAGTGCTATGGTCTTCCATTCGAGATTCTGCTTGCAGTCATGGTATGGACAATAATTTTCTTTTTTGGAAATAGATTGTTTTGTGACACCATTAATCGATCTTCCATCTTCGAGGGGAGTGGCGTGCATTTCTTGTCCAGAGAATCTTTTTGCTCTTTATCATCGTACTAGTTTCTGTGTCACGTGCTTCCACGTGTAGCGCCAACAACTATTATAAAATTCTATATTTAATGATTATTAACTTTCAAAATAATACTTGATTTTAAAACATATATTTGACTTGTATTTTCAAGATCCCCTTGTAACAAAAAATTACTATAGTTATGGATATTCTCATTATTAGATTACTAAATATTAGGAGTTCTTATCAGTTTCAAAAAAAATAATATTAGGAGTTCTTATTTAGTTCAATAAGAAACTAATGTCAAAAGTGATATTTAGTAGGAAAAATAATTATATGTAAAAATTTATCGCACGTTCTTTGAGATTAAAATATGTTATGAATATTGGCAAGAAGTCACTGCCTAGTCATTAGAATGTGTTATCAACATATTATTCTGTTGAAGATGGTAATTGAATTATTTTTATTTAATTTTATGAGATATAGATTATAAATATGTTATCTTATTATATTTCACCTAATAATTTCAAAGATGTGGCTCTTAATATACGTTTTCCTTTTGTTGTTTTGTCTTTATTGTAACTTTACTCCCTCCATTTCCTTTTTATAAAATTTGAAAAAGAACTTGAACTATTTAAATTCAATTTCATATTACTTCCAAATTTATATTGTTATCCATCACTAAATCTGTAATGGAAAAATAAAAGTTATAAAGACGAACTTCATTAACTTAATTATGAGGTATATATATGTAAACATATGTATTTTTTTGTTTCTCACCTGGTGTTCAGTGGGGCCCGATTAAATTTGGATTCTTGAGGGGAAGTCTCAAAATGGGAGGTAAAGTGGTCAGCTGACACAAAGGTGACTCCATACCCAACATGATTAAGAATGAAGGAGTAGTTACCACTCCACCATAATTCTTATCGATAAGCATATGTAAGCATGGACATATAATGAAAACACCAAAGTGCACTCAAGGGTGTGGCCTAGTGGTCAATGAAGTGGTTGAGAACCATGAGGTCTCAGGTTCAATTTTCAGCAGAGAGAAAACACGAGGTGATTCTTCCTATCTGTCCTAGGCTTGGTGGACAGAATTACCTATTACCTATTGCTTGTGGGAGGTGACAGGTATTCCATGAAATTAGTCGAGGTGTGCCAAATTTAGACGGACACCACGTTCATCAAAAAAATGAAAAAAAAGGGAAAGAGTATCATTGTATTGTGTAATCAATATAGATAAAGATATATGAACCCTTTGGGGTGGCTCAGTGGAGATCTCAAGTTCGAAACCCCTTGCTAGCGAAAGCAAGGGGTTTGCCTTCTGGATCGAGCTCGTCGCACCGGGCTTTCTTAGTGCGGGTTACCTCTCCTGTGTGGTTTGCAAGTTATTGCATAGAAGCGGGGGTTTTATCCTTTGCACACCCAAAGGGTAGCGGCTGCGGGTTTTTCTTGTCATAAAAAAATAAAAATAAATATAGATAAAGATACAAGATTGCGACATATCTCTGTTCTCTAAAGTCTTAAAAGATAAGAGTCTAAACTTTTAAATAAACCCAATCCATCTCTCGTGAGTCAATTTATCTTTGAAGAAACTTGGCCATATAATGTATACATGTCATGCAGCTGTAGAGACCAACCCAACTTCTTTAAACCTTAACTAATTGGACAGTTTAGACTCTGTGTTTACATCAATAATTGTTTACGTTATGACCTCTTTTTAATCACAACTCCGTCCTTTTCTTGAAGCAGTTAAAGTTAGTAGGTCAAGGGTATTGTTCAACCAACATTTATATTCGTGTTTTTATAATAACTAGTCATACATGAGTTGCATGTGTATGTCGAGTCATGTAGCATACAATTTTATAAAATAATATTAATGTTATTATGATAAATTTTTGAGTAAATAAATATGCACAGAAGGATATAATACAATTTTTTCTAAATGATCAATTTGGATTGTTGTATGGTTACTTATTTGTCTAGGTTATAATAATTGGTCATTGTTTGAAATTATAAAGATGAACAATGAAAATATAATTAGATATATGTATTCTTTTTATTTCTCTTAACTTATGATGTACAACCATATGCATAGAAAAGGAAAAAGGAGAAGTGCTTACAAAAATGGAGAACAAACAAACACTATTGGGAAGATGTCATAAAGTAACATCAATTTAATCATTTAATGTTGTCCTTTTGTAGTCTTGGTTTCTGGAACTAAATAGAAATATAGGCACGTGAGTCATGGTCGTTTTATCATGATGCTGAGAATTCAGAAATAAATATCTCTTCAAATATTCCAAACATTAATAGAGTATTATTGTATGCAAGTGTTCGTGTTGTATCACTTTCTAGCAACTTCTTAAAACATTTAAAAGCATGGATCATTATTCCTCTTATATGTTCATCTATAAGCATATATGCATTTGACTTAACTCCTCTATCTATAATTTCACTTAGAACTACATTAGCTTCAGAGAGCCTACCATTACACATAATTGATTAGAAAACATACATTAGGCTTCAATCTATAATTATCTTCTATTTTCTAAGAATCTCAAAACATCTCATTATCCATCAATTAAGATGCTATATGTCTGCATATTAGGGAAGTTGGGTTCTTAAGCAATTCATCAATAGTTGAATAAGCCTTCCCCATATTGCCTTCCTTGCAATAGCCACTCGATGGTGTTACACAAAATGTATGTAGGAGTAATCCCAGTTTTCATCAACCTCTTCAAAGTCTCTACAACATTAGCCATCTTCCTTTCTTGCACAAGTCATTCAAAAAACACTATTTATGTACTCATTCATTTGGACTTCTCTCTTAACAACCTCCTTAAATGAAAAATTAATGTCATCACGTCGCAAATGCCCATCAAAAAGTATAAGATAATTAAACTCATCAAAAACAAATTCATAACCCTTTATTTCCTCCATCATACTGTTAGCTTCCTCGATTTACAAAGTCCACAACGTCTAAGTTGCTCGGATTCTTCACTTTCAGTGCCGCACCCGTGTTGACACGATGTGGGTCCGTACCCGCTCTGGTCAATCGGTTTTGGGTACTTTGACCAAATTAGAGGGAGAAATTCTAGAAAGATTCAATGGTTTCTGTAATCAAAACAAAAACTGAGGTGAAATTGAAGAAAATGGATATACCTTGTATATATAAATTTCTATTGTCACTCCCTTTCTTTTTATTTCCTTCCAAGATTGTCCTCTTGATCAATATTCTCCTCAGTTTTCTCATAATATCTTATAATTTAGGTTTAATAACTCTATTTTTAGATATTTGAATTATTTTTGGTCGAATCCCCGCACCCGTATCCATACATGGATTCATATCCCTGAATCTTAAAATTTAGATCATAGAAGATCGGACCTCTAGATCCGTACCGGTACCCGCACCGGACACCTGCACCCGAGTCCGAGCAACTTAGCACAACGTAAGGTGTTAAAGATTACAATAGTTGACTTCACACATTCTCTTTCCTCATCGTTCCTCTCAATTTAAAATCCTCTTCCAAGTTCCTCATTTTACAATAACCATTCATAGTAACATTATAAGTCACCTTACTCGACCACTCTTCTTTTAAGTATATCATCAAATAGCTTCGTGCTTTCACAACTCTCTCTATTTACACAAGTCACCTATCATTATATTGTTTAACAAATTTATGGAATAGTTGTGATTGCTGGGAGTTGTCTGTGGGTGCTATATTTTCTTATTAGTAGATACTTGAGAATATTTCAATCCTTTAACTTTTTAGTACGATAAGCATTTGCTAACTATTGGAGCACAAATTAATAGAGTCCAAAGTACTCTGTCAAGATACTTAACAAGAATCAAGAGGAAGCATAGAATCACATATGTCAAAGTATAAGTTATTGAATTTTGTATGGTGAACTCACTGAAGTTGGCCCAAATTTGTGGTAGAGTACATGAATCCTAAGTCAGGTCGTCCCTAAAACAGCAACACAGACGTGCAACGTAATCATACAAAAGAACATTCACTAAAAAACCTCTTGTTCCCAAACACGGACAGTCATCATATCAGAATGCAATATAGAGTATTAAGAACCAATAACCAAAATGAAAATAAAAGGAACAAGACATAGAAACGTGTCTTGAGAATTTTACTTTAATTGTCTTTTTGAACAGGAGGAAAAAATGCAAGCAATATAAAAAGTAAGATGGGAAATCTATCCCGTTGAGATGCCAAAAAAAGTATTTACACGCAGGGAACTTTTCAAAAGGAGCACATCTCTTCATATTGATAAGAACTTTTCCGAAATGGCATATCTGCTTGTTTAAGCTTGAATTCAGCGCGACAGTTTTTTTTTTTTGATAAGGTAAGTGGTATTAATAACAGCATCAAGAAGATGCAAGAATTACAAGATATGGCATTTGAGCTTACAAAAAATCTCTGGCTAACTGTACAAACTATCTTCGCCAGAACTAATGGGTTAAGAAAATGCTGAAGTTGTTCTGCATTAACAGCAGGATCAGCGTGACAGTTTTTTTAAGTAGGATAATTAGTTTTTTTAAGAAGAGTATTTAATTAATTTAACATTTTATATAGTTAGATTTTTAAAAAAAAAAGGATATTTTCGTAATTTAACTTTTAAGTTGGGGTTTCTTGCCTTTAATATAGTATTTCGTAATTTAACTTTTAAGTGGGGTTTCCTGATAGATATAGATAACTTGAGGCAATGATGGCTTCTTTTTCTGTTCTATGAATTCTTTATTCTCTTTAAATAGATTACTTCTCCAGTTCTAGTTTATGTGACCCTATTTTCTTTTAGTCTGTTAAGAAGAGGATGATCTCTTTCTAAATTTGGAAACAATGTAATTTGAACTTCCCCATTTTAGCCTTAATGATAAGCTTTTTTATTGCCACACAATTGTTATGGCATGGTTAAGGCTATGAGTTTCAAGTCTTATATCTAACAAATATTACGTCATGTTTAAAAACAACAAGTTTCAATAATTTTTCCTTTTTCGCCTTTAACTACGTGCACATTTTAACTTGGTCAGATAAAATGAAACGGAGGGAGTACTTTATTTCCAATTAAGAAATGCATTTGTATGGAAGGCCATATTCTGGAAAATGGCATGCTAGCAGCTTTACTGGTTATATTATTTCATAAATTTCTGTATGTTCTACTTGCACCTTATCGTGTTTTCCGTAGCTTTTTATTAGTGCTCTCCTACTCTAACTCTTCTCATACTGGAAAGTATGGCACTTGCTATGCTCGTGAATACTTTCTAAATAATTATTGAGTTCACTTTAAAGTGTATCAAAAAAGATAAGAGATAAAAATAATAGCCATAGGATTGTTGAAGTTAGTGTTTGGAACATGGTAGCAACTGTTATGTAAGCCTCAAGGAGATGTGAATATAGTTAAACTAGAGTTTTAAGGCCTTATTATCAGTAGAGATGAATGGTAATGCCTCTAACACTTCCGTAGTTTTTTATGAGTGTGTACATGACTCTCCTACCTGAATACTGATTTGCTGAGTTTTCTCTTTACTAAATGCCTCTGGGGGAGAAAATGAAGTGTAAAACCTCTGTGGTCAGTTAGGGCTTGTATAGCCTAGTCACATCTTGGAACTTATTCAATCCCTGTCTCAAAATTTAGTATTTCGTCTTTTCCTTGGAAGTTAGAACTGCTAATAACAGGTTTGACTTTTCCTTTCTTCATTTAAGATTCGGGAATCAGCTGGCATTTCTTTTTGTTTAATACACACTTCACTTCTAGAGTTTGTGTACCTGAAAAAATTTGCATTCCTAGCCCTCAGTGGCTGAGACCATGATAAAAGCCACTAGTGATGTAATAAATAGATGAGAATCTGGGTAAGTTAGCACTCAAAACTAGTGCAAACAGACTCTGTCCCTGCTATATCACCTCCCATTCCTCCTTGTTTCCTTTCGAGGATAGACATTGGGTATGTCATTTTTGGGTTTAGTGTTATTCATTGGTCATGTTGCTTATTTATGGTACTCCATCGTTCCATTTTATGCGGCACTATATTCTTATAAGTCAGTCCCAAAAAAGAAAGACACATTTTCGTATTTGGAAAGAATTCAACTTTAGACATCCCATTTTATCCTCAATGGCATGTTTAAACCTGAGTTATAAAGTTTATTTCTTTCTTAAACTCCGTGCATAGTCAAACATCATATAATCTAAAATGGAGAGATTAAAATGTTGCAGAGTAATGAACATGTCTGGTGTTATTTTTTAAGTGTCCCCAGGTTATTTCAGTACTTTTTAATCTCATCTAAGGAGGACCCAGGACTATAAAAAGGCATCTTTGAAGTAAATTTATATTTTTCAGGTTGCAGAACGAGCCTTATTTTTATGGAATAATGAGCACGTTGTCAGTCTGATTGCCCAGAATCGGAATGTTATTTTACCAATAATTTTTGAGGCTCTGGAAAAGAATATAAGGAGTCATTGGAATCAGGCTGTCCATGGGCTGACTGTAAATGTCCGCAAAATGTTCCTTGAAATGGACGCCGATTTGTTTGAGGATTGTCAGAAACAGTATGCCGAGAAAGCAGCTCGGGCCACTGACCTGGAAAAGGAGCGAGAGTTAAGATGGCAGAGATTAGCAGCTGCTGCTGGAGAAGGAGGGTAAAGAACATGTTGATCGTTATTCCTGATCTGTTAAATGCAGGATTAGACACGCCAACTCAAACTGGATGCATGCATCAACCATGCTCCTCTGTTATAGTGGTATTCATTTTTCTCCTTTTTTTGTTCTTTTGTTTTCAATGTGCCGGATCGTTGAAAGATGATGACAGGCGTTGCAGCAGGGTGTAATTCAAGTATGTATTTTGATAATCACTAGTCGTGTGCTGCAGCTCAAGAATGGTTTGTGGAAGTATGATGTTGTAATTTGTTCTATAATTTTCATCAGGAGTTATTCTTGCAATGAACTCTCTGGAGCTCGAAATTACGTTATTTATACAGTTAATTTTACACTAATCAGGATCAGGAGGGCAAAAGCCGAAGAATAGAGGACTTCTCCAGGCTTTTTATTCTGGGCATTTTTCTTTTGTTCCTTCTCTTGAAAGAAATATTTTGGTTTTTGTTTCTCTTTTATGTTGTATAGCTTGTATGGTTAAGTTGAAATTTGGAAGTTCGATTCACTTGGCAGTTCATGAAAGTGTTATATAAGAGAACCTCTTTTATGATCTTCAAAGGATGTAGATGATATATATCGTTGGCGAGGGTCAATCGGAAACAATCTCTCTAACTGCATAAGGTAAGGGTAAGATTTGTGTACACTACCCTTCTTAGACTGCACTTGTGGGACTACACTACGTATGTTGTTATATATTGTTGATGAATGTTATCCTATCGCTCATACATGGTCGTATGTTATTGCATAACTTGTATTTTTGTTAACATATGTCTTGGCCAAGTGTATGTTGTTATATATTGTTGATGAGTGTTATCCTAGCGCTCATACATGGTCGTATGTTATTGCAAAACTTGTATTTTTGTTAACATGTCTTGGCCAAGTCACTGCGACCGCCTTTGTTCCAACATCAAAATTTTCTTTGGGGATAAAACGCTCTCTAATAGAAGTGACTTCATACATAGGGTATTTGAGACCTCTGATATAGAAGTGACTTCATACATAGGGTGCAAATCTGAGACCTCTGATTAAGGATGAGAAAGTACTTACTATTCTATGAATTGATGATCGCTTGAATGTGAACTTATGGTCTATTCTTTGATTAAATTCTCAGCTCTAATCACATTGATTATAGTCTTTGATGCGTGTCGATCTATTTTGCTCTAAATAGTAAATTATTTGTCTCTTAAAGTGAATTAGGAACTATCAGAATTCCACAGTTATCACTATACGAACATACTAAGAAGTCTCACGTTTACTTTACTTTACTGTTATTGATGGTTTGATTGTCTTGGACCATGAAGATCCCAATCGTGTTTCTTATTTCCATTCCATCGCGATGATAAACCTCCTTGTACACTGCCTTATTTGGTGTACCTACTTTAGTCGAAATGAAAGGTAACTCTATTTATCAAGATGTCAATGTGAGATCTTATTATTCTTTCATCACTTTGGAATAACAAGAATCAAGCAAAACAACCAACATAATATATATGCATAATGATGATTGTCCATGTGTCTCAACTAAAAATTAAGAATTTGAGATGCCCCCACATAATAAATCTTTAATTGAGGAAAGATTTGGGTAGATATATCTTTTGGATTTTTGTTATGCTCCACAAAGCATTATGTAATGTTTATCCTTATTACTTTTTTTTTTCTATATGTGACCTCATGCATATTCAAAGTTCAAGTTTGACATTATTATAATGAACCAAGACAAACTTTTATGGTATTAAGGAATTGTATAACAGACAATGCAACATTTGGATACTATACCAAAACTAGTGATGCAAAAAAAGTAGAACTTGATCTAGATTGAGGATTTAAGATTTAGGGGTTTTTATAACGGCCTAAAGTTAAATACTATAATATTAATTAGGTTCATAGGTAGATAGTTGGAGATACATAGTGGATTTATTAATATATACAACGTCATGGGTAAAAGTTAATGCGTTTACGTGAACTCATAACCGACCTTTTAAATTTGCTCTTGATCATTAGCTGATATACTATGAAATACGACAACATATCTAGTGTAATTCCACAAGCGGGATCTCGAGATCAGGATCAGATGTACGCAAACCTTACTCCTACTTTTGTAATGTATAAAGACTGTTTTCAATAGATCTTCGGCTAGGTATAATATTAAATGAAAACTGAAAAATCCTTTTTGATGACCTAATATATCTAAAGCCAATGGTGGTGTTTCCACAAACTAGCTAGTGTACATTATCCACCTACTTTTGCTAGGTAATTAATCTCTCCATACAATTTTGCTATTTTTATGTGTACTACTATTACTACTACTATACTATAAAGAGTGTCACTTTCTCAAGTTGCTGCAACCATATCACATATATACATCATATATACATGGCTTTCAAATTGCAACTTATAACCATGCAAGAAGTGAAATTACGAAAAGGGCCTTGGCTCGACGAGGAAGACGAGAGACTATCATATGTTGTCGCCATTTTAGGTGAACGTCGTTGGGATGCCTTAGCAAAAGCTTCAGGTAATAATTAATACTTCAAAATGATAGAATGTATAACAATCTAGGCATATTTCATATCGATAAAATAAGTACGTGACATATTAGGTACATAAAGAAATCATCAAGCCCCTTAGACCTTAGTGACACACTTTAATTAAAGTCACCATGCAGGCCTAGCTAGGCCCAAAGGGACATTAATATCAATAGTATGTCGGATTGTTGCATATATAGCATCAAATTCTTCTATTCAGGATCTTTACACAAATAGCATGTTAGATTTGTTGTTTACTTTTTTCTAGTCGATATGCAACTTATTTAACGGTGTTCGGAATTTGATTCCATGCAGGGCTGAGGAGGAGTGGAAAGAGCTGCAGATTAAGATGGATGAACTACCTTAGACCTAACTTAAAACATGGCCATATCACTCAAGATGAAGAACATTTAATTGTTAAACTTCAGAAACAATTAGGAAACAAGTAATTAATTAATTAATCTCCTTGGTTAAATTTTATGTTTTTAAAAAAATATTTCTCTCTTTGACTTTGTTGATTGAATTTAGTGTCTCTAACTTAATTTAACAGGTGGTCAAAGATTGCTAAACAATTGCCAGGAAGAACTGATAATGAAATAAAGAATTATTGGAGAAGTCATTTGAGAAAGAAAGCACTTATTTATGAACAAGGTCCAATTCTACATTCTCCTTAATTTCTCACATTATTCGCTTCTTTGTGTTATCTATAAGTCATGAGTTTAAGTCGTGAAATTAGTTATTGATGTTTGTTTTAAGATATATTGTCTATATTACATCCTCTTGTGAAGTCTTTCTCCTGGCCTTGCACAAACACGTGGTACTTCGAGCACTGGCTGTCTTTTTTAAAAAAAAAAAAAAATCACTATCTATAATTACATGTATTATACTTTACCATTTTATTATAAATTGTCGAAAGGAAAGCTCAGTGCACAAAACTTCCACTATGGGCAGGGTCTGGAGAAGAGGCAGAACATAAGGGTCTATTGTATGCAGTCTTACCCTACATTTATGCAAGAGGTTGTTTTCACAGTTTGAACCTATGACCTCTTAATTACATAAAAGCATTTTTATCAGTCACGCTCTAATGCTCCCCGTCCATTTATAAAATTATCAAATCAATGATTATTAAACGGAGTTACCAATAATTACCTTTTAAATGATCTAATTATATAATCATTTTATTTTGTGTTACAGAATGCTTTGGAAGCAATATTACAAGTAGTAATTCAGAACCAAAATCATCATTTGGAAAAGTTGATGATGAATCCTCAAGATTATTGGATTGGATGATACCAAGTTGGTCATATGAACAAAGTCAAATGGAACATCACATGTACTTTTGTACAATATTAAACCTATGTTCTTGTAATAATTCTTCTTATCAAGATGAAAATATTAGTAGTACATGGGATGATACTTCATCATCTTCTATTTGGGAATAATAATTAAAATAAGAAATTAAAGAGAGTTAGAATTCTATAGACAAGTGTGTGAATTAATGTAATTTCTTCATTTTGAAGGGGAAAAAGAACTTGAGGGGCAAAAGGTGCAAATATATTTGAGTCAATCTAATTATTTATTGAGTTTAACTTCGATTTTCTTAAATATATTTTGTTGGACTTGTTTGATCTGAAATTTGGCGTGTTCATGCAAAATTGTCTAGTGATAAATACTCATCATATTTGTTATTACTAACATTGTTTATTTTGGAATTTCAAAGTTATGAATCTTAAATTCATTAATTTGATTATTTTTCGTGTGTATTAACACATTATTATTAGTATATTTTATACAAATCTCATAGTGTTAAGAGCTAATCACATTCTATTTCTATTTTTTTAAAATTGCAAAAATCTCTTAAAATTTAAGGATTTCGGATAAATCACTCAACGTCCCTATACATCGCGTCCCGATTTTGGATACATTACTCAGTGTCCTGATACATTGCATCCTGATTTTGGATACATTACTCAACGTCTTGATACATCGCGTATCAATTTTGAATACATCACTCAACGTCCCGATACATCACGTCCTAGTTTCATATACATCACTCAGCGTCTGATATATCACATCTCGATACATTGCCTCTGTTGATATAAGACATACCTACTCCGATACATCGCTCAACGTCTCGATACATCGCGTCCCGATACATTACTTTTGTTGATATAAGACACATCGCGTCTCAATTTTGAATACATCACTCAATGTCCCGATACATCACATCCTAGTTTCGTATACATCACTCAGCGTCTGATATATCACATCTCGATACATTGCCTCTGTTGATACAAGACATACCTATTCCGATACATCGCTCAACGTCTCGATACATTGCGTCCCGATATATTACTTTTGTTGATATAAGACACATCGCGTCCCAATACATCATGTAAGAGTGATGATTATTATTATAAAACCTCAAACTATTCCTAGGGAGGGGGGATGAAATCTCACCCTTATAACTTTGAATAAATTAAATAAATCCTCTTATACATATCAATAGAAACAAAATTAAACACTAGTTTAAAATATGCACGTTTTATTTCTTTCGAAAAAATTTGGAGATAATCACAATTTTTTTTAATATCCCTTCATAGGTCATCAAGTGTGGTTAAAGTATATACAATCACCACCAATTGAAAATAATGTCATCCCAAAGATAAGTACTCAAATAAACGTGATTTTTTTTATTAAAAAAAATGAGTTGATAATAATATCATTTAACCCATTGGATAATGATTTAAAATCAAATCCCTCCTATTAAAAAAAACGAGAATGATCTTCTTTCTTCCATCTCACTTCTCAGTATGTTTAGTAAGCAAGTTAGACAATTTGGATATAAAGTGAAAAAAACAACTTGATCATGTCATTTGTCATTAACAAGTTATTAATTATTTTATTTCTAAAATAAAATAATAAATAAATTGGTTGGATGTTGGAGTGTGACAAACAAAATAATTAATTAATAATCACTTTTTAATTGTTATGAACAATCCATCTTTTTCTAGATTATCGTTGATGTAATCATGAAAAACTAATTTTTTTTACTTTGATTTTCAGCTAAATCAAGAATATTGATCTCGTAAAACTCTTTTATTTCATAGAAGTGAATTCTTATTCTTACGAAGCAAATAACATTTTCTATTGATGTGTCCTCCGAATTGGACTAATTCTGATTCTGAATTATTTATGGCTATGTTGTTTTCTTGAGGACTAGCAAAAAAAATTCTTGGATTATAATATAATATGTTGAATAGATAGATAGTATCACAACTCACAAATTAAGTTGCTTAGAACTTAGAATATTATTAAAATGGTTATGGAGATTTCCATATCTGGTGATGACATTGTTTTCTCATAGCTAATCTTTACTTCCTATTTAGTTGGCATATAAAACTTGTAAGATTTTATATGTTTTTATGCTAAATCAATAAATGTATAACATATGTACAATTAAATATTATGATAAGATAATAAGTATCTCTCTATATTTAGGTTTAGAGTTTATAAGGTTCGAACCATAAAAATAAAAAATATCAAAACGTTGTATCTTTCAAACTCAAAGTGATACTTTTTTACATGAAGCTAAATTAGTTAATATATAAAATACCACTTACACTACAGTAAGATTGTATGTACTCTTCCATCTTAAATTAGCATCTTAAATTAGGTAACTCATGTAAAATTAAAACTTGGTAAAAGTTTTACGAATTAGGTGATGACGATCAATTATTATTTAGTTCATCTTAACTCAATCCATATAATATTTAAACAGATTATTTTAACCCACTCATTTCACACACGCAAAAGGTCATGTAAGGAGGGAACAATGTTGTAAAATTTTCTTGATTAAAGGATTAAGGGCGACAATTATGCCACCACAGATAAATTAAGTACTTCAAAACACATTAACAACAATTTCTAAATAGTTGCCAAAAAAAGCCAAAAAAAAAAGGACAATTTGTTTTCCTTTTTTTTTTAAATGTCTTAATTTTTTTTAAGACTACAATAAGGCTAACAATGCCATTAGAAAACTAAATAGCAAGGAGAAATTAGAGTAAATTGTAGAGCTTCTAGATTCTTCATCACCACCATAATCGTCGTTGGAGTCGCCGGAAATCGCCACGAGATCTTCCCCTCCACCGTCGTCTCCGGCGGATTCGGTGTCGTTGTTGTTGGCAGCAGTCCATTTTCCACTGTTGCTACCCCTGCTCATTGTCATAAAAAAAATTCCATTTAATTAAACTCAAAATAAGAATTACATATATTATAGTCATAAAAAATACTAATTCCACTTACTATTTCTTTAGCTTTAGTATTCAAAATTGACTGATTCGATCAATTTAAATTCGAGTCACATTGATTTACTAAGTTCATATAAGGAGATTCAAAAAATTATTAAAAAATATCCTAATTAGAATTTAAACATATGATCAATGAATCACCTTTGTTACATAGCTTAAAAATATCTTATATCAAGGAAATTTTACTATTTAATAGAACCAAAAAAAATTATTTTGACCTATTTGTATTTGTGCAGCAAAATTTTTCAATAAAAGAGATTCAATTAAATTCCTTTCATCTTATTTTTATCTGTAACACCATATAATTAATCTTATCTTGAAATTATATAGATTCTAATATCTTTTGAATATTCTTAGTATAAAAAAATTCTTACACTAACGATGTATATAACTTAATTATTTTTTTTATGTATCTAGTGGAGAGCATGTTCTATTTGGATTATTGAAAATTCAAATTGATGAGACAAATTTTCTTAGACATAATTCATATGTCACTAAGAAAATATAAAAGTACCCTAAATTATTATTACTACAACTAGTATCATTAGTACTAATAATTACCAAACACAAAAGTCTTAAGAGGGGACTATTAAGGTGTTGCTTACTCTAATTAGAGAAACATAAAGAACCAAAAGTGTCATAGAAAAAGTAAAAAAGTAAAAGTTTGGGGGGGAAAAGTGAAAAAGAAGGAAAGTAAAAGGAGTTAACCTGTGAATAAGAACACCAGCATTTAAGGTAATTTGGTCAATAAAATCAGCAGATTTGGGCTCCACACTATAAGCTTTTTCATATTTAACTTCAACTTCGTCACCAGAGGCCACAAAGTATGCTCCATTTGCCATTACATCCCCTTCACTTCTCCAATTCCAATTTCTCCATTTTCCTTCATCTGTGTCCACTCTTTTTGTCACCTATAGTTAGTCAGAGTCGGAGTCAGAAATTTTATTAAGAAGACCGTCAAAATATATAAAGTAATGTGGATGTTACTTGACACGTCTTAGCATAAGGTGACTCCATCATTGTCTGTTGTCGGTCAGAAATGGAGTCAAGAGAATAAGTTTATAAATTATGAATTATAATTTATTTTATTTATCAAATTTTATATGAATTATTTATAGATATTAAATGATTTTTATAATATAAATATATAATTTGAGATAAAATTATTAAATTCGGCTGAAAACATGACTTTGGATATGGCTCCACCACTTCATGTAGTGTCCCTACACACATCACATCTCACATTAATGGGCATCCAATGCAATTTAAAGCACAAAATTTGACTAAACTATATGAATTCTCAATTATCATTTTTTTATTTGAATTCATTTAAAGTTTATGTTGCTGGACCTTTCTGAAACAATATCGAACACATGCTAAATTCTTCAAAATTAATATTTTTGAAAAATTTGACCCATATCTATCGACATTCTGAAAAATTTGAACAACATAATCTCAAGCTAATAATATATAAAATAAGACTAAAAACAAAAAGTATTAGTAGTTATTTTCTCTATATTTTCTATTGGCATAAAAATATTAGACATGACTAAAAAGAATGGAGAGCATGGGACCTAAAGTAGAAAAGATAAAACAAAGTATGTAGAAATTTTTAAATAATGTAGCTCATAACTTTAATCCAAATACACCCAAACTTAAAATTCTTTTCCAAATTAGTACTCCTCTTAATTAAAGACATGTTAATCTTATTTTATTGCATAAAATAAAACAAGTATAATGTTTTGTATCAGTAATTAACCTAAATAGTCGTTCAACTAACTGTTTAAACTAAAAATAGTCAACAAATATACATTTTACGTATAATATATGAATAATCATGTATAATCAGTATATATCGACTAGGAAAAATAAACAGTAACCGAAAAAAAAGTGTACCTCTTTAGCAAAGGGATCAAAGGGTGCAATATATCTATTCCCTTGGCTATTGATTGTAGGACTTCCACTTCCACCAATTGCATACATTTCCCATCTTGTAAAATCATTATTGACAACATGAATATATCCTCTTCTACACCTTGGCATTCTTTGAATTAATTTTTTACCAAAATGATTAAATGATATTGTCACTTGCATACCTGAATCTGGCAAATAATCATCACTATGTCCCAATAACATTACCTCGTTATGATGTGAAAAATGATTATTTGATATCGTTATCCCCGTTGACCCCATAACTACATCAATTAATCCATCTTTACAATTGGACAATGAACAATGGTCTATCCATATGTCTCGGGACCCGAAAATCGAGATCCCGTCCCCGTCCGACTTACCTCGGTATCCGAAGTGAGTCGGGCTCGAACGTACGTTCGTATCGCCCGATTCGTAACAATGATGTACGTGTATGTTGTGGATTATAACGTTGGAGATATATTGTAACGTTATGCAACCCCCTCCCGTTATGTGCACGTTGACCCCGCGCCCATCTAGGGTTTTGTGCGAGTTGAAAATGAGCTCTTCCGAGAGTTTAATCTCCATATTGGCTGAGAATACTATCCATAACGGTTCATCTTGGATGACTCCGTATCGGAGAGTGCCAGGTGGCGGGTTCACGGGATCGGGGTCCGAGGATGAGGTGACCACGTAGTAACGACCGCCTTTGCCACCGAGGGCGTATTGACCGAACCCGATGGCGCAATCGGCTAGCCTTTGACGATTTAATTGCCAACTGTGGTCACATCTCCAACAATCGTCAATAGGGTTGCCCGTTTGACAAGAGGATTGGTCACTATTTGTGTAGGACAACATTTTTCTTCTTGATTGGAAAATTGAGAGTGATGCATTCACTTTCCTGCAATGACTTCTTGTTAATTTATAATCGAGAAATTGTAACAGATAATTATACACGATTTGAAATTCGTTGAATAATAAGTTCATTCTCTATCATGATTTAGTGTGCAACAGGGGGTGAACTCGCGTAACATGTGTTGAACACACATATCGCAATCCACTATTATCTCACTAGACCAAAGCCCTAAGGGCGAAAGGAATTTTAATTATTTACACATTGAAAATATAAATGACATAAGAGACTATACTATATTAACAAGAGAAATTGTGACAGTCAATGATATACGATTTGAAGTTTGTTGAATAATAAGTTTGTTCTCTATGATTTAATTAGTATGTGACTAGGGGCAACTTGTGACCTGTGTTGCACACACGTATCGTGCGCTCCACTATTGTCACCAGCCCAAAGCCCTAGGGGCGAATGGAGTTTTAACTTTTTATACATTGAAAATATAAATGATACAAGAAGTTACGTTAACAATATACTTGTTTTCTTATGATGTTAGTTTATATAAGTTAAATCCCAACGAAAAGTTTGAATATGAATATGGGATTGCACGTTATAAAAAAAAGAACAAAAGAAATGTTTTGTGGTCAATGAACAAATTGTTTCCCTCCAACTTTAAATATGTTTGTACAAACATGGGAAAGAGTTATGGAACATGTAAACAAGTCACAAAACAAAAAGAGAAAGGCTATATGGATTTCTATCTATGACTAAAAAAAACAATTCCACCAATTAAAGTGATTTGAGGGCCTACAAGTAGATATTCATAAAAGGAGAAAGCTATAATTTATTTTTATTTAAAAATTAAAAAAAAGAGCGAGAAAAATAAGCAACCAATAAATATCCATATCTACCTACATCAAGAGCACTTTAAAAAGTTAATTAAAGATCACAAAGCCAATAAAAAACAAGAAATTTCCAAACCCTCAAAAAGATTTTTAAAAAATAAATTTAAAAAAAGCATGAAAAAGATAAACTTAATTTTTGCAATAAATCAAACTCCAACTAATCAAAAGGAAAACAAAAATTGCTCATTATTTACAAAGACTCTTGATTGTTGAGGGTAAAATGTTAATTAACACCTCATTTTTGAGAAAAAATAAATGAAAAAGAACAAAAATTGAGACTATTAACCTTTTTGTTTTGTTTTTTTCACTAGTGTCTAATATATGTATTGAGGTCTCGATTAACTCAATTTTTTACTGCTCATTAAAGGAGAAAAATGTTCCTTATCAACAAAAAAAAAACTCATACTCAAAACTTGTACTCGAGACCTCATATCCATCCTACCATAACTAGTGGGGGGAGTCCTACATTGTGGAAAACAGAAATGTAAAGAACAGAGGAGCAATAGATAACAGAGAAAGACATAAACAAGAAAAAATAAATGAAATGTGGGACTATTAACATGAATTATTTTATTTTTTTTAGTTTTCCACCCCTTGCTCAGTACCCATAATGAATCTCCGACTAATTCAGATTTGCACGGCATAAAAAACTCATTAAAGGGGGAACCTTCCTTCTTAATCAATAACAACTACAACATTGTCATCATATCGTATTATCATCCCGTTGTCATGCTTCATATCAAAAAAAAAAAAAAAAAATCCATACCCAAACATGTTTTTCAAGTGTGTTTAGTATGGAGGAAAATGTTGTTTAATTTTTCTATAAATATTTTCTTTAGAAAACAAGTTACTTAAAAATAACGAAAATGCCTTCTCCAGCAAAAGTACACACAAAAAAAAAACAAGTTTCATAAGTGACATTCTACGTTTATTATTGTGTCCACACCACCCTCAAACACACCTCACCTTCACGCCGCCTCATAGCCTTCATCCCTACCACCCCACACACCCCCACCTCTAGTTCAAGAATATGGAATCCTACATTGTGAAAAATAGAACATATAGCAAATATACAACATAGAAAGACACAAAAAAAGTTAAAGTCATAAAAAAATTGTTTTTTTGTTACCTATTAACTTCAAGAGCAACAGCTTCAGGATCAGGATGTTGACCAGGAAGAGTAGTGACATTCAAGAAAATCCCAAAACCAAAAGGAAAAAACGAAGTTAAAATCAAGAAAACCACAATGCAGCTTCTTTGGAACATATTTTCTACAATAATAAACTATATTTTTTAGTGTTTTTTTGGGGTTAGTGAGTTAGCTGCATTGTGGAGAAATTTAGTGAGAAAATAGAGTGTGTATTGTAGACTGTGGAAGAAGATAACAAGTGATGGTATATTTATTTTCTACTTTATGACATAATTTATAGTATCATTGTTTAAGAGAATCTCTCTCACCCTGGATTCACTCATGATTTAATAGTGAAAAAGCAATAGAGTATATTGAATTTTGAGGGTTTTCTTTCTTTTTCGATTAACGGTAAAGTTATCTTCGTGTGATTATGTATAAGTTACTATTTTGAGAAGTTGAATTAACTAGCTATATATGTGTTAGGATAGACTGTCTACATTATACTTGTATCTGTATGATTTATATGTCATATGTTTGAATCGTTGAATCTATTTGTGTCATGATAGATACATTGTCTATATATATTTTACCACTTTTATACTGTGATTCTTTTTTTGGAACTCTGCGCGAACGTGTGATACTCTGAACATCATTTTTGTATTAGTTACTTCTTATTGGGGATTTTGTTAGCACATTCAACAATTTTCACCTTAAATCAAGTTCTACATGGCACAAACAAAGTTAGTTCTTCATAGCTCGTCATCTCATATTCTATCTTACAGATTAATTATGTGTTACTCATATTATTCGAATATATATAACAATCAAAACTCACATGCTTAGCTTCTATTATGTGTGAGTGTCTCCACGCTACAAGTAAATGTAATAAATCAGTTTGTATATCAGTGATGACAGTAATTGAATCCACATTATCATTTTGTGTCATATGTATACTCATCTTTTTCTAACTAGACACTCAATATTAGTCATTGAACTAGTTCAGATCGAATATACTCTTAACGTGATATAACATTATCTGTTTTGGACTAAACAGATAATTTTCTTCAAATCATCTGACATCATTAAAAATATCGCATATTCACCAATCCAACATCCCCAAATCAACCTCGCCCTTACCCCCCCCCCCCCCACCCATCAATCCAATCCAATAAAAAGAGTAGAACATAAAAGGAGGAAAAAGTATAGTCTCAACCTTCTTTTACATGAAATTTTCATACTTTATTGTCAATAAAACTGGTTTGGATATTGGGGAAACTAAAAAAGTCTTTATAGTGGACCACTCATGTCCTAATTTGAGGGTCATGTATAACTGACCTGTGTCTTTAACATTAGCTTTTGTTATAATAATAGTAATAATTCTACTTGTCACTTCCTCTCTAGAAATTGGACAATTTGAATAGCAACTTTCTTGGTATCATGGAAGGGTAAAATTCACTTCTTATTTTATTGTATTTTATTTTATTTTGAAAAAAGGGGTAAAATTCACTTATAGTCACTTTTCAGTTGTTTTTTAAAATATATAATTAAAGAATAATATTAATATCATAAAGTTTCAAATTCTATGATGTTATTTGTAGAATTTAAAATTTCATGATAAATTTTATTTTTTTAAAATATGATTAAAAATAGGGATGATTTGCCAAAATAACCTAAAAATGGATAGTCATGAATTTGTAACTCGCTTGCTTCATGAACAAATTAAAACTTAAAGAAAAACAAATTTTGCCCATGAATAAAAATTTATTTTCGACCTTGAAGATTTGTCATGGAGCAAGCGAAATCAAAATGTTAAGATCGCTTGTAATTTCTTTGGAAAATGGTCATTGCATGTTATTTCTTCATCTAGAGACTCATTTTGCGATTTACAAGAATGATCTTGGATGAGATACTCTTAGATTTTTACCTTTAAAGTTTGTTCATGGAATAAACGGAGCTTAAAAGTTTAAAAGCGCAATCATTTTCAAAGTCATTGAATATAATTTTGGGTCATTGATACTTATGTCCTTATTTTGTACTGGTCTTTAACTTATACCCTTCATAACAAACAAAAAATAATCACGGGACATAAGTATATATATTGTATAATAATATCTCTCAAATTATATCCACATGACTTCAATTTCTAAAATACTAATGTCCCACCAGACAATATTTCAATTGCTAAAGGATAAATATTAACGATCAATCCATTTTGAAATGATTTATAGTATCTATAACTTATTTTAGACTATATTTTTTTTTAAAAAAAGGGAAAATTACGCAGATAAGCAAACATATACTAGTTAATTAGTTAATATAGCTACAGTTTGCCTTAATTACAATTAGTGACCTATTTTTAGCTATAATTACGCGGCTCAATTTTTTAGTTTTGTATAATTCACACGTTTGTATAAATTCGGAATTTGTATAATATAAGTTGTATAACTTTTGTATAATGTAATTTTGTATAATATAATTTGTATAACTCTTTAAAGTTCAGATATTTGTGTTTGTATAAATTCGTTATTTCGAGTTTATACAAAAATAACTAAATTATACAAACGTACCCGCGAATTATATAAATTCACCTGCGAATTATACAAACTCGCGAATTATATAAACGAGTCAGCTTAAACGATAGCTACATCCCATAAATATGCAAATTATAACTATGTAACATAATTAAGTTTATTATAATGGCTATTTGCGAAAGTTCTCCTAAAAAAAATTGTGTTAAATCAAATTATGTCAAATAAATTGAGACGGATGAAATATTGATGGTAACTAGAGCCCATTCTCAAAGACCACTAGGCACTATGGCTTGTTGGGACAGTGAACACTTTGCAAAAAGAACCTTCTTTTTTAAGCCTTTAGAACCGTAATTTGCTCAGTTTTTACGTTTAAACTGAAAAGTTACCCTAATTTTTGGCTCCATATATACCTTTTCCTTTTTTTGCCCTTTTAAATAAAGTTAATCTAGGGTCTTTTTTTACTGTCCCAAGAAACAAATTGATTGTTATCAAATTATGACTATCACCCTAGCACTATAACAGTACTTATTTTTAAAATTACTGGACCTTCCCACGTGACATTTTTTTAATATTAACCTCCCATATAACTTTTCCAATTTTTTTTAATAATATCACTATAGTCGAATTCAAAATTTAAATTTAATAGATTCAATTTTAAAGCTTTTTAGCAGTAAACTCACTGTATTTTTGCAATATAGTTGAACTATGTATCCAACAATGTCGGGCTCGATTGAACCTTCGATCAGGGAAGGAGCTCGAGGGTATGAAACGGATTTGATTAAATTCACTAATTTTAGTTCAAACTCTATTTTGTGATTAAAATGTCATTTGGTATATAAATTATTGATAACTCAATAAATTTTGTTTTAGATAACTAATTAATGTGTATTATTATTTACCAAGCATATCGTTTTGTAAAAAACTTTTGATCAATCAGAACATCAAGCCTCACAATTGGATAGACAACCAATCCTAATATTACAGAGGTTCACGAGTTTATGGATAGAAATTCATAGTATCTAACTTCTTTGCTAGCTTGATTTCATGGAACCTCGAATATGGATCTCCTGGATAATTTGTGGTACCATGGTTTCCGCCTATTTCTGACCTTGGAAAAATACCCTGGAGTTCCTCTCAAGTCACATGTCTCCTCCAATTCACTCTAGGTGTTTCATTCCTCATGAGAACATAGACCTTCTTGATAGAAAAACTAGTTTGCCTCATCAATTTTGGTTCAAGCCAGCCAATGACATTCAAATACTTCTTTGCATTTAGAAATTTTTTCACCATCAATGAGGCATGTTTAGTAAATTAAAAAGATTAAAATCTTAAATTATAAACTTTAATTTCTGACTTCACCTCAACTTTCAGCAAATTAAAGCTGTATTCACTACCAAAGATATTGTCACCTTAAGGAAAGGTAATTATATTTTAAAAGATCCAATTTTAGACTAACCACATCTAAATCAGTAATAATGTATATAATTAAAACTCATTTATCATTACAATATTACAAAATGCATCATTTGCTTTATCTAAAGTCATTTAGACAAAGCAAAAAATGAAATGAAAAAATGTGACAATATTTCTTTGCATAAATAATTACATATACATTTTCAAGCATGAGAGGAGAGGTATATACTTTTCGTATCAGACATTATAAAGTATCCAAACTTCTTTCTAGCAAACTTTAACTATTACTGGGCCCCTTATTTTCTCTGATCTTGAATTATTTAACATTTTCAAGCCGTAGACATTTGCGTAGCTATAATCATTTGAATAAAATTGAAAATTTGAATTTAAAATATTTTTAAATATAAATAAATATCATTCTTCTAAAAAATATATATATCACATAAAATAATAAAAACTAGATAGAAAATTGATTATTGGACCACAATATTAATTCTAATATGGAATTTGACATTACATGTACTCCGTAATTGATTGTTGGTATTAGCTAACACCAATATAAATCTTGTATCAAAATTTTAGTAATATAGAGAAAAGACATAAAGTCACCACTAAAGTTGTCATGAATTTTAAAAAAGACACCTTAATTTTAAGGGTGTCCTATTACCCCACAAAAGTATTGAATATTTTTGTAAAAAAAACCATTTTGACCCATTTTTTCATTATGTCTGTGAACACGCATATGATGCGCGTGAAGGACTGTTTTTATTGCCAAAAACCAATTACAAAGTGCCACATTTCAATTATTTTCTTTATTAATTATTTGCTCCATTCAAATTCATCATCTTCCCCAACAAAAGAGTTGTAGGTACTCTATGATGAACTGATGGAATCAACGCAACAAGGTAGGAATTTGTTTTAATTTCCAATCGAAAAAGTTAATTTGAAGTTGTTCAAGGTTTAATTTCTTCTTAATTTCATTTAGTTTTGAGAACCCAAAAATCAAATCAAACTCTCAAATCAATTGTTTTTTCAGGACGATCAACATCAACTTGAGACTTGCCAGCTTCTGAACTTTGTTAGCGGTGTCATCATTAGGGTCGCGAGATGGGTTAGACTTGTCCATGGAAGCTCGGGCTTTATCAAGCCACGATTTGAAAGCAAGCTCAATCGCCAGCCACTCAAAAGCCATGGCTCCGAATACCAATGCTGTCGATTTCAACGAGTTATTCTTCGCCATTGAGACCACAAGCAGCTAGCTTCAAGATATTTGACCAACAAATGTCGAAATTGTAGGAGACGATCTTCAACAATGCCTCTGATTGAAGAAAATGAAGAGAGAAACTAAGAAATGAAAAATGGAGAACAAAAGTTCTCTTTTTTGAAACGATTCGGGTTGGGTTCGAAGAAATTAATTTAAATTAAATTAATTAAAAGAGTGAACATCACGCTCGTGTTCACAGTAGAGAAAATGGGTCAAAATGGTCCTTTTACAAAGATATTCAATACTTTTGTGGGGTAATAGGACGCCCTCAAAGTTAAAGTGTCTTTATGAAAATTCGAGACAACTTTAGTGGTGACTTTATGGCTTTTCTCAGTAATATGTAACACATAGAGAATGGAGATTATTTTTACGTAATGAGATATCTTGTTTCCAATCAAACGATTTCCAAATATTTTCATATAATATATAGTAAGGAAGTAGTCTGTTTGTAACCTCGTGGAGCTATCATGACTAGTACTTTTCGAAGAAAAAAAAAGAATTTGAATTTTTGGCGTGTAGTATATCAGTTTTCTGTTAGGGTTTGTTTATACAAGACATGGAGAAGAAGAAACAAGTACTAAAATTTTATATAAATTAAAAGTCATGTATATTATACTTATTACTTGATAGAAAATATAAATAACTAATACTATACGTAGATATTAAAATTTTGCTGGACTCCGTAAATTTAATCTTTGTTAGGGTTTGTTAGATCCTAAATCCTAACTCACACCTACATATATAAAAGTAACATATTCTCATGAACAGACATTTCGAAATCGCACTAACTCCTGAATATTCTTCTAAAGATTAAGACGTCAAATTCTATCTTCGTTGAAATTATTATCCGACATTTCTAATAGTCAAATACATCATAAAAATATCCAAATCATCCTATATTCGAGAAATATGTTACTAACACTCATCATCGTGTACTTCTTAATTGAATGTGGTAAGGTTAATTTTCAACGTCCTCGAAGGTAGAGCTATAAAGAACAAATATGTTGGATAAACGTTATAGTTAGGGGTGCAGTACACGAAGACTTTTTGAGCCCAACATAAGACTATACAACATGCTGTCCATTAATATTCAAGGCTCGAAGCTCCTTTTTTGAACTTTGTATCTTCATGGGTCCCTTCTCCTTTGACAATATTTTCTTCTTTGTAAGACTTTAAGGGGTATTTGGTACGAAGGAAAATATTTTTTACGAAAATAACATTTTAGAAATTATTTTTTTTGAAAGATTTTAAGTGAATCTCTTACTTACTTTTTAGTGTTTAATAGTAAGGAAGAAGGAAAATATTATATATCCTAAAAATATTTATATGTTATTTAGTAAAATATTATGAAGACGGATAGAGATAGGAATTGGGGTTCGGGGGGTGAGTGTTGGGTAGGTTATGTAACAACCTAGCCACGGCCCAGCCCGTTAGTGATATTGACTGCTTTAGATCTAGGTCCACACGACTTTAAAAATGTGTTATGAAGAAACCTTACCACTTATGCAAGAACCAGGTTCTTGTACGTTTGCCTAAGTAAACACACAACACAATAAAATAGAGATTTTATCGTGGAAACCTTCCTTCCTCAAGGAAGGGAAAAACCACACCACAATTTTATTACCTTCAAACTCAATTCAAAATTACAACTCAATAGTCAATGAATTAACTCTTACACCTCTACCCTCTAACGATTAGCTATAATCGCAGACTCTACCCACTTCTTGTTATGAAGAAACCTTACCACTTATGCAAGAACCAGGTTCTTGTACGTTTGCCTAAGTAAACACACAACACAATAAAATAGAGATTTTATCGTGGAAACCTTCCTTCCTCAAGGAAGGGAAAAACCACACCACAATTTTATTACCTTCAAACTCAATTCAAAATTACAACTCAATAGTCAATGAATTAACTCTTACACCTCTACCCTCTAACGATTAGCTATAATCGCAGACTCTACTCTCCAAGAAGTCAAATCCACTTCTTGTTACAATTCTCTCAACTCTCGAACACAACTCTGCAAGAAGTCAAACTCGCTTCTTGTTACAATTCTCATAAACTCACTTTCCAAGAAGTCAAACTCGCTTCCTGTTACAAACTTCACCAATTACTCTTCAAGAAGTCAAACCCACTTCTTGTTCTTCAACCTGGGAATTATTACAACTCAATAATAAACCTAGAACAAATCAACAAAGACTAATAACCCTAGACTTTGATTGATCAAACTTCAACATACAATAGTTCAGACTCGAACACAACTCATGAACCTGGTTCCAGTGTTGCTGTGACGAAGCCTTGCAATTTTGCTCTAATGGTTATTGCTCTCAAGATGATGACGTTCGTGAATATGCAATAGGTGCCGCTCTGCCTTTGCTGGAAAATTCTCTCAATTGTAATTGCAGAAGCCGAACTTTTCTTTCTTCAGCCTTGTCCTTATACAGAGGTTGACAGATCCTTAGCCGACTTCTACAAGGAAAGAATTTTTGTTTTCCTCGAAAACTAATCATTTTCCTTATAGAACTTGTTTGCCTCCTTCCTTAACTACCTAGGAAACGTCTTATTTTATTCTTTTCCTTCTTTAACTTGTTTTACTATTTTGGACACGTTTTCCTACTTCATCTTGGAATGAGGCAGTGATTACTTTCCGTCTATTTCCTTTTCCGCATAGGAGTTGTTTTTCGTAGTAGACTCCTACAAGGAAAGTAATTATATTTTCTTTAAAAAGCTTTCATTTTCCTATAAGGAGTCTTCTGCACTTCTTTTCCTTATTTAGGAGCTTTCATTTTCCTATAAGGAGTCTTTTGATTTAATTCCCGCATTGGTTCTGCTACTGGATTGTGAACCAGGTTCACTTTGTCCGGTTCTCAGTTATTTCTTTATTTCTACTTTCACTCCTTTATTTCTACACTTTATTACTAGTCTTCTTTGCCGCAATCTCCCATATTTGTAATGGTTGTTCGCATTCACGTCTGTGGACCTGGTTCACCTGATAGAGTATACATAAGACAACAAGTAGTGAACCAGATTCACTTTATAAATCATCAAAACTACTTATATGTTCTCCTACTTCCAAACAATCTTCCCCTTTTTTATGATGATAAACAATGCATCATAGTTTACTTTGTCAAACATCAAAACACTTTGTCAATCATCAAAACTACAAACATCATGTTCTCTAATTCCATGGCAAAGCATCATAGTTGACTTTGTCAAATATCAAAACACTTTGTCAATCTTCAAAACTACAAATATCATGTCTCTTATTCCCCAGCATGTTACTAATACGTAAAGTTTGTTTACTTATATATCCAACATCTCTCCTATGTTTTATCGATGTGGGACTTCTTATGTTAAGTTGTCGATGTGGGACTTCTTATGTTAAGCTGGGGTGTTACATACACCCCTTTTATGGACACAACTTTCTCGCTGAGGTTTTCCCCACCACATGGATTTACCTAGACTCAGCACTGAGGTTTGCCCCACCTTACCGAGATTTGCCTAAACTCAGTTGAATTCTGGCCCACATCGATAAGGCTGACACAAGAGTGTCTCTGATACCATTTGTAACGGTCTAGCCTACTAGTGATGTTGATCACTTTAAGTCTAGACCCGCACGGCTTTAAAACGCGTCACTAATAAGTAAGGCATGCTTACGCTTATACCCAACATATCTCATTTGTTTTGCCGATGTGGAACTTCTTATCTTAAGTTGGGGTGTTATAGGTTGGGTGGGTGAGGAGGAGACAATAAACTTGAATTGTCACTTACATAACTTATTTTCCCCACTTCCATTAGGGAAATCATTTTCCTCCAAAATTTTGATCAACCAAACATAAAAAAAGTGAAAAACATTTTATGAAAAATCAAATTACACACCCTAATACTCTGTTCGTTTTAATTTGTGTGTCTGAATTATAATGGCTTAATCCACTAATAATATTTGTCGCCTTAAACCTAGACCTTCACGACTTTAAAACAAATCACTAAAATGTAATGTTTTACTTATATAAATAACATTTCTCATATATTTTTATCAATATTGACTCTTATTCTAAACTAAGGCATCATATACACCTTTTTCTAGACTCAACATCCTCGCTGAAATTTACCCTGTCACATAGAACTATGACATAAATTCTATCACATAACATCACTTTGGACAAGGTATATATATTCGATCTTGATTACAACCAAACAGAGCTGAAAGATACTGCAGTGCTCTAGTGTGTAGACATGTGACAATTGATATATCACTATATCAGTGATGGTTGGAATAATATATCCACATAAATAAGATTTCAATTCTTAAAATTATAATAATAATTATTTCCTCCGTTCACTTTTACTTGTCATAATTTGACTTGGCACACCTATTAAGAAAATAATTATTGATACAAGTATTTTACTAAACTATCCATATTAAATAATGTTCAGTATTAAGTCTTGGAAAATGATTTGAAGAATAAATATTTAATGCTAAGGTAAAACATGTAAAAAATAATTATTTTTTCTTTATATGTCAAAAGTGACAAGTAAAAATGAAAATTTATTTTAAAAATAAGTGACAAGTAAAAATGAACAACTTAAATGATGGTCCCAAAATCAAGTATTTGTGATTTTTGTGCACTTTGCCTGTTGAGCCGGGCCTTGGTATAAAGTCCGCAAATATTAGAAGGCCCAAAGAATGTCGTGTATTGAACTATGGGCTTTTTCCGGAACTAAAGTCAGGATCGTTTGGTTGGAAATAAATTATTTTGAGATTAAATATTTCGAAATAAGTTATCTTGGGATAAGTTATTTAATTATGCATATGAGATAATTTATCTCATCGCTAAGGTATAAATGGTGGAATGAATAATTCAAAAATGACCTAATATCTCCAACCAAACGCAAGATAAATAATTCTGCATTTTATTTCGAGATTACTATTCCTTATACTTCACACCAAACGACTCTTTACAGTATTGATAGAGTTAGCCCTCTTGACAAAGAATTTTTTTTTTGACGCTTTTAGCTTGGGTGGACGTAGTATGGTACATATATACCGAATTATCATATTGAAAACAAATTTGTTTAATTTCACAGTTTTAATATTAGTACAACATTTGGTGTAGTATTCATTAAGACTTTGACTACTTTATCTTGAATAAAATGCCTTTATTAAATAATTAATTAACGAATGAAATTGCTCATTATATTTACGCATAAAACATGATTTAGAATTATCAATTTTGTGTCCAACAGGTACAAGTATTCCTAGCCTTAATTCATGTATCAAAATGAAAGTATCAAACAAATGTTATGGGGCTTTATCAGTTCACTCCAAAGAGAATGTCATATTTTTAAACTTGGAACCAATTTAATTTTAAGTTGTTTTTTTTTTAATTAAAAAGATCTTTAATAAGGAGTTTTTATAACCAAATGAATGTTATGAAATGTTTAATATCACAATCAGAAGTACTATTGTAACCACACATAAATGTTATAGCATGTTTAATTAATATCATAGCCAAGTCATGAATGATAAATATTATCCACTTCGAGTCTTAGATTAGACCCGCACAAATTTGTTTTTTGAATTATGCCACATCGAAATTCAAAAACATGCGTATCATATAAACTTGACTTATGACTTATAAAATTCTTCACTTTTGACTCTCATTCCCAATATAGAGTTCACAAAAGATGTCACGATTCATGTACACCTTATAATCTACAGAAGCTCATCAACTTATAAATGTATCAATCTTAATTAACTCGCCCTCATCAACTCTTCTTGCAAATTCATTTGTTTGTTAAATCAAGTGAAAGCTACAGAAAACAAATAAAAGCATGCATTATTGAATTGGTTGGTTTGCATTTCTTAGGTACTGACATTATTGAAGGGATAAAATTAAAATTTGTAAAGAGAGTCCTTTTTGTCAATTTTTGCTCTATTATTAGCTTTTGGTGACCATACATATCTTTTGGACAGGTTAATACATCATGGTGGGTGCCCCAATAAAATGAAAAATCTATTTTTATTTTTACCATAATAATGTGCTCTTTCTTTTTTTTTTTCTCCCTGCTCGTTTTGAAATTCCGATTAATTTAAATTTGAATTATATAAAATTCATTTTTAAAAAAGGGTTTTTTTATCAAAATCTTTTTAGTAGAATAACCTAAATGGTTGTTTACTTAACACTTAAACTAAAAATAATAAATAAATATATAATATATAGATAATTCATGTCACGTAACATACTTAAAGGTAAAACATAGTGGTGTATATAGACTAAAAGATGGTCAACTGAATACTTTTTATCAAAAAAGAATTATACTGTGTATATAGATAAAAATCATTTCTTATACATAATATTAAATTTTGAACAATCGTACTGAAATTTATGATTTCATTGCTGGTGAAATGCTCTTAATGAAGAATTTTTTGGATTTTAAACTTTGTATTTGTGTTCATCTCAAGGCTCAGATTAATCCGGTTTTGCATATTACATGTAAGACTCATTAAAGACGTAAACACTCCTTATTACCTAGTTAATAAAAAAGATCATAAATTCAAAACTCAGAAAATTAAAATTCAATCTCTGCCTCCGATAAAAATAAAGACAAAAACAAACAAAAAAAACAAGAACATGTGAATAATCAGTAGTATTTGTCTGTTACTGAAAAACTGATACAACATATAATTCCTATGACTCGATAATTGCTCATAATTATTTTTTATCAGTATATATACTAAGTGATAAAAATTAATTAAGAACTACCTACATGTTTAGCTTGTTCCCTAAACTTCTTATAAATATCACCTTTATAAAATTTCCTTGTTCTAATAACCAAAATTAAAGAAATAGCACAACTTAACAATGTAGCCCCAGTAATTATAAGAAAGGCCAATTTGTAACATTCCACTCCAATACATGTTAAATCTTGACCAATTTCCCTTTTTAGCCCTTTTGCTAACATTTGCTTTGTAGCCACTTTATCATACAAATGTCCAGTTACTCTAACATTGAGCAAATATGCACCAACAGGGCTAGCACCACCACCAAAATTGTACAATGTTGAGTAGTATTTCAACCCGAAAAGCTCTGATATTATCGCGAAAATCAAAGGCCATTGAGCTCCGAAACAGAACCCCATTAGTATGGACGCGATGTAGAGGGAGTTCGGGACACCAAACGCGATAAGTAGATGGCCCAAACATGAGAGGAGGAGGACTAATGTGAGCATCATAGGCCGCGGGAATTTGTACTTTTTTAGAAAGATTTCAGATACAAATCCTGAGACAACACGTCCGAGGTAGTTCCAAATGCTTACTAGTGACACAAACGTTGTTATACTTTTCTCCGGATAACCTAAGGCTTTCCCAATTTGACCTAAGTTATCGATAGCTGTCAATGTACCTCCCACACCACATGTAGTCGCGATGAATAAAATGATCATGTCTATGCTAAAAAGCGCTTGCAATATCGTATAATCCTCCCCTCTTGGTGGTGGATTAAACACATTACTAAAACAAGAAGTTTGCTTTTCCTCATATTCATTTTGAGCTAGCTTCTGGGGTCGAGTCAGGTCAACTGATGACAAATTTTCCTCAGATTCACTTAAAGCTAGCTTCTGGGGCTGAGTCAGCTCTACTGAAGGCGGATTTTCACTAACAACTTTCAATTGAAGGTCATCCAAGGCTTGTTTCTTAACGTTCCAACGCTTAATTTCTTCTTGAAACACGATGATCAACGGGGCAAAGAGCAAAATCAACACCACGGTTGCACTTCCTGCATACTCAAACCTCGCGAAATTGATCTTATTTTGTATGACGATGACTAACATGATAAAACCGGCTAGACCAAGCGAAATGTACAAAAATTTGTACAATATTTGGGTCTCGTTTGCCTGTGGAACAACTTTTAAAATCCGAACCGTTCGTAGAAAAATGCAAGACACAATAGCAGGAAGCCAACCAATTAATAAAATCAATGACTTAACATTGTTACCATAAAAAGCATGGTATAATTGTGTTATAATTGCACCACTTAGACCAACAAATCCTTTTAATAACCCTAATAAACTACCCCTGCTTTCTGGGAAATTTTTAACACAAGTTACTAATGCACCAGTATTAGCAAATGTTTGTGAATTTGCACCAATGCAAATGTACAAACACATTTGCCAAATACGTGGTTTGGCTATGTGTCCTGTGACGCATAGCCAAATCATAAAATAACCAAAAAAATTCATGATTGCACCTATGAATAGTACAACCCATGGTGGAGTTACCTCGTTGATTAAACCCGAAATAATCCCCACATTACCACCTAAGTCTTTGAAGAAACTTAACAAATTTAACGTGGTTTGGTCATACCCTAACGATGATTTGATTTCATCACTATAGAGGCCGAACATGTAGGTTGCACCGGCCGTAGACATGATTAAAAGGCTCGCGAATACCATGAACCATCGGCCTGTGAAGACATGGTGGCCAAAACTCGCCATGGAGTTAAGGCCACCATGTCCATTCATCAACTTAGTGTTCACCATTTTTTTTGGCTTATGATAAGGAAATATATTTTGTGTGCTTTGATTTGGTTGAGTGTTTTGTTTGTGTAAATGTTGAGTGCACTATGGGACTATATATATTTGTTTGGTAGTGTGCTAAAAGGACTTCTTTTTTAAAATTTCTCACCCGGTGTATCCAGAATTTATATTACGATCAATAACTTTGAGAATAAGTGATTTTGAACTTTTGATCCATGTTTGCTTTAAGAGAAAACCTTCAAGGTCAAAAGTAAAAACAAAATGTTAAATTCTGTGCTTGGGACAAACGAGGTCAAAAATTCAAGATCATTCACCTTCGTGGTCTTTCTTGTAAAGTACCTGTCTGATACGCGCTTTAGGGCAGACTAACTCAAAATCGGGACACAGAAAACCCATTAAAGAAGAAAACGGTTATTACCATAATTATTTTTATTTCAAGGCTCGAATTCATGACTTTTTATTAATGTTAGAGGAATTTCATTCATCTTTATCACAACTCGAGGTGATAATGTCAATCTGATTATCTAGACTTAGTATGGGAATTTCACATTGACTTGATAGTTGACCAGCCTTTTTTTTGTTTTTTGTTTTGCTTTTGCAAGTGGAGGGGACTAATAATAATGAAAATGACAACTTAAATTATCTCCATCTTAAACGTGTGAGTCAATTGGGTGTAGTACAAAATGAGACGATTCTATGTATCTTTACACGTGAATATCAGCTTCAAACACAGACGGATTCAGAATTTAAATTTTGTCAAGCTCAATCTTATGATATTTATATTATTAAACTATTGCATTTTTAAAATTATGAATTTAAATATTTGCTAATAATATTCATGTATATAGTTTTGACCCGAGTTGAACCCGACTTTATCCCAAATGCATAGCGACTTTTTCTATTTAATATGGGTCGGGTTCATGGGTAGGATATCCCAATTTTGGTTTAAATGCTTTTATGCATTTTTATTTTTGACTTCAAACGTGTCATAAATACACTTTCGGCTAAGAGAAAGTGATTTTTCTATTACAGAATAAAAAAGTGACTATGTTACGTCATTCTCAATGGTTGAAAGACTTCTCTTATAACAAAACTTAAAAAGTTGATATATGATTAAATCTTGTATGTGGTATTTTTTAATCTAGTACTGCAACGAATTTCTGATTTCGTCACTATTTTGATAGGTGTGTGTGGGGTGGTGGGTGGGTGGAGGTGGGCAATGGGCATATACAATAGGGAAAGGGAAATTTGGTATATCTCTTTTAGAATTTGACTAGACACTAGATTATGTTTGTCACATTTTTTCATTGAATTATCAAGTTGGAGCACTATTATTATGTGTCTTTGTTTACGTGTAATAAATAGATAGTAGTATTTGGTATTTAGGAAAATTCCATATCTCACTTTCCTAATTTGTTGGGTGGGTTTTCCTAGATAAGGAAAACCTAATTTGGAGTTTTCATGATCAATCATTTTCCTTTTCCACTATAAAAGTGGTCTTGATGGATGTATAAAGAGTTTACATTGACCAACAATATAGCATTTTTAAAGTTATGTTGTAGAGCTATATCAAGTTGCACTTATTAAAACCACAATAAATTGAGTTTTAGTTTAATGATAAGTATCTACTTATTTTTAATCAGAAGTCTCAAATTTGAGTTTTGAAAATAAAGTAAGACTTTCCAGACGAATTCGAATTAGTCAAATCTCAAATCGAGTACATGCACTAGGGTGATAGAGCAAAGAAAAATCTAGCACCCATCGCGATTAAGGGTTGAGCTAAAGGTAAGGGAGGAGGTACAATTAAATTCATCCGGACGGAAATCACATCACCGGCCAACCTAAGCCAGCTAATTAGCAAGGACAGAGCTAGGGAGTTCATCTGAATCCTCTTTATCGAAAATTATACTCCCATATATATAATGAACATTTTGTTTTATGTATATATAGTAGATGATGTTAAATCCTTTGAGACTTTTTTATATTTTGAATTTCCTTAAACAAAATCCTGATTCCGTTACTGATTGTTAGTCTCCCCCGTAGCCATGTTAGTACTACGTCATAATCCCCTTTAGGTCCCCTCCAACTTAGCCCATCGCGCATGCTATCACTTGGTTTCAACTTTTTGTTGGATTATAAAAATTGGGACCAACAATAATGTTAATACTATGGTACAAATTAATGAACAATTTTACCAAGTAGATTGAATAGGATTCTTTCACGCTTAACTAAAACTTTCAAGATCAAGTCATGTTAGGGAGCACATCCCCTTAAATGAGTCTTACACAATCTGAATTTAAATTAGTCGAGGGCTCTGATACACATATCAAACACCGGAAAAAAAGGGAGCAATTTTGCCTCCGAGCTGATCATGTTTGCATCAGCATGACCTAAATCCTACCAAGAGTAACAAGAATATATATATCAAATCAATTTTTTGGATGGTAGTATTAATTTTATTTGATGGGAACTTCCACTCATTTTTGGTGAAATTATACCTATATGATTAAATATAAAAAATAAAAAATAAAAAAGGAAAAAGGAGATGGACAATGTCAATTTTTGTTAGTAGCATTTTTCTAGTAGCTGTCTATGGTACGATTTTTGTTACTCCTAGTTATTTATTATGTTTCGATTATTAAATTATGTGTTATTGTTATTGCTCAATCTTTTATGAATATTATATTATATTTTTCCTATTATTTGGTATGTCCTCTTTACTTTTATATTACTTTGATGTTTGTTATTTGAGCCGAGAAAGTAGTTTTTCTACATTTACGAGGTAGGGTTAAGGTCTCCATATACTCTATCTTCCGCAAATTCCGCCTATGAGATTACATTAAATTTGGTATTGTAATGTCGACCACTGAATTTAACGTAAATTTTTTATGTGTATCCTACTTTGAGCACCGATATTAAGTAAACGATTATTTTTATAAAAATATATTATTTAACTTGTACCCAAATTTGACAAACATCAAACATGTGGTGGCTGAAGTTTGGGGAAAAATTGAGTTTTGTCAAAACTAATTTCAAAATCACATATCTAAATTATTCTAAAATAAGTAGACATATCAAATAAACAAGAATTTAAGATAAATTGTGTTCACATGTGATGTGTGCATTGATATAAACATGTTACAACATTTTTTTCCATAACTCTATTAGTTGTATGTGTATGTAGAGGGAGAAACAAGCAACATGGCTCTTTCCTTGGTGTTATTTTTTGTCTTTTCAAAACATATAGCTCAATAATTCAAAACAATAATATACTTTTACCAGATCGACACCATCGTTACAAAATAATAATGGTCGAACTGACACTCTGCACTAACTGATTAAAAATCCTGGATTGGCCTATGCACGATGGCAACACCACACCACGGTGTTCAATCATTTTCCCTTGAAGATACAATAGTGTCATTTACTACTTGGCTCTTTTGTTTAAATTTCTCCTCCACAGAATGGGTTGGAATCCTCCAGCGCCAGTTCTCCTCCACAGAGTGTTACTCAAGACTGTTTCCGATAGACCCTTGGGTCGGGAAAAATGTTTTCAAAAACATTAAAAGGTATGGAGCAAGAAAACCACAAACCCAGAAAACATGGACAGGGACAATATCATTACTATGTACGATTAGACAAACAACAATAGGTAATCAATCAGTTGTTACCTAACTCACACAATGTGAGGTAGAGAGACTGTTTCCAATAGACCCCTGACTCGGGAAAAATGTTTTCAAGAACATTAAAAGGTAGCTACTAACAAACATTTTCAGTATGTATGGAGCAAGAAAACCACATGTTGGAAAACTAACCCAGAAAACATGGACAGGGCCAATATCTGTGACACAGTAGTAAAAGGACCAGATTGACAAAGGGTTGTCAAAAACTTTTAAGCATGAATCCATGAATCATTCCAAAAATTAATATAAGGTTTCCAAAATATATCCTTTTGACAGTAATTCCAGCCTAATAAAATATTTTTCCAAATGCTGGATGTGGTGGACTTGCTATATGATGTTGGTGTAACATACCGATTAAGTAAGATAGAGACCCACAATTGTGTGCAATTATAAAATAGTCGCCAAGCTATACTAGCAAGAAGTGCATTGTTCTTTAGACGGAGGCTTTGATACCTAAACCCCCCTCCCTTCTTAGGCTCATTGATAGTGTTCCAGCAAAAAACATGCTAACTTGGTGAATCATGATTTGTGATTCTTTTCTATGTCGACTCTTGGGTCACATTTATCACAAAGCTTCAGTAGGGGCATATTGAATATCACAAACTTCCACAATTTACTATTTTTCTTAAAATCTATCCTATGGAACAGCCAAACAGGTACCTGTAACTGCAGTGCATCTGAATTGTTAGGATGCAGCATTTTAGTCTTTCATTCCCAGAAAACAAGAAGATCTCAAGGATGAACAAGCACGGGGAGCAAGAGAAATTATTGATAGCCAAATACACTCCAAGCATTTATCAGAAAGTTTTACCTTTTATTTCTATTTAAGACATGTCAAACATGTAAGGATCTGATACAACAACATAAAACCCAAATTTCTAGGAAGTTAAAGTACAACTACACAATAGAGTAGCACATGCCACAAAAAGAACTCAAAGTGATTAATCAGCCTTGTGGCGAACAATCCCTTTTCCAATACCCAACCTTCGATCATCGCCTGAGAATTCACTGCCTGGTCGGTAGGCACAAGATGCCCTGCGTTCATTACCTTAACATGGGTCAAATTTTCCCACTTCTGCATATATCCAACAAGCTCGTCATTGACTCAATTTTAATGATCTCTCAGCCCTTATCAGCACTTTACGAATATTCCTATCCTATAGAAGTGTACTTCAGATTATTTGACATCCATATCAAGGCTAAAAAGATCAAACCTTGACAGAAAGGATCGCACACACACATATATAGATGGATTCGTATGCATAAATATCAGATAAGCAACAAGAAATAGCTTGAACAAAAACCAAACAAACTTGGTTTTGAGTCAAAAGGAAGGACCTAGCTCACTTCAACTTGGAGACATGGATTGTGATTTTTTTTTCTTTTCCTTTACATATGCTGACCTTTTTGGTCATGCCTAGTGGCGGAGCCACATGCATTTCAACGGGTGTATATTATGCATATTATATCATATATCGACTCCCCTGGGCTTCTTCTTGGGTTTATTCCATTATATTTTGACACCCCTTAGTGAAAATCCTGACTCCGCCACTAGTCATGGCTATCACAAAACTTGCAAAATCTTATCTTTATTACGTGCAAAACTCAAACCCAACCCCCCAAAAAAGGACATCATATCAATATATCCACAATGTGATGACATGATCGAGTTGTCTTGCCAATGTCTTCTCTCGTTTTAGATGCAGTATAACTACATGAAGAAAGGTTTAAACAGGGAAAAAAACAAATAAACAAAACCACCGAGAAAAATTGCCAACAAACCTGAGGAAATTTTTTCAGCTGCTTCTTTCAAATCTGCAACAGCTCCCTCCCAATCTTCTGTTAGAAGCTTGGCTTCACCCCTCTGTAAAAAAATATGTCCAACTCAATGATTCAAGATATTTTTATAGCGTAATCTAGGTATTTCTAAGAAACAACTTGGTCTAATAGAATTCGATCATCCTAATGGAACTGTATTTGTTTAAAGGTTGAAAACATTAGAAAGCAGATAAAGATAGAACCTGCACTAGAGCATCAATAAGCTCTCCATCAAACTCAAGGGCTTCTGAACAGCTTGATATAGCATCCTTCCCCCTACCAAGCTTCACCAAGACTATACACAAACCAAGATGAAGATTTACATTATGTGCAGAATGGTTGGGGTCCAACGCCTGGGCTGCTTTGATATAGAAACAGGATAAAGGTCTGCACTTACAGCTTGTATGGAAGGTTGTTACCTATTGTATTGTATTGTTAGTATAAATACAACATTTTAGTTTTAAGACAACTCCATATCTAGGAGTCGACTCTGATCGAGGTCTCTGATTAAGAATTAAAGAATACTTACCACTCGACCAATAATCGTTGTAGGTTAATTTGTCTATTGTGATTTCTGCTAAGGTGCAATCCTAATGATAATGTAAATGCAATATAACAAAGATTATATATCAATTAGTTGGTTATTAGGATTAGGTATGGTTTTTGCAATAACAATGCATGACAAGATAGCTCAACCAAAATTTAGTGTCTAAAGGTGGAAGTATTCAGAAATTTGTCCCTCTGAAAGTGAGACATTACAACTACGCCTCGATTCCAAACAAATTCCTACTCTGCTACTGCCAGAATTCCCGCGTGAAGCCCCATCAGTGTTACAACATAGCCAAAGGATCAACTAGGAGATTGAGTCCATTGCACTTTTGTGTACCTCAACCTTGGCATATAGGACTCGAGGGAAACCTTGACATCTTTCCGGATTGTAGGCATATCATTAAGCATAGGAGAAAATCTCAAGTTAAGGAGATTACAGAGAGTAGAATTAGCCTATAAAATGATAGGTTGTGCAGTACGATAATCAGGACCAGCTCACATAAATCAAGCTAGGAGTCGTTCCATTGATCTACAGCTGAAGAATCAACAGTGTACTAGTTGTAAGCTTGTCGTAATTTCTATGTACGATTAGACAAACAACAATAGGTAATCAATCAGTTGTTAGCAAAGAAATGGCTCGCTTCTCTGAGGACATGAAATAAATAAACTGACAGCTTTGATAAATACATTCAGAACCCAAAATTTAGCAGCAATAAATAAATTCATTAAAACGAGAGGTTGTTACATAATCTTCCACAGAAGAAAAAGAAAGAAAGCATATGCAAATACTAAGTAAGTGAACTAGGTGAGACGAAGCTCTCCGCATAAACAATTCCTCGCTTAACGGTATCACAGGTATAACAATGAGGCCATAATACAAATGGTCCTCTAGATGTCGTGAATTTAGAACTAATACATCCGACACGTTTGCATAGTAGTAACACTTCCCAATCCGCAAAAATATATTTTGGTCGGGCTGAATTAAAAAGATTAGTATCTCGTATTTTAATAAAGTTAGTCCAAGATTTCCCGACACCATAGTCTTTCATTACCCACAACTTAAAAGTGCCTTTCACGCCCTCCGTCGCATTATTATATGTAGAATAAAAGCAAAGCATTCCTCTCAATACTGAAACACCCTGGTCGGCGAAGAAGTAGAGGGGGGATAGATCATACATTCGCTTCAATAACGGTATCTCTCCATACACCTCATTTGAAATATTACATGAAACGGTAGTATAACATCCAGAGGGTGACTTACCAAGCCAATGACATGCTCCATGTAGAAATGCCAAATAATCCATACCACAATCCCTAAAACCCTTAACCCGCTGAATGCCAGTAGGATAACCAATTCTTCTCCAGGAACCACTTTTTAGAGAGAAAAATTCAATCGAAATATTGACATTAGCTTCTGCATTCAGGTTAACTGCAAGGATCTTATAGCCTTCACTAGTTGCATCCTATCCCAATCCAAATACACAATCCATCAATTCAAATTCTGGATGAGCAGGTAGTATTGATTCTCTTGTGGACGGGTTCCACAACAAAAGTTCCTGATTAAGTCCTCCAGACCAAACAAGAATAAGAACCAATCCATCACAAGAACAAAATATTCTGGTATCCATTGGTTTGCAGCTGGTAGGCCAATGAAGCTTTTGTTTATCCTCAATCATTGATAAAGAAGAAGTATAGAAGTTAAACGCATCATCCTTACTAAATAGCCTTTCGGCAATAAGAATTTTTTGGGAATTTCTGTGATCCCTGTGATGAATATAATGTGTCCTCCTAAAGTAAGGATCAACAATTAATGAGTTCCAAAATTTTGAAACACATTTGAACCTAAGAAGAGATCGCACAGGTAACCTGTTGAGGATGTCCATCATTATTTCCTCATGGAAATAAATTCTTATCACCTAGATTAGACAAGTAGAATATATCAGAAATATTTAAAAAGAAAGCAACAACAACTAGAGTTCGTTCAAAACAAATTTTCAACCACAACTTGTACAATTTACCTTGAATTTTTGGGTAGCTTCTTCTTCTCCATTGCTAATCTGATTAAACTCTTCTGTGTTGGTAATAATAAGATTAGCTTTTTTTGTATTTACAATGGATTTCTTCGCTTTTCTATTTGCTAAATCTCCATGGCGTTGGAAGGATACACACTTCTTCTTCTTTTGTGCCATCTCAAATGCTAAGATTTACGCGCTTAATATTACAATCTTAAATATATATTTTAAGTGTTTATGAGAAAATGCCACAAATGGTCCTGAACTAATGGAGTATATCTAAAATAATCTCTTAACCCTACATTTATTGGATTTAGTCATTTAACTATCTCAAATCTTATCAAGTTTGGTCTCTTGACTTAACATTTATCGGATTTAGTCCTTTAACTATCTCGAATCTTTTCAGATTTGGTCCCTCAACTATACACTTACGGATTTTAGTCCTTTAAGTATTAAAAAAACTCATCAGGTTTGATCGCTATCTATTTTTTAAAATATAAATAGCTTAGGTTTATACTAACGGAATATATGTCTCCATGGAATTAAATTTTTAACCTTTTTTTTTCAGTTGTTTCTCCCTGCCCTCTATTTTTTCTTTAAATTACTCTAATGAAAAAAAGACTTAACCTCAACGATTCAAAATAAAATTTACTAGAAAATCATGGCATCATTTACTAGATCGACACCATCATTACAAAATAATGATGACTGAACTACACTCAGTACTCACTAATTTCAAATTCTGAATCGATCTTTGCACGACAACATCACACCATGTTGTTCAATCATTTCCCCTTGAAGTGATAATACTGTCATGTACTACTTGACTCTTTTCTTCAAATTTCTTGTATTTATCACTTGCATAAAATTTTCTTGTTCTCAACACCAAAATCAATGAAACAATGCTTCCTACAAATGTAGCACCACTAATTATTAAAAATGCTTGTTTATAACATTGTACCCCAACACAATTCAAATCTTCTCCAATTTTTCTAGTGAAAATTCCCTTAGCTTCTAATTGTTTCAATGCTTCTTTATCATATAAATGACCAGCAACTCTCACATTGAGTATATATCCACCTATAGGACTAGCCACAGAACCAAAATTATACAATGTGGCATGATACTATAGTCCAAATAATTCCGAAATTATCGATAAAATTAGTGGCCATTGAGCTCCAAAACATATGCCCACTAAAGACACAAATGTACTGATGCTTGAGTCAGGATAGCCTAAGGCTTTCCCAATTTGACCTAAGTTATCGATCGATGTTAATGTACCTCCAACCCCAAATGTTGTAGCTACAAATAGAATCAACATGTCAATGTTGAAAAATGCTTGTAAGATTGAATGATCTTCTCCTCTCTCTGGTGGATTAAATGTGCTCTTAAAGCACAAACTCCAATTTGTTGTCGATGAAGGAGGATTTTCCACTTGAATTGACGTGTTCAATTGTGAAACATCACTAGGGACTAGTCCTTTTTTGCTTTTCCAAATGTTGAATTCTTCTCTAATGACTAAAATCAATGGAGAGAATATTAGAACTAGAGCAACAACACCATTTAAACATACTCCACCCTATTAAATGTGAACTTTTTTTGTACGATGATCATAATCAAGAGAAAAATAGCAAGTCCAAGTGAAACGAAAAGAAGGTTAAAAGAACATTTTGACATCAATTTCTTGTTGAATGACCTTCATAATAGTATCGTTAAAGAAGAAAATGCCATGTACCATCTACTAGTGAGCAAATGGAGACTAAAATTTGCAATTGACATTGCTTTTGGAAAGACTAATTTTTCTGTGACAAATTATATGGATTTTTGAGTGGAGTTTGGACTAATTAACAACATAGTAAAAACATATTATGAGGGATTTTAATTTTTAATACTAAACATTATGTACAAAAAACATGTATATTTGTACGTAGTCTTTGTAGCAATTGGATGTCTCAGAATCTTATGCCGGCAGCTATATAATTATTTGTTTGACTTCCTCGCAAATACAAATTACATAACTTCTCTTCTTAATTAGAGGCATCAAGTTCGAATCCTGAGAATGAAATAGCTATTAACAAAAAATGATTTACTTTTAAAGTGAGACTTTCTGACACGCAACATGATTAATCAAGCTTCGAAGTAAATATCAAATAACGAGTGGAGACCTTATAATAAAAAACAATTTATAAAAATCTTGTCGACATCGCAACATAAATTGACATCGATGAAATAAAGTGGAAGAGTTGCAATTCCACCACTTTTTGTAGTCTATTTTGTTTTCTTCCTTTTGACTCTTTTACCAACCATTTACGTAGTTGAGAGATTAAATATATATATATATATATATATTATTGCATGGACAAATAGATTCAATCACATAGTACAAAATTAAGGTTGATTTTTAAAGTATAATAATTTGATTCCATGTGTTTGACCAACATCCAAAAGTTGTCAAAGAGTTGAAGTGAATTAAAAATTAAAGAAGTATACATGATGTGTTTTGTGATTTTTCGCTCGATATTTAATATCTGTATTGGAATCCGATTAAATTTAAATTTGTGTCTGAATTAGAAGGTAAAGGCGTTCTCTCACTCCATATTAAGGATTTGGTGAATTTCTATCTTAAGTAGAAGTTTAGGAGACGGGCTAGCTAATAAATTAACGCGCTAATTAGCACCTCTTATAGGTAAATCCGATATTTTTCTGTCTTCATAATTTACTCCAGAGAAAACTCTTGATTTGTATAATTCCATTTCTTTGATGAATCATCTATATAGTTCAAAAACTTTTTCAAACGTTGCCACTAGGGAAAAAATATTCTATATATATAGTTAATTAATTTTTTTATATATAAATATAATCCATCCAAGTTAGAGGCTACAAAATTAAATTAAATAACCGGCTTTGATTTTAGCCTTGTCCATTTCCCCATCAATTTATTTATATATTTTATAATGGTTAAAATTTCATACTAGTATTATAAATTCATGCAAGTTATTTGAAATTTTAAAAAAGAAAAAAAAGAGAGTGAATTATATAGCTTTCATGGAGGATCCCAAGAAGTTAGAAGAAGGATTTGGCAATCAAAAGAAAAATACTAGTGAAGAAAATATTGATAATAATCAAGATTTGGTTAGCCATGAAAATGAGCAAAAAATATTGCAAAAGGAGGAAGAAGAACAACCAACTATTAAGAAGAAGGGTAAAAGGGTTGCAACATTGGATGCATTTAGAGGCCTCACTATAGTGGTACGCGATTTAACTTACGTATACTGACAGTTGTAATATTATTTTTACATTATTCATGTATTTTAACATGTTGTAGCAGTAACCTATATCTTTTTTTTTCTAGATTACTTGTTTTATCTTTTTGTGAATTGTTACATATCTTTATTTTTGAGTTTAACTTATGCTACCCCAATTTATAATTTTATAATGAAAAATATAAAATATAAAAAAAGAGTCAAAATCCATCTTCATATACATTAGTATGTCACTTTTACTTGTTGTAGCAGTTAACTTGCCTTGTTTTCCGCATTATAATTCTCATTGTTTATGAAGGGTTACCCGCATATAGCTTTTGGATTTGATGACCTGATAGTGTGAAAAATCCTCTACACCATTAATTTAATAAGTTTAGCTCACTTGTCATTTTGGTGAATTGATAGTGTGTAATTCTTTTTATTCATATTATCTGTATGTAGAAGTTAAACTCGATGGATCTAGTACGACTGTTGTAGTTTTTCTCTATGTTGTTCTTTTCCTTGCTAATACCACCACTTATTATTTATCGACTTTCACTTGAAGTGACTTTCTTTCATTATAACACTAACTTCTCTTGCGATTTTTATTTTTTTATATTTTTTATAGTTGATGATATTGGTAGATGATGCTGGGGGAGCATATGCACGTATAGATCATTCACCATGGAATGGTTGCACATTGGCTGATTTTGTAATGCCATTTTTTCTCTTCATTGTTGGGGTTGCAATTGCTCTTGCCTTAAAGGTACACATAAATAATCTCACAAAAATAATCATCTTTTAAGTCTCTATAATTGAAAAATATAGTTTTTAAGATAGAAATTCTAAATTTTACTAGTGAAAACTTTAGGATAATACGAAATTTAAAATTTTATGATAGTGACTATTTTTAAATGACATGGTCGAAAAGTGATTAATGGACATTATTTCTTCAAAATTATATGTTGACATGTTACACTTCAGGAAATTACACCTAATGACTGCGAAAATAAATGATCTTGAACTTTTGACTTCGCTTGTTTGATGGGCAAATTTTCAAGGTCAAAAACTCAAAAGTAAAAAATTGTTAAAGTTGAAGTTTTGCTCGTACAGCAAGCGAGGTCAAAAGTTCAGAACCACCCACCTCCAAAGTCATTCTTATGAATATCTCGTTATACTTCGAAAGTGAAAGAAAACTTTTAAATCTTGGAATCATTTTAATGGAGCTATTTCTGAATTTTCAGAGAGTTCCCAAGGTTAGTGGTGCAATTAGAAAAGTAACACTAAGGACATTGAAGCTTCTCTTTTGGGGAATTATTCTACAAGGTATGAACTATAAATTTTGCAACCTCTTGTTGATCAAACAAATTTTGAAAATCTCAAAGAAAAAAAAAATTGCAAAATTTTACATGTGTACAAGGAAAGAGTTAAACTTTCGATACATCAATGGTGTAAACAAGTAAGAGAAAATAAGACAGGTTACCTGCTATGACAGATTATGAGTACTGTAATTTTCTTTAAATATTTGTGTATATAAGTTTAGTCCAAACTGAAATTATATTTTTTTTTCCTAGATAAATAAGAATTTGAGCATTTATTAATGCAGGAGGATACTCACATGCACCATATGATCTAGCTTATGGAGTGGACATGAAAGTAATCAGATGGTGTGGTATTCTACAGGTGATCTCAACCTCTTTCATTCTTTACTTGGCGTCTATGTTGCTTGGACTCTTCAAAAATATCTTCAGGTGTGTGTAAAGTCCTCCGACGTGGATATAACAACATTTTTGGAGGATCTGAGTAACATAGTTGGTGCTATTTTTCAATAGGTATTCAATGAGTCAGATCCCCACGATCGATGAGGTGTCTAAATAAAAAATTATGCTAAATTTAAGGGGCTGTTGATCAATTTGTCAATGGCCCCCAATCGACGCTATCTTTCAATTAAGTGTTCAATATGTCAGACCCCATGATGACGCGTCTAAATGAAAAATGGTGTCAAGTTGGCCTTTGAACTAGGCCAAATGCATCAACAACCCCCTATTCAATGCTATTTTTCACTAGGTGTTGAGTATGTCAAATTCCACGATGAGATGTCTAAATAAAAAATGGTATCAATTCAGGGAGCAGTTGTTGATCTATTTGACCTTTGAGCTAGGCCAAATACATCGACTAGCCCCTACTCGACACTATTTCTCAATAGGTGTTCAATTTATCAAATCCTCACGACGAGGTGTCTGAATGAAAAATGGTGTCAAATTTAGGGGTTCAACCATACGTTGATCTATTTGGCCTTTGAACTTGGCCAATTGCTTCGACAACCCCCTATTCAATGCTATTTTTCACTAGGTGTTCAGTATGTCAGATTCCACGATGAGGTGTCTAACTGAAAAATGGTGTCAAATTTAGGGAGCAATTATATGGAAATGAAAGTCTTTTTTTAATCTAATACAATTTTTTTTAATTTTGTTATGTGCAAATTTTACAGAGAATAGCCTTGGTGTACTTGATAGTGGCTTTAATAGAGATCTTAACTATCAAGATGAGGCCAACAACTTTAACTCCTGGTCATTTCTCAATTTTCACTGCCTATAAATGGCAATGGTAAGCAAAACACAATTTCATCATGTTAATCGATAATATTCATTGTGTCTCGTCCTGTACATTTCGTATAAATTTGAGACTTATAGCTTGATTCTTTACTCATTTCATGTTGGATTTATCGCGATAAATGGTTCAAGAAAATGTGAAATTCTTTCGTGTCATAGAACTTGTTTAATTGTTTGACCATACGATCATCTAAAAGCTTAATCTGTCATAGAGAGTACGCTTTTCTTTACTTAATATTATGTCTTCAACATACTCCTCACGTGTTGGTCTGATTGTTTTTCATGGTTCAAACACGTGGCCTTTTGATAATAGGTGACGATGAGATTGCAAATTTAACAAAAAACTGGATCTTGTTATCGTTGTTTGTAGGCTTGGAGGATTCGTTGCATTCGTTGTTTACATGACAACATTATATGGTCTTTATGTTCCTGACTGGAATTTTGTGGAGCACAATGGAGATATATCAGAAAGATACACTGTATGCAACTTAGATCCCTATTCAGGATTTGAACTTTATGAGTTCGTTTGAATCCATATCTAATATTGTACTTCTGCCCCTGGTGAATTTTCAGGTAAAATGTGGTATGAGGGGGCATTTAGGACCTGCCTGCAATGCAGTAGGTTACGTTGATCGACAAGTTTGGGGTATCAATCATCTGTACAATCAACCTGTTTGGGCACGTTCCAAGGTATCGCGATATAATCAAAGCTAATTACAATTATTGTATTAGGAATCTTAATTTGAAATCGCTTCACTATGGTGATAATATATATTTAGGCATGTACATTGAGTTATCCAGCAACAGGTCCATTTCGCGATGATGCTCCTAGTTGGTGTCGCGCTCCATTTGAACCTGAAGGTTTGCTAAGGTTCGTATATATATCGTGTTTGAATTCTATTCATCGATAATGTAAAAAATATTTACGCAATTTTAAGCTAAGAACATTTACTCTGTTTCCTCTGTTGTTTAGTTCAATTTCAGCTATCATGTCTGGAACAATTGGCATACATTATGGACATGTCTTGATTCATTTTAAGGTAACATCGTTTTTTCAACGATTTAACTTTTATACACTGACAACGTAAAAGAATTTTCATACTATCAGGTGCAACATTTAGTTAAAATGCACTTATTAATATTAAAGATCGTTATATTGTCAGTGTATATAAGTTAAATATATCAATCAAGCACATGACAACAATTAAGTAACAATGGACCAATTTTGTTTCAGGGTCATGGTGAGAGGCTAAAACAATGGATCTCAATGGGGTTTGGTTTACTTATCATAGCCTTTATTCTACATTTTTCAGACGGTAAATTTGTCGTTCCTATCCATCTCACCACAATCGATAAAAAAAAACGTTCCGTTGTTGATGTTGAAAATTTTATTTTATTTTTTTAGATATTTACTCTGTTTTTATGTTCTGTTTTTTTTTTTCATGCAGCAATTCCTCTAAACAAACAACTATATAGTTTTAGCTATGTTTGTTTCACTGCTGGTGCAGCTGGAATTGTATTTTCTGGATTCTATATACTGGTATACAAATGCTACAACTTTGAAAACTTAAAAAGTCTATGTTGCTCGGACTCTGCAAAAATGTCGACAGATGCATGTCAGATCCTTTAAAATAGTGTATTTTTTGAAGATCCGACATGGATGAGGAGGCATTTTTAGGATAGTCCGAGCAACATAGGTTAAAAGTAAGATCTCAATTTCGTAATCTAATTCGAAATATTTTTATTTTGGTAATTGAATACACAGATTGATGTTTTGGGAATGAGAATCCCATTTTTGTGGTTGGAATGGATTGGAATGAATGCAATGTTGATATTTGTAATGGGAGCACAAGGCATATTTGCTGGATTCATAAATGGATGGTATTTTAAGAATGAAGACAACAACCTGGTAAATACCATCATTCACTTTTTCTCAAAAGTAGTGTCTAACAAGTGGCGTACGCAGAATTATGTGTCAGTGGTGGTGTCAGCTTATCATCATAACTCAAAGTCTCGAGTTGTAGAGGTCTAGACTTTACATCTTGTCCTATTTTGTGTGTGTGGATTCTTTGAACTGGAAGTTACCAAGCTAACATCCAAAGATGTTTCTAACTAGTGGCGTACGCAAAATTATTGTGTAGGTGGTGTCAGGTTATTATCATTAACTCAACGTTTCGAGTTGTAGAGGTTGTAGACTTTACTTCTTGTCATATTGACTATTGACATAGCAAAGTTTGGTTCTATTGAGTGAGTATTAATGATTTTATCATGGCGTAGCGTCTTCCACATTTAGAAAACTGTACACTAGTAATCATTTTTCATTTTCTGTCTTTTTTTCAGGTAAATTGGATTCAACATCATGTATTCTTTGATGTGTGGAAATCACAAAGATTGGGAACTTTATTGTATGTGATATTTGCTGAAATTACATTCTGGGCAGTTCTTGCTGGGATCTTGCATAGACTTGGTATCTATTGGAAACTATAAAGAATAATCACACAACAAGAAAGGCAAACGAAAGTCATCGCGAACGGAGCCTTGATTTTCATCTGAGGGGTTCATCATTTACTATATATTTTCATCTGAGGGGTTCATCATTTACTATATATACATCGGAAAAAAATTGACGTTTATATATATATATATATATATATATAGTGTGATTATTTGGTGAAGGAAGCTTGGATGAACCCTATTGTAAAGTGTAATCAAAATCATTCTACCACACCTCATTGACTTACCACTTCTTTCTAATTCTACTCCATCTTATGGCTATTTTATTTAATTTGTCTGAACTTGAGTTGTTCGTCTAGTCTCAAACACAATTATAACTTATATACATTGATAGCATAACAAAATTTTATACTATCGATGATCAAATATATTCTATTTAGATTGTACAATTTACAAAGGGCAATTCGTATTTCGATGCATGAAACATTCCATTGTTCATGCAAAAGATATGGAAAACGCCTACAACCTAAGAGGTGTAATGTAAGCAACCTATGCGAGTATCCGTGAATATATACTTTTTAATTACTCTATTCGTTTAAATTTTTTATTTTACTTTTCTTTTTAGTCCATTTTAAAAACTAATGCATCTTTTCTTTTTTGATAACTTTTTAAATTTTTAACTTTCCTCATCGCAAATTTAAGACTACAAGATCAAAGAACATCTTGATACATTCTACATATTTTTAATTTAAAACCACAAAATTCAAGAATTATTTATACTTTTTTACATTTTATGTCATGTCAAAATCAGATAAATAAATTGAAACGAAGTGAGTGTGCTTTAACTTCAAATCAAAAAAAAAAAGACAAGACTCCCTAGGTTGATTTGATCTGTCTTGACTTGATGTAATTGTATGAAATGACAGATAGGCTGTCACCTTCAGTAATAAAGTTATGTAAAAATGTTTCCTAAAGTTGGTTTTGTTTTGGGGCCATTTCCAAAATTGGAGGAATTAAAGGAATATCAACATATTTATCAACATACCTTGAAAAATATATTTAGAGAATCAATCATAATTAAAATGAATTTGAATAAATTTTCCTTACTATAAAGAATATAACTTCTTTTAGCTCATTTAGTGTATATTTTTTATAGTCCACCTTATCTCCGCAAATTCAGACAGTCAAGAAAAGGTTTGGAAGCCTAGTAGAAGACTCAATTTATCGAGCTAACTTACATGTCAACATGAGTAGTTTCACTCATTACTAACTCGTGAGAGCGTTGAGAATTATCTTTCATTTATTTTACTAAAAATAACTTATCACGACCTTCCTCATTTATCTTATGCCGAAAACAAATTATGTTTTAAGACACTCAAGTAAATAGTTACTAAAAGTAACTTATAGCAACATTCCTTATCAATAGTATCTAATATTCATAGTATTGCACGCACCTTGACTAATTTTACAGGGTATTGAATAACTCTGTCCACCAACACTTGAAGAGATGAGAAAAAATCACCTTTTGCCTTCGCCAAAACGGTTCTTCTTACTTAACCCCTACTCATTGCCATAACTTTACACTAGTACAACAAACCCAGTGTAATTGCACAAGTGATACCCGAAGAGGATAAGATGTACACAACCTTACCCCTACCTTTATGAGGTAGAGAGGTGGTTTCCAATCAACCCTCGACAACCCTTCTCCTTTATACGAACTCAGGCCGGGCAGACAATGTGAGTGAGCTCAGATAATAACTTTAACACTAGTAAACCTGAAAAAACTTACAAATGAACAGTGTGCTTGGAGCTAATACTCTGCCAAAAGATAATGGTACTAGATCATTTGTACATACAACTTCTACAAACACTAAAACTTAAAAGAAGTCTTTAAGCTTCTTGACATTTGTCACATGATTCTACAAGGTTAGCGTTGCAAAATCTTGCATTGAAACTTGACAGACCCTAGATTTTTAACCTCTACATTAATACACTTATATACACTCTATACATTGAGTCAAATGAGGCCTTTTAGCAATGAACACAGGAACTGTACATTCACTAGTTGTTTACTTCCAACCCATCAACATATTCCAAACAGCTTCCACAATCTTGTTCCTAGGGGGACCTGAGCCATTCCCTTCGTCCAGTAAGACACGATAAATTTCCCATTCTTGATCACCAATCTGATATCTCCCAACTTCAGCCTGAAAATTGCGATAAGCAACAAGTTAAGACTAATGCATTTAAAATCCACGATATGTGAGGCGCACAGCATTGAGACAAGCAACATTGTTTCCTCTTTTCTAATTTCTTTCCAACTAAGTTTCCTGTCCCAGTGGCCAAATGAAGTGACATATTTAGACGCTCGGTTACAGTAAGAAAGGTTCGAGATATTTTTATTATCAACAATTTCCTTCATCCAAGCTATGTTGCTCGGACTCTTGAAATTTTGGAGGTACCATCATGGTTGTGGCTCTACGGGTTTCGGACCTTGCTGCAGAGAAAACTTGGTCTTTCAGAGGAAAAGGGTAGAGGGGCGGGCTGTTAGCTACCGAGTTTCAAACGGTGTACCACTGACCCTCTTGTCGGTTATTAAAAAAAGAAAAAAGTATGTCGTTTTATCAACGTCATGATATTTTTCCTCTGGCAAACCAGCTTTTAGCCTAGCACGCAATTATCTCTAAGGCAGAGGGTAATAATAAACCATACAGTGATAAATGATGACTTACCGAAAAAATGCCAATATTGAGCATCTTGAGAGCCAGTGTAATGTCATAAAATACAATTGGTCGACCCTTGCCGGATAACTCTACAGGGTTTGCAACCAGTAATTCTGCATCAGGGCCTCGGTTTATCAATGACACTCTGAGAGGGCGACATAGTTCCATTTGAAGACGTGAGCACAAACCATTCAGCTTTCTATGGTCCACTATTTTCTTGCCATCTGCTTGCATTATGAACAACTCAAGCTCACATTCTGATTTAGTTTTTGCTGCGAACCGTCCATATGATATCTGATACAACATAGAAGTAGTTGGTGAGAAATAGTTCTACTTTAGTTCATTAGCACTGTCACAAAAAGAGTCTCTTCCTATATTTTAGTAAGTTTTCCAATTCCAACATTCTACATGGGAAGTTTAAAACCACATGATTTAAAGTACTACACACATCTTTATTAAGACCACAAGATTCAAAACTCTCCATTTATTTCTTGAACTCCGTGTCGAGTCAAACTAAGTGGAGAAGGGTAGAGGGGCGGGCCCATTATCCACCGAGTTTAGAAGGCTGTGATTGGTCCAAAGGGCGGGTCACAAACGGATTTCTCGATTATCAAAAAAAAAAAAAATCGGGACAGAGGGAGTATATGTTAATCAGAAGTCCAAATTTTAACTAAGAAGCCATATTTCTCAAATAAGATATTGGTGCTCACAATGTATATGGTTATTGAGGGATTTTATTTGCCTTGTGTAGAATATCACGAGACTTTATCGAAAGATATTTTAGAGACATAGAATTATGTACCTGAATATTGTAGTCTTTCAGTGTCCTCATTATGTCATACAGAAGACCTTTGTGATCTTGGCAAGCAATCTTGATGAGAGTATGACCAGGGCTCATCAAATTATCGATGGTGATAGATGCTTTATTGCAGGCAAGAGATGTACTCAGTTGCTCATGAAGTATTTCGAAGCTAAACATGTCCTCGGCAATTTCTTGAGGAAGGAACGATGGTCCTTGAGAGCACCCGGTGATTTCAGACCCAACCATTTTTATGTCACAACTTATCATGGCATCACCCAGAACAGATTTCAACTGGTAATGTGTGTCTTCTTGTCTCTTCTTTGTATGTAGAAGTTCTCTGATAAAACATTTGAATTACAACTCTTATCACACAGATGTTAAACCGAAATACGATATAATTTTGTTAAATGAAAGCCTCGGAAGACGCTAACGGAGAGAACTTACAAAGAGAAATACTTGTAACTGAAATTTGGCTTAGGCATTTTGGCACAAGTTTCACATGATTGACCAAGGCGGAAAAAAAAAGACTCGGGAAATTTTCTGAATTCCCTTTAACTTAAAACTAGCCGCTAAGTTAATCATGTTGGTAGCTAACTACAACTGTAAAAACGTTCACAGCACAGAAGTTTGACAACAACATACCCAGTGAAATCCCACAAGTGGGGCCTGGAGAGGGTGGTGTACGCAGCCTTACCCCTACCTTGTGGAGGTAGAGAGGCTGTTTCCGAGGTTTGAATCATTTTGAAAATTCAGCAACGGAGTCCCACTGTAGCACAATTTTTCATCAGAAATCCCAAAGGTAGCACTTATTTCCACAAAAACTTCACCAAGTAACATATAGGTAACGCTTATGATAGAATTGATCTTGATAAGCTTACGAGATATGCCATAAAAATGCAGTCAACGTTCACAGGATAAGCTGCTATGAGATATGCCAACAATCACAAGAAGCGAGTGGAAGTTTGTAGTAACCACATTGGCGTCAGTTAATAAAGCATATTAATTTTGATAGCTCAAATACTAAGCAGACGTACTTCAGAAAAGGAGGGAAGGGTAGAGAGGGAGCAGAAAAAACGGATTCACACGTATGAAACTAAATGACGGCCAGCAACTTTAAGAGACCAAAAAAATTCCGAACCTTGTGTCGGTGATGAAGAACAGGTCTATCACTTTTCCATCTGGGGTAGTGGATACTTTCACCTTCTTTATTGTAAGCTCAAGCTCAGAAAGTACTGCCGTCACATCTGCCATAATTTAACAGTTATGAATAAGTCTAAATCAATTGAAAAGCTAACACATTCACAAGATTTAGATTAAAAAGAAAAAAGGTACTGCCCAGCAAGTATAGAAACAAGCTTCAAATTAGTTACCATGCAAAAGACCCCTTCGATCGTTGCAACAGAACTTCAAGAGGAATACATCAGGAGGCCTAGGAGACAACTCAGCACGATAATATGATATGCCGGAGGCAGAAGAACAAGACGGACAAGCTCCCATAAGTCTCTTCTTTAACAGATTCCATCTTGTGTCTGGTCTTCCCACCACCCAAAACACTATGTAGCACCATATTCCGTCTGTCGATACATCTTCAACAAAAGAAAAAGTGTAAGATGGCAAATTACAAAAAGCTCAAGCATATATAATTATCACAGTATTTATTCAGAAACAACAGTTGTGTATTATCAACCAAACTGTCTGAATTATCTTCAAACACATACTATAGAGTACTCCAGTCTCGTTGAAACAGATTCAAAATTGACAGTCAAAAATACAAGTTCCACAAACACACAAAAGCTAAACTTCATTCCACTATAAAATACTACACAAAGAAGAAAAGAAACACGCATACCGCAAAAGAAACCAGTAGGTTCAGTTCTCCTTTGCAACAGAGAATCCTTAAGCATTCCATTCAAAAATTCAAGTAAGACGTTAGTCCGTTCTAAAAATAAAAAGTATTTCCACTAATCCTTCCTCAAAACAAGCAAACTCTCAACGAAATTCAACAATAGTAACTGATTATATAAAGAAAGATTCAATCTTTTCACTCTCTGCCCCACCCCACCACCCCACCACCACCACACACACAAACAAACAAAATGAAAGCTAAATTTCTTTAATTGGATGTATATGGAAGAGCAAGAATACAAAGCTAAAAAACTAAAACACAAATTTCCAAAAGTAACAAGTATGCAACAAAGAATCCCAGACTGAGGAAATCATAAGCATTACATTAATCCTCAAAACCAGCAGACTCTCAACCAAATTTCAGAAATTCAACAGTGACTGATTATATCAACAAAGAACCAATCTTTTCACTCTGCCACATATACACAAAAATAAACTGATTATATCAAGAAAAATTCAATCTCACTCTTTGACACACATACATACACAAAAAAAAGAAATGACTATATCAAGAAAGATTCAATCTTTTTACTCTCTGCCCCACACACAAAAATAAACTGATTATATCAAGAAAGATTCAATCTTTCACACTTTGACACACATACAAAAAAAAAAATGATTATATCAAGAAAGATTAAATTTTTCACTCTCTGCCACACACAGAGAGATTATATCAAGAAAGATTCAACCTTTTCACTCTTTGCCACACACTGATTATATCAAGAAGATTCAACATTTTCACTCTTTGCCACACAGACAACCGATTATATTATATTAAAGAAACATTCAAATTTTTCACTCCCTGCCACACACACTGATTACATCAAGAGAGATTCAACCTTTTCACTCTCTGCCCCCCCCCCCCCTCCCCTCCTCCACTCACACCCACACACACACAGAATATATCAAGAAAGATTCAACCTTTTCACCTCCCCCCCCCCCACACACACACACAACACACACAGAGATTATATCAAGAAAGATTCAATCTGCCACACACAAAAAAAAATAACTGATTATATTAGGAAAGATTCAATCTTTTCACTCTCTGCCACACACACACACACAAAAATAAACTGATAACACCAAGCAAAATCAAACTTTTTCACACTCTGCCACTCACACACAAAATGAGAGCTTCACTGCAATTACTTTGCAAGAATACAAAAAAGAGAGAGAGAAAGCTAAGAGCATACCAACTCTGACCACAGTGAGCCCAAAGAAGAGAATGATTCTACAAAGATCCGAACCTAAACCAGTCTTATCAGGACAATTCACAGTAATCACACTTGGGTCACCTTCTCTTTCTGAATGATTCAATAGCACAACATCATCATACAAAATCCCCATCTCCTCCACCTCCTCTCCTTCTTCCTCCAAATGGAGCTGAAGGGGTTGCCTCTTTTCTCCTCCTTTTCCAATTTTTTCACTTTTTTTCACCAAATAAATAATAAAGATTCAATCTTTCTATAAAAGAAGGAGAATCTTCTTCTCTTGTACCTCTATTCCTCCGTCTACACCTCAGTTTTTGTCTTAAATATGGGAATTTCTTGGTGGGCTTTTGCTTTTATTTTTCCAACAAAAAAAAATTTTATTTTTTTCATTTTTATCTTTTGAGGGAAATGGTAAGGAGCAGAGTAATTTTCACTGACCAAACATGTGGGGATAGAAAGAAAAAATAAAGATAAACATGTGTAGGGGTGAAGAAAGGTACAAACAAAAAAGCTAGCTGGAATTTCTAGGAAATAAAATTTCTTTTTTCCTTGAAAATTTTTTGTATAAATAATTTTCCACTTAAAAGTAAGAAAGATAATATGGCTAAATTATATTTAATTTACCATTTATTGAGTTCTAAAATTATTAAAATCTAGATTTAATATTATATCCAAATGTATCAATGTAAAAAAAGTTATTTATAAATGGATTTAAGTGAGGAAAATGGTTCGAATTAGTCCTTGAATTATGCGAAATGACTTAAATATAAGCTTTTATTAATAATGACATCGTTATTATAAAGGTGACTTATATATTTTTTTTATTTGCAAACAATTAATGTTAGACACTAATTAGTCTCTAATTGACCTATTTAGAGCATCAGAATTTGTCTTGGGTTTTTGGAGAAAAAGAAACTAACTTTTTTAATCCTAATTTTTGGTCTTCATATTTTTATATCTAAGGTCTTGTTCTCAGTCAAATAAAGTTGTGTCGTGTCTTGTCTAATAGCCCCCTCCTCCAAGTTCTTTTTTGGCCTACATCTATCTTTTCTAACTCATGCTACAACCAACCTCTTACACATTCTCACTAGCGCATCACTGCATCTCTTTGTCACATATACGAACAATCTCAACCCCGATTGCTTCATCTTGTCTGTCATTAAGGTCACTCTAATTTTTTATCGTATAACTTCATTATTAATCATATCTCTCCTAGTATGCTCACACATCCACCTGAACATCTTCATATTTGTTAACTTCATCTTATGAATGTGGGCATTCTTGACTCGCCAGCACTTTGCCCCGTATAAATGGTGTTGGTCAAATGACTACTCTATATAATTTACCTTTAAGGCTTGGCTATACATTCTTATCACATGGTACCCAAAATCAAGCTTTCATTTCACCTACACATTAACATCATCGCTAATCGCCTTGTCTCCTCTAATTATTTTACTCAAGATACTAATGTGTATTTCACTTTCAACTCTGCCTCATGTGTCACGACACTTAAGTAGCCTTAGTTGCTTAACTTGAGACCTTTAGACTCTACAACCTCTCTGGAAACTTCCCATCTATCATTAATTTCACTGCGAATCTCATCAATTAATACTAAGTCATATGTGAATAACATATACCACGACTCCTCTTCTTAAATATATCGTGTCAATTCGTCCATCACTAAAAGAAAGTGACTAAGGACTACCCTAATACAATCTCATTACGATTGTAAAATTGTTCCGAATCACCTCTCATTATCCTAATCCCGATTTTAACTCCATCATACATATATTTAATATTTTTAATATAAGCAACATTGTCCACATCTAACTCTAAACATCTCCAAATCCTCCCTATAGACTTTATCATATAAAAAAAACATTAATATTTTTACTTTTATACTAATCCCTGCCTTAATATTGTCTTTTTTCAAAAAAAAATTGCTAATATTTCTTTTAAGTTGATTAAAATATTTTTAAAATGTTCAAAATGTTCAAAATTTTCCATTGAGGATAAGAAGCAAAGCACTAAAAAAAAAACCCCACGTGGCTAATGACAAGTGATAAGGAATAGCAATATTTAATTATTTTATTTTATGTTTGTCGGTTTGACTATAGGCTTTATTAGGTCAAATATATTATATCTTTTATTTTTAATATCTCATTTGCGGATAACTTGGAACTATAATATATCGTATGAAATTGGATGCATCATTTTCTCGTCACTTTTTTAGCCGCCGGTCACGTGCCTTATTTTCTGGAAACGGTCCCTCTCACGTGCCTATCTCGACGGACTTTTCAAGAAATTTGGAAGAAAAAAAAATTAATCATCATATAATTTTTAAAAAATAATTAGAAAGCTTTTTTAAAAATAAGAGGGAAAAAAAATGCGATGTGAGGTCATGGTGGATAATAGGATTATGTAATTAAAATGGCAATAATTGAATAGTTATTGGAGAAAAGTATGAATGTGATATTGATATTGATAAAGTTGGAAAAATAAAAAGGTAGAATATTCAAGTGGAGGTTGGCCCAAATCCTAATTTTTAAGTTGTGGCCACCTTCTTTGATTTTTCTTTTTTTTTTAAAAAAAATGGTGTGATATTTGAAATTTACTAACTCGATTAATTTCATGAAAACTATGTCATGACACTTCATTTTAGGAATTTCTCAACTTTATAAAAATATTTATGATTAAGAGTGCTAGTTGGCAAACTTCTAAAAAGGGGTGCACATAATATATCTTAATTATTCACACATAAAAATGAGAGAAAGTAAAAAATTTTATAACGCATAGCACAATTTCACATGAAACAGACGTTTTTGGAATAGTATAGTAAAAAGCGAGCACTTTATCTCTTTAAGTGCTTAAGTAAAGCGACACGAAATTAATGCGCTTCATGACCATGAAGTGAAGCGTGTTCACTAAAGCAGTCGCTTCTTGCAATGAAACGTGAAGCGACTTAAAGTAAGGTGAAGTTAAAACCTACATGATCTTATGATTTTGAGAAGACTTGTATTTATGATAAACAGTCGCTCAAATTTATTACTATAATTTTCAACTGTGATTCTTAATCATATACTCTAATCATTTGAGTTATAGACTCAATAATCGTAATAACATAGCTCAAAAGATAAATCTATCATATTGTACAAAGGTTAATAAAGTGACACATAAAATAACAGAACATAAAAATAAAATAAAGTGTGAACTAGATCTATGTGATATAGTTCTAATTATGGTGGCTATTAAAAAAGTAATAGTTGTTTGACAATGAGTTATTAGTATTTAAAAAAAACTCCCTCACAAGTGGGGTTTTGTGCCATTGTTATTCACATTATAAAATACAATAAAATAATATGCATGTTTGTAATTTAATGTTATGTTGAAGGTGGGAGGACTAGGATTAATTAGATTCATATGTATCCCTTTTGCTTATCAATTTACCTAATATTAATTTATAATTGATGCATTTTTTTCATGGTTTATAGCATTCCTTTAAAAAAAATATTATAAATGGGGCATAGTGATGGTGGGTGGGCTAGGATTAATAGTAGTATATTTTGAGGTAATATTTTTTTAAAAAAAATTAAAAATTAACCGAATCGTATCGATGCCGTGGTCTAAAAAATTTAATTTTGATTATTTATTATAAAATATTCAAAAAATTGAAATGGTATAATTTTAAAAAAATAATCGATCGAACCGTACCATTGACACCCCAGGCATAATGGAGTGGGAAATAGGAGAAGAAATTAAATACATATGGACATGCAATTTTTTTGGTTTTCTTTTCAAAAATAATTTTAAAAAAAATTACCTTACAAAACTTCAATATCTTTTAGTAAACTTTTACTCTTATCTATCTCGAATCTCTATAAAAGTAAGACTGCATACATATCATATTTCTCAATTTTCATTAATAAAATACAACGATCATATTATTATTGTTGTTATATATTGATATATATCAACATCGAATACAAATAAATATTACATGTTTGTTAATGAGGACGACATGAAGTATTATTACACGACAAGGTATTTTAAAGAATCAAGTAATTAATATATATTTATGAGAATGAAAGAGATTTATTTTACCATCTAAATATTTTAAGAAATATTAATTTTGGCCCTACATTATTCAAACATTGAATGTTATCAAGGATGAAAGCGATTATTAGTGTCAGGGTTAAAGATTTGATGTCCAAATACTATCAAGTTGTCCTTGACGATAAGCACTTGTTAAATCGTAAAAATTTAACCGCATCAGATATTTATAGGGTGAAACTAGTATATCGATTACGAGTTTGATAGAATTCATTAATTTTGACGTAAATCATGTAATTATAAATATATATTTGAAAAAAATCACTTATAATATATATAAATAATTTATCAAGAATCTGATTTTACATCAAATCAATAAATACATGTAGCATGACATGTGTGTGTATTTATATTTATCACTATTCATGGTTAATAAATATATATTATTATTTTATTAAAATTATTTTACCACGATGAATTAAATTAATTTGATGTAAATATTTCATGAAAAAAATATATTTATCCTTGTGAAATTAAACTTCAACTTGTGTATATTAAGAAGAAAAAAACTAGAAAATTGGAAATTTTCTTCATCAAATGTTTTAAGATATTTCATGCCTCCAAGGATAAGATACAATTCAAGAACAAACAAATGGATGTGTGATAGCAAAAAGCTAAAATTGGGAATAAATATAATCATTATGGTGAAAATGACTTATTTGTCTAACATTTTTTTTAAAAAAATAATTAAAAATTGCCCATTCTTTTATTTATACACAAAAAATAAATTTTAAAAAAATAGTTTGGTTTTTAGTGAATTTTTCTTCTTCAATCTATTAGTAATTCTTGTTAAATTAAAATTATGTTCTTTATTGCTTTCATCTACATATAATAAAGTATAACCTTGCTTTAAAAATACTTTAATTTTGGCCAATCTCAACTAATGATACATAAAATAAAAAATATCTCCTAATATATCATATAACGAGGAATATATTTACAAACATACATAAATAGTCGAGTTTTTATTTTATTTAATTGCCACAAAGAATTAAAAAAAATCCTAATGTCCCATAAAAAGGTAGCAAGTGCAACAAGGTAATTGGTACAACATAAAAAAAATCATTGGAACTTAGTCAATGAGCAATAAATCATGTGGACTCACCATTGTAGACTACTGCTCAATAATCAAACATCACGAATTCGAGTCTTAAGAATGAAATTGTAATGACCCAGAAGGTCATTTTTGTGAATTTTGAATATTCTTTTACCTATAGTTAATTAACTAACGGTTATTTATTAAATAACTAATTTTAGTTGATAATTAATGGGCCAAGTCCATAATATATTTAATACCCTATACCACTTGGCCCATATATATTAAAAATAAGTTAGCAGGGTTAGTCACTTTTAACACATAATTATTTTAGAAGGAAAAAAAAAAGGGGTCGGGAATACACAGTCGTCGCACAAGGGCACTTCGTCCAGGTAACGCATTCAAATTTGATACTGATGCAATTGTTTATCTCTTCCTAATTAATGAATGGGTGTGATTGTTAGAATTAGTATTATATTGGTAGGAAAAAAATAAGAATTGGCAATTAAGGACAGTGCAAAAAAAAAAAAAAAATTGAATTCTGGGCATGCTATTGGTTCGGTTATAACAAGTTCCTACGGTAATCGCTTTAAAATTCAAGATTTTGACATGTTGTAATTGGTAAATTAAATATTAGGTGTATTATATTATATGAAAATTAGTAGGATTGTATTGTTAGGAAAAATTAAGACTTAGCACTAGGCTTGAGATTTAGGAATTTGATTATAGATTTGGGTGAGTTTTTGTGTCTAGGCTAGACACATGATAATATGGGTGTTGTTAGTTTCAAAATCTTATTGTGGTTATTTATCTGGATAGATTGCATTGATTTGGAAGCCCAACGAAAGGGGAAGGTTCAAGTCCCGGAGTAATTGTTCAATTGTTTGAGGCAAGTGGATTTCTCAACCCTTGTTAAGCGTATAGAATTCGTGTATTTCCTTGTGGTATGTATTGGGAAGTGATGGGACTTGGTGATGGGTTGACTTGTCCATATTGAATAATTTTAATGATGAAAAAGGGGTAATAAAAGGCAATGTGATTAATTATTGATGTGTGATGTGTTGAGAATGGTTTAAAAGGCTCATTGATTCATTGTTGATGTTGTAGCACGATTGTGTTGTTATAAAGTGTGCATTGTTATGAAAATGGTCATCTCTTCATTATTTGTGTGAACATTTAATTGCATTGATTATGAGACATGGTTGTGACAAGTGTTATGTGATGACAAGTGTTATGTGAATTGAGAAAGAATAAGGAATTAAAGAGGATGTACCATTTCGAGGGACGTGTCGCACGCCGCGACGAATTTCGAGGGACGTGTCGCACGCCGCGACGGAGGGACGTGTCGCACGCCGCGACGGATTGTACTATCGAGGGTCGTGTCGCACGCCGCGACGGATGCATGGACAGATATGTCCCCCATGGGTCCCGGACTGAGAGACAGCGGGTGTGTATCGTTAGGTCAGACATGCACCACTATACTTGACATTGCATTTCATTGCATTGTGCATATTTATCATTTGTGAACTTATGAGTACTTTTCTGTGGAACTTGTGATTGGTGAACTTTATCTTGTGTGTTGCTGATCTGTAATTGTTGAAGTGATATGATTGAACTATGTGTTATGTAAATGGTGAACTATTAGGTTGGGCTGGTTTTTATGCAGGTTGTAGTTGTGGAGGTTTGGTTGGGGGTGTAAGGAGTACCCGTATTCCATACCCTTATCTTGTGTTTAGAAGTTTGCTTGCTGAGTACCGCGTGGTTTGGTACTCACCCCTTGCTTCTACAATCTTTTTGTAGGTTACGAGCCCGGATTTTTGTGATACTTTCTATTCCCTCTTTTCTTGTCCGAGGCTTCCTGTGGAGATTTGCAAGGTAGCTGTTTGCCATCTCAGCGGACCTTCTTACTCCTATTTATGATTTTGTTCTGCTTTAGTGACAATATCATTTGAGACTTGTTTATTTCTTTCAAATCAATTGTAATACTTTAGAGGCTTGTGCACGTGACAACCAGGTTTTGGGGGTATATTTAAGTCGATTATGAATTTCCGCATTATATTAAAGTATAAGACTGTTATTTATAGTTTACTTCCGCATTTATTGTATTAGTTGGGTTTTTGGCTGACTTGTCTTGGTGGGATAAGACGAGTGCCATCACGTCTATTTTTGGGTCGTGACAAAATGGTATCAGAGCCCCAGGTTCATAGGTCTCACGTGTATACAAGCCGAGTCTAAGTAGCGTCTGGAGGATCGGTACGGAGACGTCTGTACTTATCTTTGAGAGGCAATGAAGACTGTTAGGAAACTTCTTTCTTTTTGTTCATTCCTTCTCATCGTGCGTGATTACCTTCTTTAGTACTGAGTTATCATCTATTCTTATGACAGATGATGAGGACTAGAGCTACTGTTACTGGTGGTAGAGGGGAGGCTGTCCCTGAGACAGTTGTTGAGGCCCCAGCTAGGGGTAGGGGTAGAGCTCGAGCTAGAGGTCGTGCCCGTGGAGCGGCGTTAGCCAGAGTTCATGCCCGTGGAGCGGCACCAACAAGGGGCCGTGCTAGAGAGGTCTCTCCAGAGCCTCAGATTGATAACAGAGAGGACCAGGTTCCTCCAGAGCCAGCATCCACACCTTTGCTTCAGGATACCTTACTGAGGGTTTTGAATGTGCTTGAAAGCTTTTCTCAGGGTGGTGGTGCGACCGGCATATCACAAGACTCTCAGACTAGAGTGGGTGCTCAGACCCAAGAGCAGCAACAAGCTCCAGTTATTCAGGATCCGGTAGGGCAGCCACCAGTAGGTCCCATGGTTAGAAATGATCTTGCACAGGCAGTTGGAGGCCAGGGTGCACAGTTGGTTGTTTTGACAGAGGATGAGCAGCGCAGGTATGAGAAATTTCGGAAGATGGATCCACCCCAGTTTCAGGGTGGGAAGAGCGAGGACGCTCATGAGTTTCTGACTACATGCCGAGAGTTGCTAGAGGTGGTTGGGTTAGCTGAGTCACATGGGGTTCGATATGTTACACTCCAGCTTCGTGGGCCAGCAAGGGAGTGGTGGAGAGTTTATTCGGGGTCTTTTCCAGTTGGATCTCCTCCAGTGACATGGGATACATTTTCTGGTGCCTGTCATGACCGCTTCATCCCTTGGAGCGTGAGAGAGGAGAGTCGCTTGAGGTTCGAGAATTTAAGACAAGACAACTCATCCGTTGCAGAGTATGAGGCTCGTTTCTGCCAGTTGTCTAGGCATGCTTTGGCCATTATTCCAGATGAGACGGAGAGGATCCGTAGATTTGTGAGAGGGTTGACTTTCTCTATCAGATCGGCCGTGTTTAGGGCATCTCGAGAGGGGGCTTCCTTCCAGTCCATTGTGAGCGCCGCCAAAGAAGCAGAATTGATGGAGAGAGAGGAGTTTGGGGACCCTAAGAAGGCCCGTACATCAGGTCAGTTTCATGGTGCCTCGTCAGGAGGCAGGGGATCACACCGAGGGAGTGGTTCTTTTCAGCATCGGGGACCAGTTCATGCATCTATGCCGACATCCGAGGGTGGTCAGATATCTCGTGGTTCTTATAGCGCGGGTCAAGGCTCGTACGGTTCACAACAACGACCTACCGGGCGAGGCAATAACAATGGGTTTTCAGGATCTGCACAGCAGTTCCCGAGTCAGAGGTTTTGCTTTAATTGTGGAGATCCCGATCACCTGATGCGACAGTGTACTTTCCAGAAGGGTCGTGGAGGACCCCAACCTAGTCCTTCATTTCAGTCTAGACCACCGATACCACAGGGCAGAGGCAGGGGTAGAGTTCAGTCAGGAAGAGGCGGTAGAGCTTCTGGTAGTGGTACTGCAGCTCAGCAGAGTGGGGGTAGAGGTACCACCCAGGCTGGGGGTGGCAGAGGAGTCCAGTGTTATGCTTTCCCGGGGAGGCCCGAGGCGGAGACTTCTGATGCTGTTATTACAGGTATTATCCCAGTATGTCATCGATCTGCGTCTGTATTGTTTGATCCGGGATCTACATTCTCTTATGTGTCTACCTATTTTGCTGCTGAGTTTGATATGATGTGTGATAGCATGCCTGTACCTATTCGTGTTTCTACACCCATAGGTAAGCCCTTAGTGGTGGATCGAGTGTATCGATCCTGTCTTGTTTCTTTGGCAGGGTATGACACTAGGGTAGACTTAATCATTTTAGGGATGGTAGACTTTGATGTCATCTTGGGTATGAATTGGCTTTCCCCTTATCATGCTATTCTTGATTGTAATGCTAAGACTATAACCTTAGCAATGCCTGGTGTTCCGAGGGTTGAGTGGAAGGGTGCTAGTGGCTCTTATCCTAGCAAGGTCATCTCTTTCATTCGTGTTCAGAGATTGGTGGAGAGAGGGTGTTTGTCTTACTTAGCCTTCATTCGGGACACTAGTATTGAGCCACCTCCCATGGATTCCATTCCCGTAATTCAGGAGTTTCCAGATGTGTTTCCTTCTGATCTTCCAGATATTCCTCCCGACAGGGATATTGATTTTGCTATTGATTTGGAGCCGGGCACTAAGCCCATTTCTATTCCTCCTTACCGTATGGCTCCAGCAGAATTGAAAGAATTGAAGGATCAATTGCAGGATTTGTTGAGTAAGGGGTTTATTCGCCCCAGTGTGTCACCTTGGGGTGCCCCTGTGTTGTTTGTGAAGAAGAAAGACGGGACTATGAGGATGTGTATTGATTACAGACAGTTGAACAAGGTAACGGTGAAGAATAAGTATCCTCTTCCGCGTATTGATGACTTATTTGATCAGCTTCAGGGAGCATCGTTATTCTCTAAGATTGATTTGAGGTCCGGATATCATCAGTTGAAGATTAGGGCATCTGATATTCCTAAGACAGCTTTTCGGACTCGATATGGACATTATGAGTTCCTAGTGATGTCCTTTGGGTTGACTAATGCCCCTGCAGCATTCATGGAGTTAATGAACGGGGTGTTTCGACCATACCTCGATTCTTTCGTGATTGTCTTCATCGATGATATTTTGGTTTACTCCAAGACTGAAGAGGACCATGTTCGACACTTGAGGATTGTACTTCAGAAGTTGAGGGAAGAGAAGCTGTATGCCAAATTCTCAAAGTGCGAGTTCTGGCTTAATTCTATGATATTCTTAGGACACGTGGTGTCTAAGGAGGGTATTAGAGTAGATCCAGCTAAGATTGAGGCAGTTAGAGGCTGGACGCGACCTACTTCTCCTACCGAGGTTCGGAGTTTTGTGGGATTGGCAGGCTATTACCGACGGTTTATTCAGGGTTTCTCTACTATTGCAGCTCCATTGACCAGATTGACTCGACAGAATGTGGGTTTTCAGTGGTCCAATGAGTGTGAGGAGAGCTTTCAAAAGCTTAAGACTTTATTGACTTCGGCTCCTGTATTGACTCTACCTGAGGAGGGCGTGGACTTTACTGTTTATTGTGATGCTTCGGGAGTCGGTTTGGGTGGTGTATTGATGCAGAAGGGGAAAGTGATTGCTTATGCTTCTAGGCAGCTAAAGTCCCATGAGAAGAACTACCCTACTCATGATTTAGAGTTAGCGGCCGTGGTCTTTGTACTTAAGTTATGGCGTCACTATTTGTATGGGGTGCATTGTGAGATCTTCACTGATCATCGGAGTCTTCAGTACATCTTCAGTCAGAGGGATTTGAACTTGAGGCAACGTAGATGGCTTGAGCTACTGAAGGACTATGATGTGACCATTCTATATCATCCGGGGAAGGCCAATGTAGTGGCTGATGCTTTGAGTAGGAAGACTCCTAGCATGGGGAGTCTTGTTGCGCTTAGTATTGAGGAGAGACCGTTGGCCAGAGATGTTCAGAGGTTAGCTAACAGTCTTGTGCGGTTGCAGATTTCTGAGAAGAGTGATGGTATGATTGCTTTTATTGAGGCTCGATCTTCTTTAATCGAGCAAATCCGTGAGCACCAGTTTGATGATGAGAAGCTATGTCTCATTCGAGACAAAGTGTTGAGAGGGGAAGCTAAGGAGGCTGTCCTTGATTCTGATGGTGTCTTGAGGATCGGAGGTAGGATTTGTGTCCCCAAGACGGGAGAGTTGATTAGATTGATTCTTGATGAGGCCCATTGTTCTCGATATTCCATCCATCCGGGAGCGGCGAAGATGTATCATGATCTAAGCCAGCATTACTGGTGGTGTGGCATGAAGAGGGATATTGCAGATTTTGTCTCTAGGTGTTTGGCTTGCCAACAGGTCAAGTGTGAGCACCAGCGGCCCGGGGGTATATCTCAAAGGATGTCTATTCCTACTTGGAAGTGGGAGCGGATCACTATGGACTTTGTGGTGGGTTTGCCTACCACAGTGGGTGGTTATGACTCCATTTGGGTTGTTGTTGACAGACTGACCAAGTCTGCCCATTTCATTCCTGTTCGGGTGAAGTATACAGCGGAGAAGTTAGCTGAACTTTATATCAGTCAGATTGTGCGACTACATGGAGTTCCAATTTCTATTATATCTGATCGAGGTTCATTGTTCACTTCCCATTTCTGGAAGGCATTACAACATGGTTTGGGTACTCAGTTAGATATGAGTACAGCTTTTCACCCTCAGACAGATGGTCAGTCCGAGCGGACGATTCAGGTGTTGGAGGATATGCTTCGAGCTTGTGTGATTGATTTTGGTGCTAGATGGGATCGACATTTGCCCTTGGCAGAGTTTGCCTACAATAACAGTTATCACTCTAGTATCCAGATGGCCCCATTTGAGGCGTTATATGGCAGAAAGTGTAGGTCTCCGATCGGTTGGTTTGATTCGGCGGAGATGGACTCTTTGGATACAGACTTGCTTAGAGATGCTATGGAGCAGGTGCGTGTGATTCAGTATAGACTGTTGACAGCTCAGAGTCGACAAAAGAGTTATGCTGATCGAAGAGTTCGACCCTTAGTGTTTATGGAGGGTGATCATGTTTGGCTCCGAGTATCACCTATGAAGGGTGTGATGAGGTTCGGGAAGAAGGGCAAGCTTAGCCCTAGATTCATAGGACCTTTTGAGATTTTGAGCCAAGTGGGAGAGGTGGCCTATAAGCTGGCCTTGCCACCTAGTTTGTCGACAGTTCATCCTGTTTTTCATGTCTCCATGCTTCGGAAGTATATTCCTGATGAGTCTCATGTGCTTTCACTCGATTCAGTGGAGCTTGGTCCAGACTTGACCTTCGAGGAGGAGCCTATAGCTATATTGGATAGGCAGGTTCGGAAGCTTAGGACTAGGAAAATTGCTTCAGTGAAGGTGCAGTGGAAGCATCGTTCAGTTAGAGAGGCAACTTGGGAGACAGAGTCTGACATGCGTGCCAGATATCCTCAGTTTTTTCTTGCTTCAGGTACCTTCTTTCATTTTATGTTCGAGGACGAACATGATTTAGTGGTGGATAATGTAATGACCCAGAAGGTCATTTTTGTGAATTTTGAATATTCTTTTACCTATAGTTAATTAACTAACGGTTATTTATTAAATAACTAATTTTAGTTGATAATTAATGGGCCAAGTCCATAATATATTTAATACCCTATACCACTTGGCCCATATATATTAAAAATAAGTTAGCAGGGTTAGTCACTTTTAACACATAATTATTTTAGAAGGAAAAAAAAAAGGGGTCGGGAATACACAGTCGTCGCACAAGGGCACTTCGTCCAGGTAACGCATTCAAATTTGATACTGATGCAATTTTTTATCTCTTCCTAATTAATGAATGGGTGTGATTGTTAGAATTAGTATTATATTGGTAGGAAAAAATAAGAATTGGCAATTAAGGACAGTGCAAAAAAAAAAAAATTGAATTCTGGGCATGCTATTGGTTCGGTTATAACAAGTTCCTACGGTAATCGCTTTAAAATTCAAGATTTTGACATGTTGTAATTGGTAAATTAAATATTAGGTGTATTATATTATATGAAAATTAGTAGGATTGTATTGTTAGGAAAAATTAAGACTTAGCACTAGGCTTGAGATTTAGGAATTTGATTATAGATTTGGGTGAGTTTTTGTGTCTAGGCTAGACACATGATAATATGGGTGTTGTTAGTTTCAAAATCTTATTGTGGTTATTTATCTGGATAGATTGCATTGATTTGGAAGCCCAACGAAAGGGGAAGGTTCAAGTCCCGGAGTAATTGTTCAATTGTTTGAGGCAAGTGGATTTCTCAACCCTTGTTAAGTGTATAGAATTCGTGTATTTCCTTGTGGTGTGTGTTGGGGAGTAATGGGATTTGGTGATGGGTTGACTGGTCCATATTGAATAATTTTAATGATAAAAAGGGGGTAATAAAAGGCAATGTGATTAATTATTGTTGTGTGATGTGTTGAGAATGGTTTGAAAGGCTTATTGATTCATTGTTGGTGTTGTATCACGATTGCGTTGTTATGAGGTGTGCATTTTTATGAAAGTGGTCACCTCCTCATTATTTATGTGAACATGTTATTTGCATTGGTTCTGAGACATGGTTGTGACAAATGTTATGTGAATTGAGAAAGAATAAGAAATTAAAGAGGATGTACCATTTCGAGGGACGTGTCGCACGCCGCGACGAATTCTATTATCGAGGGACGTGTCGCACGCCGCGACGGATTGTACTATCGAGGGTCGTGTCGCACGCCGCGACGGATGCATGGACAGATATGTCCCCCATGGGTCCCGGACTGAGAGACAGCGGGTGTGTATCGTTAGGTCAGACATGCATCACTATACTTGACATTGCATTTCATTGCATTGTGCGTATTTATCATTTGTGAACTTATGAGTACTTTTCTGTGGAACTTGTGATTGGTGAACTTTATCTTGTGTGTTGCTGATCTGTAATTGTTGAAGTGATATGATTGAACTATGTGCTATGTAAATTGTGAACTATTAGGTTGGGCTGGTTTTATGCAGGTTGTAGTTGTGGAGGTTTGGTTGGGGGTGTAAGGAGTACCCGTATTCCATTCCCTTAGCTTGTGTTTAGAAGTTTACTTGCTGAGTACCGCGTGGTTTGGTACTCACCCCTTGCTTCTACAATTTTTTTTGTAGGTTACGAGCCCGGATTTTTGTGATACTTTCTATTCCCTCTTTTCTTGTCCGAGGCTTCCTGTGGAGATTTGCAAGGTAGCTGTTTGCCATCTCAGCGGACCTTCTTACTCCCATTTATGATTTTGTTCTGCTTTAGTGACAATATCATTTGAGACTTGTTTATTTCTTTCAAATCAATTGTAATACTTTAGAGGCTTATACATGTGACAACCAGGTTTTGGGGGTATATTTAAGTCGATTATGAATTTCCGCATTATATAAAAGTATAAGACCGTTATTTATAGTTTACTTCCGCATTTATTGTATTAGTTGGGTTTTTGGCTGACTTGTCTTGGTGGGATAAGACGAGTGCCATCACGTCCATATTTGGGTCGTGACACTCTCACCCTCTGCGTACAGATGCACACAAAGAAAGAACCAGAGCGTCTTCCTTCACCTTCTCGCGCGTCGTTCTATTCACCAAAGCTATTGAATGGTACCAGCCCCTTTCCTTGCTAAATCCCTAAAATTTGCCAGGTTCTCCGCCATCAATAGCGTCACCCACCTGCCTCAAATCAATCTATGAGCAGGTAACCCCATCCCTTTTTCAGTCTTTTTCTTCTACTTTTGTTAATCAGTAAAAGACTTTGAGAATTCAAATCTTGGAGAAGATTTCCCCCTCTTTTTCAAATGGCTCTCTCTCACTTTTGAAATTCAAATCAAACTTTTTTACTATAAATACCACCTCTTGTTGCCATTTAAGGGGAGGGAAAAAGGAACTGTTTTGAAGGCTAGTAAAAGGGTGCCCCTTAAAGCTTTGGGAGTTCTTGTTTCAATAGGTCAGACATCGCTGTTTTGTGGCTATTTCGAGTCGAAGTCAAAGTCGACAATGGAATCGTCTTCTCAACTCGTTGTTTCCAGTTTGCTGCCCAGAACCAGGAAATCCTTCTCTCTTTTCTTTGTCATTCTCATAATTCAAGCGCTCTATCTGTTTTTTGTTCGAGTTCCAGCTTATTGTCTTTTTATGGCCTATTTGTGTCTTAGCTTGTTGTCATGAATTGAATAGCTATAGCTTCATTATTTTTCATTCTTTGTAATGGTTTCTCAACTACCATAATTAGAAATTAACACAGAGCTTGCTTCTATATTATGAAATCTTGAATTAGCTAGTTTAGTCTTTTTGCTTAAACTTTGTGATAAAATGTATAACTCACCTCTTACACGGTTGGTTAATATTTAAGTCAAGTTTAGTTTTGTATGATATATTTTATCTTTATGTATCAGATGAGTATTTTTAAGTTATAATTATGGTTAGTTACATGAAGACTTGTTTCCCTCATTTTAATATGGTGTTCATACTATTCTTCTTTTCAGCTTTTACCACTTTTCTTTGATTAATAAAACAAGTCAAATCCGTTGCTCATTCCCTATGGATTAGTTCAGTTGTTTTAAGCTAGATGCTTAGCCACTTTTCCCGGTTTTCTATTATCTGTGTTGTTGTTCTCTTGGAAGTTACTTTAGCTTTTATTATATTAAAATAAGTGATCTTGCTATTCTTTTGGGTTTGTCATATAACTTTTCTTTAGTCTTTTGTTGGGATTAAATGTTTGACTTTTATCATGTTATTGCTTTCAAACGTTTTAGGTTTTGGCAAGCTTAAGTTTGATTGCCTTGCTGTGAAGTTGTCCTTTCATGAGAAGTTCCAAGTTATTTTAATTTTCAGCAGTCTTTCATTTTGAAAAGACGTGCGTTCTTTTCAACCACTTCCTTGTATTGATAATTGTTCAAAATCGTCATTGAATTAATAGTGTAGCCAACTATGTGATAAAGTCACTAAATTTGTTTTCTATTTCAAGTTTTTTGCTTTTGATCAAATGTGGCCTGTTGTTGAATGCTGTTTGACGGGGGATAGGATATGAAGTATGGGATTAGTTTCTAATTTCTTTCTATTGCATTAACCATACCCCTGCATATCTCTTTAATTCTGTCGTTTTACTTAAAACTAGATAGCTAGTTTCTTTTCCAGCCCGTTCATATACATCGAAGAATGAATAAGTTGTGATTTTACTTTTCAAGTCAATTATCGCTTCTTGTTTCGGCTACTGATAGTTCTCAGTTAACCTAAAGTGCCCAAATGTGTTCAACTCCTTGTATGCTTTACTTGTGTTTGTTTCAATTTGAGTTCAACTTTGTTTGTTCCTCAGTAATGTTAGTTTTTTCTCTCTGCTTTAGGATTAATTTTCTGTTAGCCTAAAAGTAAAAGATTTGATGCTTAGTATCTTGTAAAAATGTGTTTTGAGGACGTTTTAGAAGTTCAAGTTTGACTGTTTCCTTCACTGCATATCTAAGTTCACCGGTTCAAATTATTTTAGCTTGTGAAGTAATTAAGTTTGTTTGGTTATTTAATTTTGTTGCAAATCCAAAGTAGAACGGGTTATTACTTTATTATTTTCGTTCAAATAAGTGCTTACGTTTCTTTCTCTTCTCCACTTTAGTATATGAATTGTAGCCTTTCTCCCTGTACAGTCCTAAATTAGAGAATTTAAGAATGATTTTATGAAGCTTTCACCATATTCTCTCTGTCTTGTGTTTTTGAGGAATTTAAAGGTTAAGTCAATTTTCCAAAAGAGCATTAAGAGCTGCGATTTGAATGCATTTATGTGTTAAAATAATAATAATAATATAAAAAAAATTCGTTCTTTTGTTATTTATGATCAATTATGTCGATAGTATAATTTGCATTGATTGTTTACCACTTCTCTAATCCTTATCTTTTCTTTCTTTCGCATGAACACTCTCTCGTACAAGTCCAATTGGACTCTCCATTCTCTCTTGCATTCGATCTCTCTTCGAGTCAACCTTCGCCAAAGTGTGAAAGGGAAGCTAATCTTTGGATTGAGAGTCCATTTTATAGTAAGACAGCTACAGGATCAATTTTGACAATAAATAATAGAAAAGTCCATTGGCAGTCGAAGCAGATTGAAGAAAAGCTTGGCTTGAAGTCTGAAGCTTTTAAGTGATAAAGCAGAACGTGGGCCAAAGGCGCCTATGTTCATTAACCTTTTTTTTGACATTCTAAATGTTATCCTGCTATTATTAACTTGTTACTTACATTTCAAATATTATTTAACTTGGATGAATCCTTTGGGGAGATTTTTAATGATCTTTCTTTCATTATTTTGTTACAAGTATTTAAATTTTAAAAATCCATTTTAGTTAAGATAAATTTAAGCTCTAAGACTAACTGGAGAATTATCCATATCCTTTCATAGTTAGTAATTATAAGCTTTGAATCCATGTTTATAAGTTTGAGCTAACTATTTAGTTTAAAATCTGAACTCGGATAAATTATTAAGTTAAAAATATTTCTAAACAAGATTTTTTACAAGTAACTTAAAGTTTCTCTTGAAAATTAGCCAAATTTTTTAATCTGTCGATCAACCGTGCGTTAGCGGATCCTGTAAGGTGCTTAAAACCTTTCTTAGAGGATTGTTTGATTTCTTACCTGACTCTGGTTTATTTAAAAGGTTTTCTTTCAAAAAATTTCCTTTTTAAAAAATGGTTTCTTAGTGTTCCTAAAATTAAGTGGCGATTTTTTTTATTTCCAAATTAATAAATAGCCAAGTAATGAAACGTTTTTAACTTAGTTTAAAAACGGGTCGTAACAATCGACACAAACTAGTTTTTGCATTCAAAAAGTTCATTCACAAAGCAAAAGTCATCTTCAAAGAAGAACACTGCCCAAACTCAACGAGGGACCTGATGGAGTGCTGCAGCGTCTTTTGTTGTATTTTGAGCTTTGTGTCCTGAGTTCTCACATTGTAAATCTACTCCTAAGTTATAAAGGATAGTAGATCGGTTGCTTGGCTAAAGTCCTTAATTAGAGTCGGATTAACTCAAGTTAGTTAATTAGTCGAATCATCTAAGTTCTGGCCCAGCTTCTTTTCATCATTGGTTTGATGTTTTCTTGAGTAGAGTTGCCTAGGATAATCAACTACAGTTAGTTGATTTGTGGGAGCAGTAGAGTTGTTGCTTGTTTCTTTTCTTATATTTGAGATCTGGTTGAGGGATAGAGTTAACCTTGTTGGGTTCTTGAAGTCTATATTGGCTAGAGTTAGCTAGTATAGTGGGCAACAGAGGTGTTGCTTAGTTCTTGTTTGGTAACATAGGTGTTACAGTAAGGGGGAAGGGATTAAGAGTTTAATTCCTAGATTACTTGAGTCTGTAATATGAATCTGAGCTCTGTTTCGAGTAAAATGGAGTTAGTTTGAAAATCCTGTAAGGACAGGTCATGATTTTCTCCTCCTTTGATCAAGGAAATTTCCACGTAAAATTTCTTGCTTCTGAAGGTACTTTATGTCATTTATTTTCTTTGTTATTTTGTCTAGGGACCTGGTTCATTGACTATTAGTGGACACATACATTCTATTATGGTTAACACAACACATCTGTGATGTCCCTCACCCCAGCTCCCCTTCGCAATTGCAAACAATCCTCTGCCCCTTCAAACTTTAATTAAAAGAGTCGGATCCTATTTATTCCACCAGATCAGGGGCGAATTTATGTGTTAAAATTGGGTCACCGGAACACGTGGTCATCCGACTAAATTTGATATATTACTTGTATAATTATTAAAGAATATATTAAATATAAGCTTGTGGAACCCATTCTCAAAATGGGTAGATGGTTCACTAGTTAGAAGGCATGTTTTCAACATTAAGGACTCAGGTTCGACTCCAACCATCAACGTTTTGCTTCAATCTTTTTTTATTAATTAAAAACACACTTTTCTAAAAATAAAAAAAAAGCTAAATTCTAAAAGCTCTAAAGTCAAAAGACTTCAAAAGATTTTCTTGAATTCTTCCCACACACTTTTCAAGTTCCAACAATATTTTTTCTTCTCTCTTCAAATTTGCCTTTTATTTTCCACACAAAGAAGCTTAAAATCTCCAACTTCAACTCTTCAAGTCATTAAGAATCTAAAAAAATCATCATTGTCAAGGTTTAAGGTAAAATTCTTTTAGTTTATGATTTCTCTTTTTAATAAACAAACTAACAAAATCGAAAAAAAATTAAATACATGACTTTAATTTTAGGGTTCCCATAAAAAAAAATTATTGTCATTACTTATAATAGGAAATCATCAAGAGCTAATGAATTGGTTATCTCAAACTTACATATTTTGCGGATGTAACTTGTAAGGAATGTGTTTTTATATTTTATTATTAATTTTGAAGGGTGTGATTCCCTTATTTTTTTAATGTGAAAGGGGTGTGATTCCTCTTCTTTATTATGAATATGTGATTTCGAATGCAAAAAAGGTATAAATCCTCTTTTTTAATTATGAATGTGTGATTTTCTTATTGTTAAATGTGAAAGGGGTGTGATTCCTCTATTTAGTTAGATTTGCAAGGATTGTGATTCCACTATTTTATTTGAACTTGCAAGGGTGTGATTCCCTTATTTTTTTATTGTGAAAAGTATGCGATTCTCTTAAAGTGTGCAAGATATTTGAAAATGCAAGTAATGATGCTATTATAGATCGTTTTCAAAATATGAAGTCCCGCCAAGTACAATTGTAAACTGATGATATTTTTTGTGGTAATGTAATTTTTTATCTTTTGCTCGCTTAGTTATTGTTATCATAAATTTTTAGATCTTATCTTTAAAATAATGGTGCACCCATTTTCTTGAAATTTTGAATTTGCCTCTGCACCAGATTATCACTTAATAATAAAAGTGATAAACATAGAGCACACTCATCATTGCATAAACCTGGATCCCTTTAATCTATCTATCAAAATAGAGACATAGAAAAACACAACCTCCACCTGCTCCCCAAAATCCACCGTTGATGTTACAATATTCGAAAGGTCGATATTATATTATAGTCCAACTAGATTATAGTAAGCATTTTATAGTGGCCACTTGAAATTGGAATGATTATTGTTTCCAATAAGTTGACTCTTGCTGTCCTCATTAAATGCATTTAGGCTTTGACCTTTTGGTTTTTGTGCATATAATATAATACTCCTTCCATTCCTTTTTATATATCACCTTTTTAGATTGTACTTGCATTAAGAAATTAAGTAATTTTACCCTTCTATCTTTATTTAATGTTTTCTTAAGTCAACTTTTCAATAAATGATGAATATACTAGATTTCAAAAATTAAAATATATTTGGATGACTATTTAAATTTTTGAGTTTATTTTTGGAGCCAAATTTTTTCACCAATTGATTTAAGATTTTAAAAAAATTGTTAAAACTTCAACTTTCAAGATTATTTTTGATTTTTTCTCCATCTTTTATTTTTAATTTGTTTGTTGAGATTTCTTTTTCAAAATAAGATTTTATAGAATAGTGAATGGAGAGAGTAATTAATCAATATATGAAGTACTCCAATGAATATTAATTACTTATTAGTTTTCCTAGGTTGGTCAAATTATATATTTTCAAGATTAATTAATTGTTCTATCAAGGGTATAATTGTAAGAATATGGTAACTTATGCATTGATTTTATGAAATGACAAGTATTATGGACCAACTATTTATAGAAAGAGATGACATATAAAACGGAACGGAGAGAGTAGTTAATCCGCCATCGATCGATATACCTTAGTTGGCGAGAAGATTATAAAAAGAAAGCGTCCTTTCCCTACAAAGAGGTAATAAACTCTCTCGAGATTTTTTAACTGAACAAGTAAAATGAATTTTTAATGTACGGACCAAGTAATGTACGGATGAAGTAAAATGAAAGAAACTTTAATTTAAACTATATAGGAGTAGACATACAGTTATTAATTACTAACATGGAGTTGCACAATCCTAGGTTTACTTATTTGAATTTTGAGTACTATTGAATCGTCTCCTATTTTAATCATTTCTAAGAAGAAAAAACCGATTATTACTTATAGACAAAAAGATAGTAAAGCCATCATCATGAAAAAATTGGAAGTTTGGCTTTTTATCTTATCGGTTGACCGTTTGAATTGAAGTGAACAATAAACGTAGAAAGTTGAATGCATAGATTAGGCACTCACTTTTTTTCACTTAATATTGAAAACTTCTTTAGAGACCATAAGCTCATCAAGTAGCCTTGTATGGATATTATTTATATGCATATTGAAGGAATGGTTCATGTTTTAATAGTACAATTGGTTAGCTCTTTCGTGTGAGGTTAGCACAAAATAAACCAAAGAGTTAATAAAGCTTATTTAGCAAAATTGTCAAACATAAGCTTGTTTTGAAAAGTATTTTTTATCATAAGTACAACAACACAATATACCTAGGGTAGAATATACGTAATACTTTTGACAAAAAAAAAAGTAATTTTAGGGGGTTGAAATTAGTTTTTGGCTAATTAAATTGAAAAACAACTTTGTCAATATTTGAACAGTAATTTATGCTTTTAACTTTTGCTGTTACTCAAAATCATTTATTTTTCCCCTAAAACTTGGTGAAATACCTTCTCTAAGATAAGCAACTTTTTCCAAAAAATAAACACGTTGACTTCCAGAAATTTGGTCAAAAGGTTATTAGTTGCAAGCCCACATAATGAATATATTAGATGTGAGATTATGTACACAAAAAAGCAAACTTGTTAAATACCATCATTAATCATTTTGCACAACTAATAATTATCTAGCTATGAGTGGACAAGATTTTTGAGATGGGTGCTCATAATGATACCAAACGTGAACCTCAAAGTTGAGATAATATGAGATCATCAAAAGTGAAGAAATAAGTGGTTAAAAGCAACTTAATATCACAAGTTCCTTAAGGTAAAGTCACAAGTCTCTCAAGGTATTCAAATCCATATCTATCTATCCTTATAAGCTATCGTTGTCTTTGAAATTTTAAGAGTTTGACAAAAGGATTTTCAAGAGTACACATGCACCAGGAAAAGGTCATCTCTAACAACTCGCTTTTATTGTTTGCAATAAAGTCCTCTTTTGCTATAAATTCAACACTATCCCCTGCGAAAAAACATAGAATTAGCTATGGAATTTATAGATAATCCCCAGCTAATTCGTTACTAAAAACACCTAGCTAATTTAATTTTCTTATAATTCATTGTTAATTCGTGGTTAAATGAGATTAGAATGATATTTTTATTGTTTAGCTATAAAATTTGATCACGTTTATTTCTTGTTTTCTAGTAGTGTTCTTTATATATATATGGAGAACTCAAAATATTGATAAGGTCTTTGCCTTTTCATTCATATATAAAGTGGGGACAACATGTAACATCCACACATATATATCTATAGCTTACTTATTGTAAGCTTAGCTAGCTATGATGTTCTTTTTGTGCGTACATAAATTTAAAGTTGTTCCACTCTTTTCATTTATAATAAGAAAGAAATTAAATTTCTTTTCAATTGTTCATTAAAAGAAGAAAAATGTTTCATTAGAAGTTGATTTTAAGAGAATTATCCACTAATTAATTGGCAGACTAGTAGTGATGACACATATCCAATTCGATCTAGTTTAATTTATTCTGCTAATTAACCTCTTACAAACTAATTAATTATGTGTATTATATTTGCATCATCTCAAACAATACGTTTATTCAATTATTGTTTCAATGTTCTCATTTTGATCACTTTTGTCTATTAATTATTGTTCACTCAAAAAAATAATAATCAATATTTCACTAAATTTAAAATCATAACATGGTCTAATGAATAAAATATAAAATTTTACGCGGAATAAATTGGATATTCTGTAGAATATTCCACCTAAGCTTGTCTACAAAGAGAAAGGTTTCGTTATTGTAACGTTTTACTCAGAGTTATTTAGAAAACAAATTTCACTTTTCTAATTAATTAAAAAAAATTAGCTTTTCATGTACGTAATGTACCCGTTGTTAATTTTCATATTTACTTTTTCAGTGCTATTTAAATAACATTTATATTATTATGAGCTAATATGGTGAAGATGTATTCGAAATATAAGAACCAATTGATGAGTACATCTAGGTATTTTCGTACTTAAGAAACTTTTTGAATTTGTGGTATGAAGTGTGACAACAGCTATATGAATTTAAAATCTATACATTGACGCTATAAGAAATTTCTACATTATCAAATTAAGTTGACACACGATGTAACAACTAGTAACTCTAAAAATGAGTACCTTAGCTTGTCCAAATAAAAAAATGCAATTCAAATGCAGCCGATTATATCATAGATCGTCCATTGAAGCATACAACATCTATAGCTAAAATAGAAGCAATATAATAACTCCCTCCGTCCAATAATAGTTGTTCACTATATTAAAAATAGTTGTCCAACAATACTTGTCCAATTTAGAAAATCAAGAGATAATTTACCTATTATGTCTATTTTACCCTTGCTATTAAATTATCATCTAACACATTTCTCATAACATTAAATTTAATAAAGTTAAAGGATAATATAGTAATATTACTCCTATTATTTATTATTTCTTAAGAGGTGTGTAAAGTCAATAATTGACAACTATTGTTGGAGTACTAATTACTTGCAAGTTGACAAATATTAAAGGACCATGAACCCAACGAACCAATAATAATTCATTAAATTAAAGAAAAGAAATTGATAATACTCATCATATAGTTGGCAAACAAGAAAGAGTAATAATGTAACAACCACCAAATTAAAACTAAAAAAATATATACTACAAACTAAATTTCCAAGTTGCAAGAAAACGATGCTAACCACTAAGAAATAGTTATCAAATTGAAAGAGATTTTCTCTTTTTTTTTGTATTATTTTTGAAAAACAAATAAAAATATAATTAAGAGACAGAACATAGATACCACCATCAATCACCACCACCACCAGACATCGACCTATGCTCATTCGTGGCCATGCATAGCCGCCATTGCGACTACACCAAGCTTCTGCAAGTTCAATTTCACGACTGTATCAGTAAACATTTTGGTATCTTCCCCAGTATTTCCTTGCGGTATATCAACTATATATGACTCCAATACTATAGTGTAAGGTTTCCCATTTTTTTCGAATTCATTCACCGATGTAACGGATTTATAGTTATTCAGCCTATGCTCCCCTCCTACCACCCTAAAGCTCAGAATGTGCTTCTCATCGTCTAGTAACTCTAGTCGCTCTGTGCTTGTCGATGCAGGGATTCCAGACACAACAGATACTTCTCTCATGCTTCCCACTCCACCGTCACCTGCACACACACAAATTCATCATCTAAATCAAATTTTAATAAGAGGCCTTATGTTTATCTAATTAGCTTACAAATACAAATTTCATCGCCTTAGTTTACACAGACAAATTCTATCGTCTACAATAAATTTTAATAAAAGATCTTACATTTATTTAACTAGTTTATCCAGATCAAATTTTAATAAGAGGTCTTACATTTATTTAATTAGTTTACCTGTCATCTTGCAGCTCTTGATGAAATGCTTGTACTTCTGCGGGTTGTCGAAGCGCCGGACGAATGTCCACACGACGTTTGCCGGTGCTTCGATTCGCTGTGTTATGAGTGAAGTGCAAGTGTTTGATAAATGATCAAAGGTATGATAGTTTCGAATTAATGGCTCTAGCTCTATGAATTCTTCTTGTTTAAGCCCTTGAGGAACTTGACAATTAGTACGAGCCATGATTTTGACAGGTTAAATTGGGCTAGAGAATGGTATATTTTCTAGCTTGGTTTCAATTTGATGGATAAGTAATAACAAATTAGAGAAGTCAGCTTTCTTTCATTTGTCTTGGAAATAGACAGAGAAAAAAAAGTACTAGTAATGGAGGATATGGGGCTTGGTTTGTTTATTTTTAGCTTTTCAACCATTTTTCATTTTTGGAATTTTTGACAAATATGCCCTTGCTTTGCCATATTATAACCATTATGTCAGAACTTTTTTTTTTTTGGTTAAAAAGAAATTTAAAAAGCCTTGAGATATTGTCTTTTTCCAAAATAAGGGATTAAAAACAAATGAAGAAGATATATAGTATAGTATAGTATGAATTAACCAAGACAGATAGATTTAGGAAGCACATAACATGCACACAATTACTATATTTGTTGTTACTATCATATAAATAATATTTAAAAAATTGGTTAAAGTTACCTGCCATATATATTTTATAAAGATTCCTTACATCTTGCTATTATAAGTATAGTATTTATAGTGAGGGGTGTGGGGTGGATGGGGGGCTTAGATTTCTCTGCTTACTACTTAAGGTACGATTTCCTTATTTTAAGCTAGTATTAGCAAATAATTGATAAAGATTAGGCTAATCACACATTTTAAGACGAGATGCGTTAAGAAGCTTTTTCTTTTTGTGCATACACATGAAAAGAATAGACCACATCATACTGTTTAATGTCTTAAATTAAAAAAAGGAAAAATTATTAAAGCACACACCTTTAAGTATATTATTTTTCATTTGTCCCTATATCTTTTTAAAATAACTAAAATCTCTTATTTTAATAATGTATCAGTATTAATGTATTAATGTATCCGTGCTTTCATTAATGTATCCGAATTGAGTTAATTTTTATTTTAATAATGTATCTGTATTAATATATTAATGTATCCGTGCTTGTATTAATGTATCCGCGCTTTCATTAATATATCCGGATTGAGTTAATTTTTATTTTAATAATGTATCTGTATTAATGTATTAATGTATCCGTGCTTGTATTAATGTATCCGCGCTTTCATTAATATATCCGGATTGAGTTAATTTTTATTTTAATAATGTATCTGTATTAATGTATTAATGTATCCGTGTTTGTATTAATGTATCCGCGCTTTCATTAATGTATCCGGATTGAGTTAATTTTTATTTTAATAATGTATCTGTATTAATGTATTAATGTATCCGTGCTTGTATTAATGTATCCGCGCTTTCATTAATGTATCCGGATTGAGTTAATTTTTATTTTAGTAATGTATCCATATTAATGTATTAATGTATCCGTGCTTGTATTAATGTATCCGCACTTTCATTAATGTATCCGAATTTGGTTAATTTTAAGGGATTATTGTAATTAGAAACAAAGTAGGGATATATAGTAATTTCATCTTTACACTATGTGATTTATGTAACTTATCCTAAAAAAAATGTATTTAGCTCAATAATAGAGAGTGTACAGCTACTACTTTACATCCTACGTGTTTAGGCCCTCAAACCATGTACAATTAAGGAATCTTAGAAGCTCGCGCTACAACAAAAATAGTTTTTATCTTGTCTAATAGACTTCTATGTTTAGTAAGATTTTTCTTCTCATAATCATAATGTTTCCTTATGATTTTCTTTTTCTAAAAACACAAGTACGATTTTGAATAAAAATCCTTTCTGCATATTAATAAAAAGTACTAACATTTTTATCGGTATTAGTTAATTATCATTAGATTCAATGTCATTATATATTTCAACGGCATTTACAAAGAGTGTTAAAATGTAATTGTTACTAGTAATTGTCTTTAAAAAGCATATTCAACGGTAATTAAGTTATTAGCATTAATTATTGTCGCTAAAGATCTCCTTGGTGTAGTGTTAGCTGATTAGTTACTTGAACTTTCATTTTTTTTTGTAAGAGTTTGATTTTGGCAATTCTCTACCCTATTTCTCCTTCCCCTATCCCATGTACTCTCCAAAAATAAGAGATCATTGTACATTTCTTAAACTACTGAAATTTATACATATATCATAGATGGACGTGAAAATGATTTTTTTATGATCATTTACAAATTAAATTAAATAAACTAACTTTATATATAATAACAAGATATCTAGTAAAATAAACATAAAATTAATTAAAATTTATAAAGAGCTATAAAATCAAATCTCGAAGATAACTGAGTTGCAAACCACGCAACCCCTACTAAATGGTAGATAATGCTACTAGTCTCGTTTGTGAATTAGGTGAAAGAAAAGGGGCAAAGAAGTCAACAACAAAGGATTAGGGAAGAGTCGCCATCTTTGAAAAGAGGCAAAGGTGTTGGTGTTGTAGATTCGTGGATCACGTGAGAACAAACTGCACTTTGCAGGATTCCACCCCTCCCACTTCACCTTTTCATATTGGCTTTGCTCCTTACCTATGGGTAGTGGCGGATTCAAGATTTTTATTTCGGGAGTTCAAAAAATATAAATACAAACGTGTGAATAAGTCATAAAAATACAATTCCAAGGAAGTAGTATATAGTTTATAGGTACAAAAAGTTAGTTCCGTTACGAGAGACTTTTTAGCACATTTGGATTTTTTTGAGTTTAAATCTACTCTTTTAGCACTTTTAACAAAAAAAAACGTGAAAGACTGTTTTGGGATTTGAACCGTAGACGCGATTGTCAATTTAATGGAAATCTACCACTACGCTACAATTTGCTTCTATTTCATGAGGGGGTTCAAAATTAATATATCTAAATAAATACAGAAAATTTACCGTGTAATTTTTTGCCCAAGGAGGTCGGGTGAACCCCCTAGAACCCACGTGGGTCCGCCCCTACCCATGGGGGTCATCACCCACAATAATGTTTGGTCGGAAACAAGTTATCTCGGAATTAATTATTTCGGAATAACTTATTTCGCTATGCATATGTGATAATTTATTCCATTACTACGGTATAGCTAGTAGGATAAGTAATCCAAGGATTACCTAACATGTTCAACCAAACACATAATCTTGTATTTTATCTTGAGATTGTTATACCTTATATCTCACACCAAACGACTCCTATTATATTGTTACATCCTACTCTAAAACTTTTAATCATTGAATCCCTATTTATTTGTGTGATATTCTTTTAATTTGGAGATCTAGATCCTTTTCTAGAACCCTCCAATAGGTTTTATCCTACTATTGTTCTTCTACGGCCTAATTTATTTCATGAAAATAGTTTATTCACTATGATTTGTCATATAAACGACTAACTAAAGATATGTATTTTGAAGGACTTTGGATGACCTTTTCATTGAAAATTTGTAACAAATTAAATGTATCAATATACATTTAATAGTTTGTGTATTGCATTACTTATCAATTTTGTGAAAAACGTGAAATTGAAAATCATGATTGTTGGAGTATTTCAATCAAGGTGTAGAAAAATTTCTGTCTAATATCGAATAAAGCATTAATCTAAATTTGTTAGAGATTGTCTTGAATTTCCTATGGTATTTCCATTCTATCAAAATTGTATTTTCTATGAAAAGAATTTGTTGGTAGAAAATATTTTCTTTGTAAAAAAAAAAACGATAATATATATTATTTTTATTGGAAGAGAAATCTTAAAATTCTATAAATAAAAAATAATTCTTTCTATACAATACACAATAACATTCACAATTTAATCGTTAAAATTTTTTTTGTTAACGGGAAATTATTTTCTCTCGCGAAACATAGTAGATATCCTAAAATTAATCACGATATGCCCAAAACAATATGTTAATTGACATGACAGTGGTGATTGAAGAGGTATGACTCAATTGTCAAAGTTGGTTCTCCTTAATCAGGATATATACTTGACTCTTACCAACACTTTGCCATATATGGAAATTTGACTTAGTGGGTGTTTGGATGAGATTTTAAGTTGGTCAAACTAATTTTTAAATCAATTTTTGATTTTAGAGTGTTTGGCAATTATAAGAAAAACTTAAAATAAGTTAAAAGTTAAAAGTAGGGTGCCCCCTACTTTATTTTTTAACTTATAAGTCATTCTACTTTGACCAAGTATATTACTTTTACTCTTAATTCTTTTATAATGTTAACAACTTTAAGGGTATTTCAGACATTTTGATAAAAAAATGTGACTTTCAACACTTTTTTGCCAAACACATCAACAATTTTTTTTTCAACTCCAGCACTTTTATCCAAACACATAATCACTTATTTTTAAAATGACTTTAAAGTAACTTTTTAAAAGTTACTTATTTTAAGCCAATCCAGACGGGCTCTAAATTTATTTAATTATTCCCCTTTACAGTTATGCATATTGTTGAAACTCAAATTGCTTTTTTATCACACAAAAGCATTTTGAAAAACAAACTCGTAGTTGCTTTATATCAAAGAAACAACCCAGAATTCTAGATTAAGTTATGTCATTTATTATTGGGGAAATTTTGGAAATAGCCACTAAAATAAATTTAATTAGGCTCTATAGCTATAGGTTATTAATTACAATTCGTAGTTATATGTTATAGGGAGGAGAGAGGTAAGAAAGACTGGGAGAGGGAGGAGAGAGGAGAGCGAGAGAGGGCAGAGAGTGGAGAGAGGCAAATTGTATATGCTTCTGTCGAATTGTATATGTAAACCTGTCAGATAATTATATTGTTGGGAAAGGCAAGTACAAAATAAATGTGCACGACAGGGCAATAGCAGAAGAAAACCCAAGTCAAAACTTTCCCTTTCTATTTGAACCAAGAGAAGGCAAAATAATGCAAGTAAACACTATTTGGGGCAGCAAGAAAATCAACCGAACAAGAAAAATAAATCAACACACGAGACACCAAGTTTTAACGTGGAACACCTCTTCGGTGTGAAGAGTAAAAACCACAAGGCCAAAGCTCCACTATAATTAACAAGAGTTACAAAAGTGTTCTCCAAAATTGTCACCAACAAAGTGTCAAACAATGAGCAATACAACTATAAGATAGCACCAAAAACTAGAGAAATAAAAAGGAGCAAAATCACCAAAACACAGCTTCTTTTCACGAGCAAAAATCTAGAGCTACAGGACTCCAAATCACCCTTTCTCAGTTCCCAATCAAAGGTTAAGTTGCTAGGAACAAGCTGTCCAAAAATTAGCTCAATCGGACAAGAAACAAAGCGGGAATCGCGATTTGATATTGGTTGCTAGGGCTTGTGCGAAAATCTGCACTTTCCTTCTTTTCTCTCTATATGGCTGCTCTCAAAACTCTTATGATTCTTCAAAATAAGACCTAAAATAAAGTGTTACAAATGCACCATAATATTGGGCTTATGGGCAAAGTAGGCTATTCCAATTGGGCTCAAATTTATCCACAAAGGAAAAGAAGGAGACCACTAAAACCTTGGACTTTTATTTATCCACATAGGAAGGGAAAAAGACCTAAAACCCAACAATTCTCCCCTTACCGACTATGTGGAGGAGACCGCCATCCCGGCGATCATGCAACATTCTTCAAACTTCCCTCTTGGCAAAGCTTTAGTCATTATGTCGGAACCATTATCATTAGTATGGATCTTTTCAAGTTCAAGCAACTTAGAATCCAACACATCTCGAATCCAATGATACCTCACATCAATGTGTTTAGACCGACCATGAAATGTAGAATTCTTGCCAAGATGAATAGCACTTTGACTGTCGCAATAAAGCACATACCTCTCTTGAGCACAACCAAATTCCCCCAAAAATCTCTTCATCCAGAGCAACTCTTTGCAAGCTTCAACAGCAGCAATAAGCGCAGCCTCTGTAGTAGATAAAGCAACACATTTTTGCATTCTAGATTGCCAAGACACAACTCCCCCTGCAAAGGTAATTAAGTAGCCTGAAGTAGACTTACGAGTATCAATATCACCAGCCATATCTGAATCAGTGTAACCACAAAGAAGAGGCTTCCCCGTCCCAAAACACAAACTCAGATTAGAAGTGCCACAAAGATATCTCATAATCCACTTTACAGCATTTCAATGCTCTCTTCCCGGATTAGAAAGAAAACGGCTAACAATACCCACAACATGAGCAATATCTGGTCTTGTACACACCATTCCGTACATCAAACTACCAATAGCTGAAGCATAAGGAACTTTCTTCATATCTTCCTCCTCACCATCACTGGAAGGACAATGCTTAGTACTCAATTTGAAGTGCATAGCTAAAGGTGTACTGACAACCTTAGCTTTGTCCATGTTAAATCTACGAAGTACTTTCTGAATGTACTTCTCCTGTGACAACCACAACTTCTTGGCATCTCTATAACGGACAATCTGCATGCCAAGAATCTGCCTGTCTGGTCCCAAGTCTTTCATAGCAAAAGACTTATTCAACTCTTGTTTCAACTTCTGAATCCTGCAAGTATTATGACCAACAACAAGCATGTCATCAACATAAAGCAAAACGATAATGAAGTCATTACCAGAGAATTTTTGCACAAAAACACAATGGTCTGAAGAAGTCCTTTTGAAGCCATGCTGACTCATAAAAGAACCAAACTTCTTATACCATTGCTTGGGAGCTTGTTTTAGACCATACAAGCTCTTCTTCAATTAGAAAACATAATTCTCTTTTCCCTTGACTTCAAAGCCTTCCGGTTGCTCAATATAAATTTCTTCATCTAAGTCACCATGGAGAAAAGCAGTTTTAACATCCATTTGTTCAACCTCTAAATCTAGACTTGCAGCCAAGCCTAGAACCATACGAATGGATGACATCTTCACAATTGGAGAGAATATCTCATCAAAATCAATCCCCTTCTGGTTAAATTCCTTCATAACTAATCTAGCCTTGTACCGTGGAATTGGGTTACCATCTTCATGTTTCACCCTAAAAACCCACATGTTTTAAAAGCTTTTCTATCTTTAGGTAATATAACCAAATAAAAGGTATGATTATCATGTAGAGACTTCATTTGATCCTCCATAGCATCAAACCACCTTTCTTTTTCTTCACTTTCCATGGCCTCATCAAGACTCTCGGGTTCTCCCCCCATCAGTTAAAAGTACATACTCATTGGGAGAATAACGAGATGAAGGTATTTTCTCTCTAATAGATCTTCTGAGAGAACTCACTAGAGCATTAATAATAGTTGGTTCCTCACCAACTACATTGTCTTGCACTGGAGCATCAAAGGCATACTGGTCATTATGAATATGATCACCATCTTCAATGCCAGCTTGACTTTCATAATTTTGAAGATTTTCATTAGGTGCAATGGTCAAAGGAACTAGATTAACATCAACTAGGCTCTTACTGCTCTGAGAATCAACTTTCTCAGCTTTGTCAAGATCTTCAATTGTTTGGTCTTCAAAGAACACAACATCACGGCTTCTAACAAGTTTCTTCTCAACTGGATCAAAGAAACGATAGCCAAATTCATCTTGACCATAACAAACAAAGATACATTGCCTAGTTTTAACATCCAACTTTGACCTCTCATCTTTAGGAACATGCACAAAGGCTTTACACCCAAAAAGCTTTAAGACGATCATAAGAAACATTCTTACCAAACCAAACTCTGTCGGGGACATCACCATTCAAAGCAACATTAGGAGATAAATTGATAATATAGGCAGCAGTATTAAGTACTTCTACCAAGAAGGAATCTGACAGCTTAGCATCTGAAAGCATATATCTAACCCTCTCAACAAGAGTTCTGTTTATCCTCTCTACTAAACCATTTAGCTGAGGAGTCTTTGGAGGAGTTTTATGATGCCGAATACCCTGCTCTCTGCAATATCTATCAAAAGGACCAATATACTCACCACCATTATCAGAACGGATGCATTTCAATTTCTTCCCTGTCTGTCTCTCAACCAAGGCCTGAAAATGCTTGAACACATCAAGTACCTGATCTTTGGACTTCAAAGAGAATACCCAGAGTTTGCGAGAATGATCATCAATAAAAGTTACAAAGTAAAGTGCACCACCGTGAGATTTTACCTTAAAAGGACCACACAAATCAGAATGTACCAACTCCAGCAAATCAAATTTCCTCGAAGGCGGATGACTCTGAAAAGAAACTATTTTCTGTTTACCGGCTAAGCAATGAACACATTTGTTCAACTTTGCTTGTTTCACTCCAGAAAGCAAATTCTTCTTAGCCAAATTGTCCATCCCCTTCTCGCTCATATGACTCAGTCTTCTATGCCATAACTCTGATGAAGTATCATTCTCCACCAAATTTACTGTGCCTCTACAAATAGAGCCCTGAAAAATGTATAAGTTAGACAACTTGTTACCACGGGCTACAACCATCGAACCTTTTGTAAGCTTCCATAGGCCAGCACCAAGGGTATTAACATAACCCTCATCATTAAGGTATCCAATAGAAATCAAATTCAAGAGAACATCTGGAGCATGTTTGACATTATTGAGAACTAGTTTGGAACCATTATTACTTTCCAAACAAACTGTCCCAGTGCCAATAACTGCAACCTCATGATTATTGCCCATTTTCAACATCCCAAAATTACCTAGAGTATAAGAAGAAAATAATTCCTTCTTGGGCATAACATGAGAAGTAGCACCAGAATCCACAAAACAACTAGACTCATTACAAACAAGATTAACAACATTTTCATCACAAGAAACCAGAAGATCATCATTAGCAACAACAATAACTCGATTTTCATTATCGCCTTCATTCTTTTGTTGTTTCATATCTATCTTGTACCGGAAACAATATTTCTTGATATGTCCATTCTTGTTGCAATAGTCACATGTCACATTCTTGAATTTGGACTTTGACTTTCCTCTACTTTTATCTCTGTCATTCTAACCTCTAAACTTGCTTCTCCCCCTGTCTTCAGTAACTAAAACATCAAGTGTGAAACTGAAGAAGATGAGCCTTGAGATCTTCTTCTCATCTCTTCATTTAGAACACCACTCTTAGCATATTCCATAGTTACAACACCACTAGGAGCAGAATTAGTCAAAGAAACTCGGAGAGTTTCAAAAGAGTCTGGCAGAGTACTAGAAGCCATAGTCCCTGAATTTCTTCATCGAATTTTACACCCATTCCGGACAGCTGGTCAAGAACACCTTGAAAATAATTAATATGATCTGAAATAGGAGTGCCCTCTTTATACCTGATGTTCATCAATTGTTTCGGCATAAACAATTTATTATTACCAGTCTTCGAAATATATAGTCTCTTGAGCTTGTCCCACAAACTTCTGGCATGTGTCTCATTCACAATGTGATTTCTAACATTGTCTTCAACCCATTGTCTAATGTAGCCACAAATCTGTAAGTGCTCAAATTCCCAATCCTCATCATTCATAGATTCGGGTTTGTTAGAAGCAAACACAGGTAGGTGCATTTTCTTGACAAATAAAAGATCTTTCATCTTGCCTTTCCAAGTATGATAATTACTACCATTCAAACAAACCATCTTGCTCATATTTGACTTCATCATTCAAATAAATAATCACAACAACTCAATGCTCTGATACCACTTTGTTGGGAAAGGCAAGCACATAATAAATGTGCACGACAGGACAATAGCGGAAGAAAACCCAAGTCAAAACTTTCCCTTTCTATTTGAACCAAGAGAAGACAAAATAATGCAAGTAAACATTGTTTGGGGTAGCAAGCAAATCAATCAAACAAGAAAAATAAATCAACACACGAGACACCAAGTTTTAACGTGGAAAACCTCTTCGGTGTGAAGAGTAAAAACCACAAGGCCAAAGCTCCACTATAATCAACAAGAGTTACAAAAGTGTTCTCCAAAATGGTCACCAACAAAGTGTTAAACAATGAGCAACACAACTACAAGATAGCACCAAAAACTAGAGAAATAAAAAGGAGCAAAATCACCAAAACGCAGCTACTGTTCACGAGCAAAAATCTGGAGCTACAGGACTCCAAATCACCCTCTCTCAGTTCCTAATCAAAGATTAAGTTGAAATGAACAAGCTGTCCAAAAATCAGCTCAATCGGACAAGAAAACGAAGCGGGAATCGCGATTTGAAATTGGTTGCTAGGGCTTGTGCGAAAATCTGCATGCAATTTCTCTCTTTTCTCTCTATATGGCTGCTCTCAAAACTCTTATGATTCTTCAAAATAAGACCTAAAATAAAGTCTTACAAATGCACCATAATATTGGGCTTATGGACAAAATGGGCTATTTCAATTGGGCTAAAATTTATCCACAAAGAAAAGGAAGGAGACCACTAAAACCTTTAACTTTTATTTATTCACATAGGAAGGGAAAAAGAACTAAAACCCAACATATATATATGTAATCGGTATACATATGTATTTATATATCTGAAGAGCGAGATTGGGAGAGGGGGGAGAGAGGCGAGCGAGAGAGGGCAGAGAGTGGAGAAAGGTGAATTGTATTTGTATATCTGTCATATAATTGTATATATATGTACAATTTGTATTTGTATAATTTATATTTGTATATGTATAAGAGAGGAGAGAGGCGAGAGAGAGGAAGAGAGGAGAGAGGTGCACGTAATTACAGCTAGAAATTAATGGCGAATGATAATTAATTTAAACTATAATTATATTAACTAATTAACTAGTATATATTTGCTTATCTGCGTAATTTCCCCTTTACCATTATCTCAATTTTTTTAATCTAGAAAAGAGAAAATTAATGAAAATGTTAGATATTTAAATTTAAATTGAGAATAAGAATTTGGATGGATTCAGCTAGACAAAAGTCTGTCTTATTCTAGATCCAAGAGCTGTTGTCTGCTACCCTTGCAACAAAAATAAGAAAACACCCAAAAATATTTACCAACAGCCAAGTATAGAATAATGATTAGGACTATGCAAAGTTTTGGTGTTCACTCAATAAAACGTATAAAGTTTAATTTAAAGGTACGTAATAAAATACTTTGCACACTGATAGAGCATTATACAGGATGAAACTACGAGGAGCGGTCCATCGAATTCTTTTATCAAAAAATTATACTATACATATAAGATTAATTAATTTATTCATATATATATATATATATATATATATATATATATATATATACTAAATTTGAAGTCCACTTTAATTAGCAGCCAAAGGGCTTAATGTGTAGCCCATTGTTGCGGTTTCCCGTCTCACTAGAGACGTTCTTTTGACCTCTTTGAATCCCCTTATCGAACTTTCTGTATCCGATTATGAAAAGTGATTTCAAAACAAGGGAAATTTACTTAAATAAATAATATTTTTATGATCTCATGCCAAGTTTAATTTTCTAATTTCTCATGCTTGACCATACAAGTTTTAAGAATTTGAATGTCAACTCTCATTCTTATCTTCCATACGTAGCTTATGATGATGACAAAACAAGATAGTTTGCAGTTACATAAAGAAAGAAACAAATAAATGAGAAAAGTCTACAGATAGTGTAAAAAGAAAAGGATAATTTCAAACAGAAAGATTTGACAAGTTATAATTAATTTTTGCATAGTTTGGAGTGTTATTGTTTCCTTTTTAGCTAAGCAAAGATGCATAGTATGTGAAAGCGGCTTCAAAGTATTGATTGGCTCAAACCGTTTATGAAAATCGGTGCATTTTTTAGCCACTTGCCAACTTGCATATCTTAAACAATGCTATATGTCGTCACACTGACAACAAAAAGTTCAGAGAGAAGCAAATATACAAAAATAATATGGCAACTCATCTGTTATTGGTTTTCCAAGGGGTGAACGCAGATTTCTTGTTTCTTTCTTTGTATTTTTGTCTACGTATTCTTGCAATTTCTATTTACTTTCTTTTCTCTTTCGATGTGTATAGGGGAGGTTAGTTCCGTTTTGAAGTTTATCGATTTGAGTTATCGGTTATTAATTTGTAGATATGATAAAATATTATAAAATTATATAAGATATTGACTTATTGGTTATTAATTTCTTGGTTATTGATGGTTATTGGTTTAACCGTATTAAGATTTGATACAAAAAAAAAATTATTGAAAATCACTTAGAAACAAAGTGACAAACCAAATGAGCCATGCACATGAGTTGACAGATTGCATCGTGCTCAAAACCAAACACTATCACATTGTAGAATAACCGAGAGTTTGAGACAACCTCAAATAAAAGTGTGAAACTGAACTCTAAGTCAAGAATTTTATATACAAAATGGTATAAATATAATTATTTAACTTACTATCAGGTTATCGGTTAACCCATTAAGAAAAAATTTCAAACCGTTTAGATTCGATAACTCGATAATTAAATAAATCAAAACTGTTATTGAAACCGCTAAACTAATAATCCATTATCCATAAATCAATATATTTTTTTTCGGTTTCGATTCGATTTTGAATATCCCTACCTTTTGAAATGAACTAGTTAAGTATAAGTGTTTTGTATGTATGTATCATATTAATTAATAATAAATATATATAAAAAAGAACAAATTGTTATGTGTACGTCATATTATTAATTACGATTTAAAAAAAAAATAAAGTAAAACTTTTAAGATAAAATATATATTTAGAGATACGTATGTTCCTCTTCAAACTAAAAGGTCTTATGCTAAGAGGAACGTAAAAATTTACTTTGAAAATATTCTTATTTTATTGATAATACTAAAGATAAATAATTAATGAAATTATGTACATTGATACATATATATATATATATATATATAAGAGAATTACACAATAATCAATCTATGATTATAAATAATACTTATTAGTCTATAGAATTATACCTCCATTAATTAACCAAAAATACAAACAAACAAACAAAAAAGAAACTTATATAGATGAGAAGAGAATTTCTATTTTTTACCAATTGCATAACCAATTTTATAATTTTTTCAATAGATTACATATTCTTGTGTTGATGCACTGAATGTTGACCTTCCTATGTCCAAAGGATACTAGATTTTGAAATTGCATTATGAAGTATTATGAACTGTGGTGCATTCTTGTGATCGGTAAGAATAACTTTGTAAAAATTGTATATATATCGTATAACGAATAATATAAAGTGTATATGAAAAATATATTGATAAAAATATCTATAATATGTGTGTACATATTATATGAAAAGTGAATATGAAAAGTTTACCAATTAAAATGTATATAATATTTATATATATTAGTATAAAAAATGAATATGAAGTGTATCGAACACTGGGTGGGAAATCAAAAATATATATATGAAGTGTATATGACAAGTCTACTAATAAAAATGTATTATATATAGGGAAAATTACACGGATAAGCAAACATATACTAGTAAATTAGCTAACATAGCTATAGTTTGAATTAATTAAGGCTCGCAACTTACTTTTGTAATTACGTCACTTATACATATACAAATACAAATTATACATATGTATATATACAATTATATGACAAATATACAAATACAATTAGCTTCTCTCCACTCTCTGCCCTCTCGCTTTCCTCTCTCCTCCCTCTCCCAATCTCGCTCGCCTCTCTCCTCCCTCTTTGACTCTCACTCGCCAGATATACAAATACATATGTATATTAGTTACATATATACAATTATTTGACAGATATACATATACAGTTCGCCTCTCTCCACTCTCTGCCCTCTCTCGCTCGCCTCTCTCCTCTCTCTCCTAATTTCGCTCGCCTCTCTCCTCTCTCTCCTAATCTCGCTCGCCTCCCTCCTCCCTCTCTCACTCTCGCTCGCCAGATATACAAATGCATATGTATATTAGTTACATATATACAATTATTTGGCAGATATACATATACAATTCGACAGATATACATATACGATTCGTCTCTCTCCACTCTCTGCCCTCTCTCGCTCACCTCTCTCCTCTCTCTCCCAATCTCGCTCGCCACTCTCCTCCTATAACATGTAGCTACGAATCGTAATTAGCAAACTATAGCTATAAAGCATAATTAAAATATTTTGAGTGGCTATATGTGAAAGTTCCTCTTATATATATATATATATATATATATATATATATATATATAGTGTTTGGACTGCAAGTTAAATAAACTTTATATTTATCAAGATTATATTCATCATTCCACATAAAAAATATTCTACATCAACATGCTTTAATAGATCGTAAAATTTAGATCCTCATAATCTTTTACAATATTACGTTATATTGTATCAAAGATATCGTTGATGTGATATCATTGTGTATCGATTGACAATACGTCATAACTTATTGAGATCTCACCACTTCATTTTTCAGGTACCGAAACCTCTCATAAGGTTTCATAAAGTGTTATGTTGTAGGCTCTTCAAGAGCATATTGTCTCCTTATTATGATCATTTACCCCATTCCTTTTTTAAGGATTATTTTATTTGAAATCGATTAATCTATCACGCTTCATGCATGCTGCAAACTCTGTCCTTTATAGACACTCAATAAGATTATTTGCAGCTAAATATGAAATTATTTTTGGATCATATACAAATACAAATCTTTCTATCAAGATTATTTGTTTGTAGTATGGAGTGTCATTGTCATTAATATTCCGACTTCATGGATCTGGGGTTTTTGGAGGGGGTAGGGTAGACAAATTTGTCTTTTCAATATTTATATCCATAGATGAATGGATTGTCGAAATGGTCTACTTTGTGCATTCCAATTTCTAATAACAGTTTTCATACTGGCATCTGTGAATAATTTTGAAACATACATGAAGGTTAAATATGTTAGTTAAAATTAGGATATTTACGTGTTTTTATGATTAAACATGTTTTTCGAAGTTTAATTCCAAAAAAAATAAAAATATTTCATGGTCAAACGCCTTAGACATTTCAGATTATTGATAGCATGTTGTCATGGACTCAGACTTTTACTAATGCTCCTGCGGCACTCTACAACTTACTCACGAATCTTTCACGATCTTGTAAGCTCAAGTAAGAGAACGAGAAAGAAAAACTAAGAGAGCTTTATAAAAAAAGCTTTTGTATTGCTTGTGGAAGATTGCTTACAACTTGCTTGGATGCCTTTGCTAATGAGAGGCCCTTCTATTTATACTACTTCCTAGAGGTCAAAATGTAAATAAAAATTACTTTACAAATCCCTAAGTATTTACAATTTAGTCCATGTTCTAGAATTCTCTACAAGTCTAGAGAATTCCAAAGCCTTCCTTGAAAATACCTAGGATGTTCTAGAGTCTTCCATAAACCTCTTAAAGACCCTAGCTCCTTCTCCCTTAGGCCAACTCACTTATACTTCAATCTTCTGCCTAAATGAGACGTCAAAGTTGCGGGACATGACACTGTGATGGCATGCCAATGATTGTATGGTCATTTAACCAGTCCCCAGAGACATTCATTTGACTTAATTTTGTCTAATAGTCCGTTGGAAAACATTTATTGCGACATCAAAGGAGTAATGGCTCAAGTAACTACAACTTCTTCTTTTTATTTCAACTTCTTTTTACAATGGAGGACAAACTTGGACAAATATGTTACTCTTTCACCATCGAGGATTGTGGTGAGTGGTAAGTTTCCTTCATCCTTAATCAGATGTCTCGAGTTTGAATTTTTCTAAATACTGAGTCACCCTTGTTAGACTTTTCAGGCGAATTTGAATTTATTCGGGCTCCAATATAGGTACTAAACATAAGATGAGAAAAAAAATATTAATCTTTCATGCAGAATATAATTCAAGTTTAATTTTACTCAAGATTATGTCTCTTTTTTTACCCTACTTCTCTCTAAAAATATGGCCGGCATCATTTGTCCCTCTAATTGTGGAAAAAGTAGAAAAAATATTTTCTCGGTGAAATTAATTTTCTTCTTTTGCCTTTTAGTGTGATACTAGGGGCGAATTCACAGTAGTGTCAGAATGGTCAGCCGAAAATTTTCGTCATAAAATTATACAATATATAAAAGTCAATTCTTACTTTATATTAATATATATATATATATATATAAATAGCATTTTGAACACGCTTAAAAAGAATAGAAAAATAATGGCCTACAAATAAAGTTATACACAAAACTTACTCGACGCCCATGAACTATTCCCGGTATTTCTAGTTCTTGAATCATTAGGGCTACATTTTTGTGATTTGCCTATT